>OY039088.1:3000000-3437000 GCA_955850985.1 Elophila nymphaeata | reverse complement strand
TCGAATATTTCAAGGTGCATAACACCTTGAAATATTCACCACCATCGAAGCAGTGAAAAAAAATCATTTATTACCTTTTGATTGCGTAGGTAAGTGGCGCACTTTTGCATGCAACTATAATATCATCATCATAACAGCCTTTATAATTCGACCCACTGCTGGGACACAAGGCCTCTCCTTTTCATCGAAGGAGGTTTAGCCAGTAGTCCACCACGCTTGCCCAATGCGGATTGGTGGACGGAGTATAAGGTGATCAATACCCCTTTGCTGATCCATTAGTCACCTTCTACGACACCGATTAGACGATATGGGCTGATGCTATTCTACTCTGCCGGCATCACATGGCTAACTATACAGGGTGGAATTTCGTAATGCCACCTGAAGGGAAAGTACTTTTAATACTGTAGATAGAAAATTTATTTCAAAGGAAACATTCCTTTATTTTTGAAAATAAAGAAAACTGCTTTCAAAGGTTTTCGAAAATTCGCTTGCCACACCCGGGAGTCGAACCAACTAAAATCTGTAAAAATTACATCCTGTACTTTTATTGCATCGATCGTTAGGGTCAATTATTAAGACGAAATATCTGTATAAAACTTGATAAATTAAATGAAAGGAAAGCCATGAAACCCTTAATTATAAATAAACAGAATAAAATAAATATTTAAAAGGGCTCCCATACAACAAACGTTATTTTTTTGCTCAATATTAATAACGCTATATTAGTAGACGCTTGAAATATTCACAGAATATTTAGTTATATTCACTTTAAAAATAAATAATTCAATATTATAGGGGGCACCTATATAACAAATGTTATTATATGGTTGCCCTTAAATATTTGTTTTATAGATAGATTAATGGTACGGAACCCTTCGTGCACGAGTCCGACTCGCACTTGGCCGGTTTTTTTCTATGATTTTGCTACTTTGACTACTTTTGTTTTTCCCTCTTGTCAATCTTTCAATGTACTAAAACTTTAAAAAATCATTTTATGACAATTAATTTTTTTATTTATTTACATCAATTAATCCTTTATAAGTTATACAAACGCGTAAATATTTTTAATACTAGAAAAAATACACTGAAAAACATTCCCGCCTGAGGCAGGTTGACTTTTTTCAGTATATTTTTTCTAGTATTAAAAATTTGTTGGTTTTCAATATTATGTCGGTCGAAGTCCTTAAGGTTCATAAATGATGGGAATATATACCACTACCTAAGCTACATTAAGCTCTCTTTAATCGAGAAAGACGGACAATTTAAGAAATAGACTTACAAGGAACCCATAAATTCTCATTCACAAAGAGCTATAGGTCTAATTTTAGTAGGTAGGTATGTGGTACTTACAATATAACAGAACCAAGACCCGTAATGTATACTTCATAAAAGCACCTTAAACACGCCGAGAAAAGATAATTAAACACAGCTTACATGACACAAGCAATTACAACCTTAATCCTATCAACAATCGTAATTTATATTACCTACACAATTACCCCGCTGCCTACTTCAAAGCAAAACAGGTTAAGAATTAATTTAAACATTTCCTAGAACTTTAAAACAATTAGGCAAAGTAACAAGCTTCTATGGAGAATACCTACGTATTACGTGAGTATTGTAAGGGTCGGATCACATACAAGAGTCCATACAAAAAATAATCTAGGTACTAACATTTGGTGAAATCGGTCAAAATTTGAATAGCCAATCAATGACGTAAAAATATAGACAGGTTTTATACAAACATAATTGTATTTTAAAGTGGCGCAAGTTATCCTATATTTTTCGCGAAGTATCTAATAATTCAAAATTTGATTGACCTGTGATGAGTAGTTTTTGAGTTGCCTATTTATAACACATTGGCTCGTAAAGGGTCTCTTATTTCACCAATTTCAAAATCGTATTGGATCTCATTACGTACTTGTGCGTTATTGTGAAGTAAAAGGCACGGTTTATCAAGAAGCTCCGTCTAAAAACGAACGGTACTTTTACAAATAACAGTACGTAGACTGTTATTTATTTAGATATTAGGTCCTTACCTATGAAATTGGCGTTTTATTATCTTGTACCTAAACTTGCAATTTCATTAATTCAATAGTTGTTTTAGGTTCTTATTATTATTATTTTTTGAAACTACACTCTTTGCAAGATTTTTGTCTGTAATTAAATTATATTTCAATTGTTAAATTCTGAAAAGAAAGTGAAAATGACTCTTCAATCTCTTCATCGGAATTGACTATTTGATGCCTACTAACTCATGGACAGACTGGATTTTTTCATAATTTATTGATGCTAGACTTAGCCGAGGGTTGTTAGATTATTTCCTCCAAATTTTGTAACATTAGGATTTATAGTAAAAAAAATATAGAAATAGTAGGGAACAACGCCAATTTTTATGTAGATTTAAAAAAAAATGTATTTCATACTAACTTTATTTAAAACTAGCTTTTGCCCGCGACTTCGTCCGCGTGGAATAGTTACTTTAGGCAGCATTTTTTTGTGTAGGTACTTATTATGCAAAAAACACACATAGCACTACGGTAAATGGCATTTTTACAATCTACCATTTTAAGTTTTTCCATCCTTTGCTACTTACACGCAACCTTTCACCCCCACATGGGTCAATATTTTTTGGGTGGGTCATCATGGGTCACTTTTTCACAAAAAGGTAGCTTTTATTCCATTTCGAGGCTTAGTCTATTTTTGTTCCAAATTTCAATAAATTCGGTTCAGGTGTTAGGCGTGAAAGCGATTAAGCTAAAAAGTCACGTCCACCATCTTGGATCTCAAAATGGATGCTGTATTCTGAATCCTGACTCCGAATACAGCATCCATTTTGAGACCTCCGAAAACTACAAAACTGATACCCATATCAATTTTAAAATTCGCGTCCGCCATCTTGGATCTCAAAATGGAGCCCTGTAAACCACGAAAATGATACCCATATTAATAATAAATTAAGTAGCGTCCACCATCTTGGATCTAGAAATTGATGACGTACTTGGAATCGCGACCCCCGAAAACTACGAAACTGATACCCAAATCGCTTTTATGTTAAAAAGTCCCATCTGCCATCTTGGATCTCGACGTAGATGATAAAAAGTCCCATCTGCCATCTTGGATCCCGACGTAGATGATGTATTTAGAATCAGGACCCCCGAAAACCTCGAAAATGATACCCATATTCCTATTAAGTTAAAAAGTCACGTCCGCCATCTTGGATCTCAAAATCGATGTTTTATTCAGAGTCAGAACCCCCAAAAATCTCGAAAATGATACCCATGTCGGTTTTACATTAAATAGTCGCAACCGCCATCTTGGATCTCGAAATAGATGTCGTATTCGGAATCGGGACCCCCGAAAACCACGAAAATGACACACATATTGAGATTTTGTCAAAAAGTCGCGTCCGCCATCTTGGATCTCGAAATAGATGTTTTATTCGTAATCCGGACCCCCAAAAACCACGAAAACGATACCCATATTGACATTATGTTAAAAATTCGCGTCCGCCATCTTGGATCTCAAAATGGATGGTGTATTAAGAATCGGGACCTCAGAAAACCACAAAAATTACACCCATATCGATTTTATATTAAAAAGTCGCGTTCGCCATCTTGGATCTCGAAATAGATATTTTATTCATAATCCGGACCCCCAAAAACCACGAAAACGATACCCATATTGACATTATGTTAAAAATTCGCGACCGCCATCTTGGATCTCAAAATGGATGGTGTATTAGCAATCGGGACCTCAGAAAACCACAAAAATGACACCCATATCGATTTTATATTAAAAAGTCGCGACCGCCATCTTGGATCTCGAAATAGATGTCGTATTCGGAATCGGGACCCTCAAAAACCACGAAAATGATACCCATATTGACATTTTGTCAAAAAGTCGCGTCCGCCATCTTGGATCTCGAAATAGATATTTTATTCGTAATCCGGACCCCCAAAAACCACGAAAACGACACCCATATTGACATTATGTTAAAAATTCGCGTCCGCCATCTTGGATCTCAGAATGGATGGTGTATTAGCAATCGGGACCTCAGAAAACCACAAAAATGACACCCATATCGATTTTATATTAAAAAGTCGCGACCGCCATCTTGGATCTCGAAATAGATGTCGTATTCGGAATCGGGACCCTCAAAAACCACGAAAATGATACCCATATTGACATTTTGTCAAAAAGTCGCGTCCGCCATCTTGGATCTCAAAATGGATGGTGTATTAGGAATCGGGACCATCGAAAACCACGAAAATGATACCCATAACGATATTATATTAAAAAGTCACAACCGCCATCTTGGATTGGATGTTTATTTCTTATCAAGTGTCTAAATTCAAAGTTTCATGGTTTTATCTTTAACCATGACGAACTTCCATACAAATTTTCATCCCCAATTTCATCCCCACATGGGCCTAAATTTCAAAAATCCTAGAACTAATATTTCTTTCTTTCTTATTAAGTCCCTAATTTCAAAGTATCATGGTTTTATCTTTAATAATGACGAAGTCCCATACAAACTTTCATCCACTATTTCACCCCCATACAGGTCAAAATTCCAAAAATCTTAGAACAAATATTTCTTTCTGTCTTATTAAGTGCCTAAATTCAAAGTTTCATGGTTCTATCTTCAAAAATGACGAACTTCCATACAAACTTTCATCCCCTATTTCAACCCATACAACCTTTTTTTCGCGATAAAAAGTAGCCGGTTCTCGGTTGCGTCCTATTTCTCATCTACATAAACGACCTGCCTAATGTAATCGATGTACCATGTACCTTGTTTGCGGACGATATATCTATTGTCATTCCGTGCCAAAACGATACAAATATAAATCACACATTACAAAATAATATATTAAAAATAGAAACTTGGTTAACTGAACATAATTTGCAAATTAATTTCAAAAAAACAAAACTTATAGAATTTAGACCTTATCAAAGAATCCCCCTAAATATAAATTTTAAATTCAGGGATACAATATTAGAACAAGTTGAAAATTACCCGCTTCTGGGAATATCTATAGATTCAAACTTTAATTGGAAAGAACAAATAAATAAACTCGCCCTAAAAATATCAAGATTTTCTTATGCATTAAACGAACTTAAAAAATCAACAGATTTCAACTCTGCTAAAAGCGCGTATTTTGCTTATGCGCATTCATGGTTATCGTATGGCATATTGCTTTGGGGGAACGGTACGGAAATTATAAAATTATTTCGATTACAAAAAAGATGCATTAGGATATTAGCGAACATTGGTAGTATGGATAGTTGTAGGCCATACTTCACAAAATACCAGGTGTTAACTTTACCATCCTTGTATATTTATGCCGTTTGTGATTTCGTCAGAAAATACCCAGATAAATTTCCCCACCATTCCCGTCCACAAAATCTAAGACCACAAAATCGATTAGCTAAGCCGACCAGTAAATTCAAATTATTTCGAAGTGGCCCTTTGATGATGTCGGTGAAAGTTTACAATAAGTTACCTGACAATATTAAAGAAGTTGAGAATATTGATAAGTTTCGATTATTATTAAAAAGTTATCTCACCGATAAATGTTATTATTCGCTACAGGAGTTTTTTGATGCTGTTTATTGATAATAATAATTAATTTTATTTCCATGATCAATATACAGTTAATTTGTTATAATTTGTATTACATTTAAAAAATTAAGATTATATAAATTCATTCCAATTCACTTAATTTTCAATTATTAATAAATTTGATGATGTATAACTATAACTATATCCTTAATTAGCTACTTAAATGTTATGTCTTGCTACAATTAATTATTTTAATTTTATGATTGCTGTGCCCTTGCAGGGTTCATGTTTGTGTCTTTAAAAATGTAACATCTGAATGTACAACATGAAAATGCAATAAAGAATACTGAATACTGAATACTAGCCTATGTCCTTCCCCGAGATCTAATCTATAGTTGTACCAATTTTCATCAAAATCGGTTCAGTGGTTTAGACGTGAAAGCTTAACAGACAGACAGACAGACAGACAGACAGACAGACAGAGTTACTTTCGCATTTATAATATTAGTAATAGTAAGGATTAGTAAGGATTTCTCAAAAACTCCGTTGCCAAATCTTTTGAAAATTGGAGCGTATAATTGGGCAAGACTTAGTTAAATATTGCATCAATAATTAAGACAAAAAATAATCCCGTCAATAAATTACAACGATTCCTAGAGTTGATTCTGCCGACCAAATAAAACAGCCACTTTATTTTTATTTTTTTTAGTTAAAGATTTAAATAATCATAATTTCACTACATGCAAATTCGTAACAGTATAGTCCTTATTCATAATAAAAATATAAAACTGAAACAGCGACTTAATCAAAGAAGTTACACAGCTAATAGTGTGTAAGAAAAAAACGCCAATTTCATAGGTAAAGACCTAATACTTCGCGAAAAGAGAGTGACAATATACCTCTTGCTTGCTGCTTAGCGACACACACAGCGATGACAGAAGATGTTACCGCGCTTATTGACCACATTGTACCACAATCAAATTGAATGACTAAATGTCATTGAAATTGATTTAATGAAAAAAACTGTACTTTCGAATGAAATGACATGATTTTCATGTCTAGTGCCAAGGTAATTACACCACCTTAAAACACAGGAAGGCATTTTTTGAGCGATAACTTAAAGCGTTGCAATGAAGTGTAGTCGACCAGCCGAGACGCAAGAGCGTTCCCGACTGAATGCAAAGCAAATCTGGTAATTGCCTGACCGTTTCGTTGCCATTCACGAGCGGGTACGTGCGACGCATCTATACTTTTTAAACATCTGGGTAGCCAACGCCAAATATCTAAGTCCGTCACTCATTTCCAAGGACGCTTAAAACAGTATTCTATTAAAACAATGCGAGATCCTCGCTCTTTCAGAAGTTTGAATACGCTGTTTCATTAGAATTCTGGAACATTCTAAGTTTTCCTCTATGATAATAACAGACTAATTTAAATTGCAAAAGTCATTCCGAACTTTGCTTTTCGTATTTGCGGAAATCTATGACAGGCTAATGAAAATAGCTAGACACAGTCTTGAGATTCCATTATTGTTTAATTTATACAATATGAAACTTTAATTCAATTAAGGGACAAAAAAGTTAAAGACTCGGGGCTCACAGAGAAAACCCAGTTTCCATGTTAGGGGGGAACAAATTTGTAGCCGATTTTGCGTTTGCTCAGATTAATTTCACTGCCCGTCTGAGTCGCGTGACTTTCCGCCACTGCGTGAATAGTCCACACACATGCGTTCGGCCCCGCTATGGTGTCTGTTCGCCTTCCGCGCTTAAGCCCTAGTCTAGTATAGGGCAGCGTGTACACTTCCCCCTCTCCTGATGGGGCGGCTGCTTCCGATAGCCTCATAGCATAGCTACTTTGGCATTAGTTAAGGAGGTGCTTAGTCGGTAGGAGTCCGATATAACCCGGAGGCCGCCTTTAGGGTATCCATGTAGGATTACACCTCCTCTTTCCCTCGGGATCCGGACGGTCTTAACTCTTTTCGTTACTCTGCCTTTCGCTCCTCCCTGTGGGGGAAGGAAAGAGACAGCAACGGAGAGGGTTAGGCGGAGAAAAAATCGATTTGGTTGTTTGGTAGAGCTTAAAGGTTCTCACCTCGCCGTCTGCCAGGCGTCAACTGTACGTAAGGACGTAAGCAAATCAGATCATCAGAAGCCGACTGTAAGTTGCCTTGTGAAAGCACGTTCTGCAACAGTAGTGTGCTGCAGGCAGGCCGCGGGAGGGGTGAGGGGCAAGCGTGGCCAAGAGACGTAGGCACGCGTACGGAGAGACGTAAAGCGCGTGGTCGATGAGCCGTCAGCGCGTGGACGCCGAGCCATCAGAGTGGTTAGTGTAAGTTTTTTAGTATACAAAACGCACCGATTCTAGTTGCGTTAAGAGCTCAATTTGTATGGGAAACATGATTTGCGCTTCTCTCCGCTAGGGGCGCTGTTCGCGTTTCCTATACAAATTGAGCTCTTAACGCAACTAGAATCGGTGCGTTTTGTATACTCAAAAACTTACACTAACAACACAGAGCGGGAACCATTCGCCGCACCGCCGTTCGTGAGCCCGTCCCAAGTCAATGTAATGTCGTTACATTGTTGCTTAATGAGCTTTACTAAGTCAGCGTTATTGTATGAAGTTTCATACAAAGAATACTAAGCGGCTCGAGTTGAGGCGATGCTGATCCGTTTCTGAGCTAATAAATGTGCTACCTTAAGTCTGCCTGGTCATAACAATAGTGAATAGAGATCTAAACTCTTCGCATCTAATGTTATGGGGCAGACTGGGAAGATGGTGCTAGCGACGCACTTAAAACAACCTCTACCATAAAGCAAAACGCGTACAAAGTACTCTCCTAAGGATCAAACTAGGAACCTCTGGATCTAAATCCGTTGGGCGAACCACAGAAAAGTTTATAAAAATAATAACTTTTACCCATGGCTTTGCTTGCGTTAACCTTAGACCCCCATTTCATGGGAATGTTCATGGAATTCACCTCCCAAGTGGGTTGGGAGGTAAATTTTGGTAAATCCTTCTTAGCAGATGCCCACATCATAATAATTATCTGCGTGCCAAATTACAGCGCATTCCGTTCAGTGGTCTGAGCTGTGTGTTGTTAGATTTAGTAACGGTTGCCTTTCATATACATACAGAAGTTGACGTTTGTCAAAAAGAATAATGTACTAATACTTCCTTTCTTTTTGTTTCAGATTATCATGATGGAGAAACTTCGCTTATTGCACTACAGCCTAATACTGGTGTTGCCATTCGTTTACGGTCAAACTGGTATGTAATATTATAAGAACATCCTAATGTTTAATATTAAAACAAGTAGGTAGTATTGGAAGACCTAGGCAAACATTTGTCGATCAAATCGAATCTATTCTATTCTATTGTTATTTGCCGAGTGTGTTTAAGGACTGTAGTAAGACTACTATCATAGTAGGTACCTAGATGAAGCGAACGAACTATGTAAGTATCGAAGTGGTGGGTATCAAAAGTTAAATTACTTAGTTCACTAATGTGATTAATTGAATTACATAGAAAAGCTTTTTATAAGATAAATAGTTATATAAATGATCCAAATACGTAGGAGTATTAACTGCCCAAAATTCACGCAAGTAAAATTGTAACTTTAATTATATTGATAATTATTTATTGACCAGCTATGAAGTTATTATCGTCGTTTCTTCTTCGTCTCAGCATAATAAATAAAAATTAACTAGAAAAAAATATTTATAAAAAAACTTTTATTTTAAATTAAATGCATTTAAATGATAAAAATAAACTTTAAATAGCAATAAAAGCTTGTCGCGAGATTTACTTCGATCTATCGTTTATCTTAATCACAAGTAAATCTTGCGAAATCCTTATTTGCTATTTAAAGTTTATTTAGTTAAACGACCGACATTTAGTTATAGACCGACATAAATTTTGTTTTGATCCGTCATGTATATTCAGGTTACTCCATATTTTATTTTCCCAGAAACGGAGCCCCCGACCACGGTGACCACCAAAGCGCCCCCGACCACGACCGTGACGTCCACCACCACCATAGCCTGGGAGGAGACCCTCAACGAAGGCCAGGCCATACAAAAAGCTCTGCAGTACTTGCTGCAGCACCGACAACCGGACTGGGGCTGGGGGAATGACACGCACCATGTTATGTTGACACTACAGGTAATGAATTAATTAATGTGTGCTGTAGAAAAAATACACTGAAAAAATTCGACCTGCCCCAGGCGGAATTTGATTTGATGCCAGATTTGGGCCAAAAGATTTGATGAAACAATGTTTACCATAAAAACATAAGCACTGACAAATTTCGACAGCGAAAGCAGTGCCCTGTTGGCGTAGTACCGCAGCCGCCCGGATTGCGGAAGATGCTAAGTTCGATTCCCGCCTGGAGCAGGTCGATTTTTTCAGTGAATTTTTTCTAGTATTAAAAATATGCATTTTTAATACCGGAGCTTCGATGTATAACTATAACATATGTATAATATTTGTGAAATTTATTTTGATTTTATGGAATATTTTTTTGCGTTTATAAACGCGTAAATATTTTTAATACTAGAAATAAAACACTGAAAAAGATAGACCTGCCTCAGGCGGGAATCGAACCCAGCACTTCTTCTATCCGGGCGGCTGCGTTAACCACTACGCCACCGAGGCTCTGCTTTTCGCTGTCGAAATTTGTCAGTGCTTGGTGCTTATGTTTTTATGGTAAACATTGTTTCATCAAATCTTTGCAATTTACACTTTTAAGATCCGAGCGAAATATTTTTGCAAATATTTGACGCCCAGTTAAGATGAAACTACCGTACATTATGGAATATTTTTTTGCGTTTACAAACGCGTAAATATTTTTAATACTAGAAAAAACTTATCTTTCTTATATTATGTATATTAAAATGTCCGTTATCTAGTATCCGTAACACAAGTTCTTAATGAGACTTACTTTGGGCTAGATAATTGGTGTGAGCGTGGAAATATATTATTATTATTATAGCTGATTTTTCATCAATACTTTTCATTATTTCAGCTTGCCAATAATACTGGCAAAGAGATTGAGCAGCAGGGGTTGGAGATGCAACTATCAGCGAAGCAGATGGAGATTGAGATATTGCTGATGATGTCCAAGTAAGATTTTCACTAGACAATTCCCTACATTAAAACTCTTTACCCTAAACTAGAACCATGTTAATGTAGTACGGCCGCTGATCGCGACACTCGGTCTTCCTATGAACTCGGCCATTCGACCGATCTCCTTAGATTGATATATCTGTGAGTAAGATAGTCATGATCCGCGTACTGAAAATACCGGCCTGCTGCAGGTCACCTCGCCTTTTCAACCGACTTCAAAAAGGAGGAAGTTCTCAATTCGACTGTATGTTTTTTTTTTATATTTGCTACCTCATAACTCTTTACTGGGTACCGATATAAGATTTTTTCGACCTTTGGAAGCTCGTGTTTGTCTTTTGGTCCCATTTTAATTAGTTGTATTAGAGTGTATAGTACCTAATATCAGTAAATAGCTACTAACATAGTTTTAACTAATATTATTACTAATAACCTGTCGTGCTATTTTTTAAAGAACTCAAATCTCACCTCGAATTTAGCTGTAAAATGCGAACGAATATTTCACAAAAAATCGTGAGTGGACCTTGACTTTCTCGTATACCGGAAACGACTTAAAGGTTGATAGAAACCTTATATTTTGATGTCATACATGCATGTTCAATTTTGGTCACCCATCCGAGTACAGACCGCGCACTTGGTTGCTGAATTTGAAACCTTATATTTTGATGTCATACACTTATGTTAAATTTAGTTTGCAATAAGGAATAATTAATTTTTGCGTTTACAAACGCGTAAATATTTATATTAGAAAAATGCACTGAAAAAATCGACTTGCCTCAGGCGGGACTCGAACCCGCATCTCCCACAATCTGGGCGGATGCGTTGACCATTACGCCACCGAGACACTGCTTTTCGCTGTCGAAATTAAAGCATGCTCGAGTTATCGTGCTAACGCACAGACACACACACAGACATAATTCCAAAAAAAAAAATTGGACTCAGGGAGGTCCAAAACGTGTAAATCCGTCAAAATCTCGAGGTCGATTTTTTTTACGATTACAAGACTTCCTATATACTACACCGTACGAGATAGTGTAAAAAAGGAATAGTTTTACTTAAAAATGCTTCTCTAAATTACATTTAATGTCGTTATAGCAAATGTACTAGACTAACATATCCATGGCTAACTTTATTTAAAATTTACTCGACAAAACTAAAAATTTGTCAGATGAAATATAAATGAGCGATGAAGTGAGATCTTTACAGAATAGCACTGTTGTATTTGTATCTATGTTTATGGACAAATAATAAATAACAAAAAATAGTAAAAAAATACTTGTCCAGAAATACTATTTTATTTAGATGTAGGTAGGTGCCAACATGCCCATTACGTAATTTACGTGAGAAGGCTTTGGATGGAAGTCTTTAAGATAAAATTCCTTATTTAAAATTGAATTTAATAAAACTGAAATCACATGAGTAACTAATCTGTAAAACCGCTTCTCTGGCACCAATTAAAGTTTTCTCTTTCTTTTATTCCAGACACCACGAGTCCCCTCCACCTCTAGGCCGTTTGGCAGCGTACACGCTAGCTCTTGGAGCATTATGCAAGGACCCTCGCTCGTTCCACGGCCGGGACTTGGTGACTGCCCTGCTTCACCGCGAACCTCCTCACGACTTGGAGTTCGCGTACGCCACCCTAGCGGCTTGCTCCTCAGCAGCTCATGTCCGTCGGCGACATATCCGAAGGCTATTGGACATCGCGAATGCTGCTGCCGATCACAGTTTAGGTAAAGAACGTAAACAGTTATCTACCCGTAGTGTAATTTATAAATAGTGGCGGTGTCCTCGTTGCGGAGGACGCGCCAGGTCGAGCAGCCGTCGGTGAGGAGGCTGCCTATAAGGCCGGCGTCGGCCAGCGGCCCACAGGGGCTGGCGTTAGTCGGTAGCCCCTGTGGGCTACTGGCCACCAATTGGTGTCAGCGTTGGGCCGGTCTCGGTGTAGTTGCGCTCACGTGCGCAGATCCCGAGCCGTCCCGCAATAGCGCACTGGAGGTCAGGCCGGGGAGGATGTTTAGTGGGTATGGAGGGAACGCCTTTACCTCGAGTCCCACATATCCCCTGCGGTTGGCACCACCCCGCAGGAACTTATACATCTTTAGGCGCGTTATGAAAAAAATATGAGAGTGAAATTTTATTACTGTAACACAAAAGTCACAGGTTGACCTGTGACTTTTGTTCAGTCAAAGTTAAAGTCAAAGTCTCGAAATAAATAATGACATAATTTGTACTAAATTTTATAAGTGGACCCCACTGATGACCCCTATCCTGTAAATATAAAAAAATTCAAAAATATTCATTGCTGTCATTGAATAAATGACATTTACAATAATTACCAAAGTGTTCCATTTTGTCCCCAAAATACTCTTTCATGACTTCAGTGCTCAGTCACACTCTTACTTTAATTTTATTTGTCAATTTCGCTTCCAGACACAATATCAATGGTGATACTGGCGCTACGCTGTGTGGTGCAGGATCACAGGCACAGAAGCCTGATTCACTTCGTGCGGCGGCCAATGGCTGGTTTAGCCCGCCAACAACATCCTGATGGTAGCTTTGGAAGTCTTACTACCACTGCTTTGGCTATACAGGTGACTATATACATGGCGTTAGTGTGACAAAGGTCATGGCCCATTAAAGTATGAAAACCATACCCACGGCGTACAGAAATAACAAAATACTGGGAGTACCTACAGAGAAATATTTATACCTAGTTTGCAATGGTATTTATACTAAACCTGATCGGAACAGTAGCTATTATTCCCTCAAAGTGAAAAGAGAAAGTTGATCTTTTCTGCGACCTAAATGTGTGGGAGGAAAAGTTGTATAAAAATCCATTTCTAACGTGTTTCAGCGGGAGGAAAAGTTGTTATGTAAATCCATTTCTAGCGCGGTGTTTATGTGATCTGTTCCACCAGTAATTATAAATCCGTGGTCCCACCACGAAAACCAGAAATGTTAGAACAACCTAGCACGAGTGCGCCACCGCCTTCTTTCCTGTATTGCAGTCTTTCTCAAAGTGGGCGATAACGCCCCCTTGTGGGCGTCGGATACCTAGAGGGGGCGTTAAGGGACCCAGAAAAAAATAGGGGGCGTTGACGTAGCTTAGGGTTTTTATATATTTTAAAATTCTAATATTAAAACCTACCTACTACTCAATATCGAATAATTAGTGTATATTTCTGCCTGTATGATGGTAGAAAAACTAAAAATACTTAACATAGATTTCGTAGGATAGCCCGTACGCCGTACGCAATCAAGTTGTAACAAGTTTTGTTAAATAAACGAGTATGTTCGTGTTTGTGTAATTAAAGTAATGAAATTGTGGTTTTTAAGTTTTAGGAGTGTATAAAAAATTGGGGGCGCTGAAAAATAATTGATTTTCAAAGGGGGCGGTAAAAGAAATAAGTTTGATAATCTCTGCTGTATTGTCTCAAATGTCGAATACTAATATAAATCTCCCTTACAAATCTGTATCATTTCATTTAAGTAGGTAACTGTGCAAATTGTAACATAATCTTTAATTAATTTAGTCATTACTTGCTTCAACAAATGCGGCGCCTTAAATTTTTGCATTAGTCCCATACAAATGTAATAATCACTTTATCGGCGTCGGTGGCGTAGTGCGTAAGAGCGTCGTCTCCCACCCGGGAGGCACTGGTTCGATCCCCGCCACGTACCAGTGTGTTTTCAAATTTTGAATTCATATGTAAGTACGTTTAATCGACACTTTTACGGTGAAGGAAAACATCGTGATGAAACCTGCACACACCTATGAAGAAATTCTTAGGTTGTGTGTGAAGTCGGCCAATTCGCACTTGGCCAGCGTGGTTGACTAAAGCCTAATTGCCCCTAATGTGGGGTAGGCTCGAGCCCCTCGGTGGGGACATTATATGAGCTGTTGATGATAAATGAAAAAAATTAAAAAATGTTTATTTGTTACAATCACCAATACAAAGATCAATGTAGCCCTGACTTCTGAGATGGGATAAAATGTTGATGATGAATCTCTTTACAATTCTATTAAAATGCTTATTTCAATCATACAAGTCTTTGAATGCTCATCACAGGTGTAGTATAAAGCAATGTACTATTTTATAGGCATTGGAAGACTCCGATAGCGGTCCAGGCGCCCACCAGCACTGGAGCCTGCCCGCTGCAAGGAAGTGGCTGCTGGAGCGTCAGAACCCCGACGGCGACTGGGGCGACGTGGCCAAGACCGCTGCAGCGGTCGCCGCGCTCACACCCGCCTCCTTAGCCGCTGTACGGCCGCCGCACTGCAGCGATAAGCTGCTGGATAACCGACATGAACCAATGGGTGAGTTCACTTCACACTGATCTGGCGTCTGGCAAGGACACGGCGCGGACATCACTGTTGAATTTTTGGCGGGAAACCATGGCGTCTGGATATCGATCTTTATTTCGATAATTCAAAATTGCTTCGGAGTTGATTTTGTGCAGTGAAAGTGGTGTCGTTACGTTGCATAAGCATCCGTGTTGACGAACAGTTATGAGGAATCATTGAAATAAAGGTTTTGTGTATGTGGCGTTGGCGTTGAGAATTTAGTGGTTGGAAATCCCACTATACAATTGTCATCAGTCACAATCATGAGGTCTGTTGCCATGAATTTCTTTCCAAGCACTCCCTAGATGCATTAAAAAGTGTGGCACCCACATTTTAATGCAAAAATCAAGAAAGAAGATGAAACTGAAAACTTGGCTGTATGGGCTAGATCCCTTTGCCGTCCCGTAACAGGGAAAATTTAACCAAAAAAAAAAGATATCAGGAGTGTTTGGCGGGAAACCATGGCGTCTGGATGTCGATCTTTATTTCGATAATTTAAAATTGCTTCGGAGTGGATTTTGTGCAGTGAAAGTGGTGTCGTTTTGTTGCATAAGCATCCGTGTTGACGAACAGTTATGAGGAATCATTGAAATAAAGGTTTTGTGTATGTGGCGTTGAGAATTGTATAGTGGTTGGAAATCCCACTATACAATTCTTATCAGTCACCATCATGAGGTCTGTACCATGCATTTCTCTCCATGCACTCCCTAGATGCATTAAAAAGTGTGGCACCCACATTTTAATGCAAAAATCAAGAAAGAAAATGAAACTGAAGACTTGGCTGTATGGGCTAGATCCCTTTGCCGTCCCGTAACAGGGAAAATTTAACCAAAAAAAAAAAGATATCACTGTTTCATTCTGGTTTCATTCAAATACCATATCAAACCACACACGGCAAAAACTTAAAAATTTTAAGTAATCCCCAACACAGAAAAAAATTATCTCTCGGCCTTTTGTCTTCATTAAAAGCTCAGATTAAAAGAACCTATTAATATTGTTAAGATGATCGTCGCCGCGTCGGGGACCGCTAATCCATACTTTAGCATTATCAATATTCTTTTCTTTTGAATTTTGGTTTAATTTTATTTGCTTAGCGGTCATCTTAAAAATATAAATTCTTTCATAAAAATTCTTTTAATGAAGTTAAAAGGCCGGGAGAAAAAATTAATTTTTTGTTTTCTTTGTGTCGGGGGTTACTTAAAAAAATATTTTATTTTCATTTCATTCTTTTTAAAGTCCTTAGGCACCCAATTCCGATAGATAGATAGGTACCTACTCAAATTACATTTTTCTTGAATATAATTCAAGAGAGAGGTTGAACCTCCTGAACCGATTTTCATGAATTTTAGCTAAGAACCATCTTGCTCTCGTCAGCTTTCGAACAAAAACCGCATCATAATCAGTCTATACGTTTAGGAGCTACGATGCCACAGACAGACACACAGACCCACATTACAGACACTTCAAACATATAACACCCATATTTTTACGTCGGGGGTTAATAGGGTCATTAATTGAAAAAAAATCAAAATAAGAAAGGCGGTTGTACTGTTACCTACCCAGACGATTCTACATATGGGTCTACCACCTAGTACGTACACATAGGCACGGTAATATTATCTATGCAGTATTGTGACTCGGCCCTGTCCTTGAAATAACTGGCTACGGCGTGCTACGGCCGAGCGGGGCGTAAACACGCGGTAGGGCTGCCCGCCTACAGTATTTTAATTTGAAAGAAAGAAAATAAATTTATTGGCCTTCACAGAGCACGATATTACCTAATTATTAATAAACTATAACAACACATACATAAAGAAAAAAAAACGTTAACAAAAACTAACATACACACATTATATAAGTACCTACTATTTACTTTATATTTAATTTCTACATTTCTTGTTCTATGATTGTAAATATTTTATTTTACTTATATGTAAAAAAAATATGTTGTGAATTAAATAGGAAGTGTTCAATAAAATACATGTTTTTTTAGGTAATCCTTACTTCCTTACTAATATTATAAATGCGAAAGTAACTCTGTCTGTCTGTCTGTCTGTCTGTCTGTCTGTCTATCTGTCTGTCTGTCTGTCTGTCTGTTAAGCTTTCACGTCTAAACTACTGAACCGATTTTGATGAAAATTGGTACAACTATAGATTAAATCTCGGGGAAGGACATAGGCTACTTTTTATCGCGAAAAAAAGGTTGTATGGGTTGAAATAGGGAATGAAAGTTTGTATGGAAGTTGGTCATTTTTTAAGATAGAGCCACGAAACTTTGAATTTAGGCACTTAATAAGACAGAAAGAAATATTTGTTCTAAGATTTTTGAAATTTTGACCTGTATGGGGTGAAATAGGGGATGAAAGTTTGTATGGGACTTCTTCATTATTAAAGATAAAACCATGATACTTTGAAATAAGGGACTTAATAAGAAAGAAAGAAATATTAGTTCTAGGATTTTTGAAATTTAGACCCATGTGGGGATGAAATTGGGGATGAAAATTTGTATGGAAGTTCGTCATGGTTAAAGATAAAACCATGAAACTTTGAATTTAGACACTTGATAAGAAATAAAAATCCAATCCAAGATGGCGGTTGTGACTTTTTAATATAATATCGATATGGGTATCATTTTTGTGGTTTTCGGAGGTCCCGATTCCTAATACACCATCCATTTTGAGATCCAAGATGGCGGACGCGACTTATTTTTAACATAATGTCAATATGAGTATCGTTTTCGTGGTTTTTAGGGATCCGGATTACGAATAAAACATCTATTTCGAGATCCAAGATGGCGGACGCGACTTTTTGACAAAATGTCAATATGGGTATCATTTTCGTGGTTTTTGAGGGTCCCGATTCCGAACACGACATCTATTTCGAGATCCAAGATGGCGGTCGCGACTTTTTAATATAAAATCGATATGGGTATCGTTTTCGTGGTTTTTGGGGGTCCGGATTACGAATAAAATATCTATATCGAGATCCAAGATGGCGGACGCAACTTTTTGACAAAATGTTAATATGGGTATCATTTTCGAGATTTTTGGGGTTTCTGACTCCGAATAAAACATCGATTTTGAGATCCAAGATGGCGGACGTGACTTTTAAACTTAATAGGAATATGGGTATAATTTTCGAGGTTTTCGGGGGTCCTGATTCCAAATACATCATCTACGTCGGGATCCAAGATGGCAGATGGGACTTTTTATCATCTACGTCGACATCCAAGATGGCAGATGGGACTTTTTAACATAAAAGCGATTTGGGTATCAATTTCGTAGTTTTCGGGCGTCGCGATTCCAAGTACGTCATCAATTTCTAGATCCAAGATGGTGGACGCTACTTAACTTATTATTAATATGGATATCATTTTCGTGGTTTACATGGTTCCATTTTGAGATCCAAGATGGCGGACGCGAATTTTAAACTTGATATGGGTATCAGTTTTGTAGTTTTCGGTGGTCTCAAAATGGATGCTGTATTCGGAGTCAGGATTCAGAATACAGCATCCATTTTGAGATCCAAGATGGTGGACGTGACTATTTAGCTTAATCGCTTTCACGCCTAACACCTGAATAGAATTTATTGAAATTTGGTACAAAAATAGACTAAACCTCGAAATGGAATAAAAACTGCCTTTTTGTGAAAAAGGGAATGAAGGGGATGAAATATGACACGAAAATTTTTATGCGATTCCTCATTACCGAAGATAAAACCATGAAACGCAAATATTGTTCTAGCGTTTTTGAAATATTGACCCATGTGGGGATGAAAGGTTGCGTGTAAGTAGCAAAGGATGGAAAAACTATGGTAGATTGTAAAAATGCCATTTACTGTAGTGCACTGCAGTTTATATGTGTGTTTTTCACATAATAAGTACCTACACAAAAAATGCTGCCTAAAGTAACTATTCCACGCGGACGAAGTCGCGGGCAAAAGCTAGTATTTAATAAAAAAAAGAATTATAGATTTGAGACAAACATATTTACGCCTGTACTGAGACGTAGGTACTATATTGTCACTGAAACACTTTTATTTTCAAGAAATTACATATTATTATCAACAAACAAAATATTGTTTTTTAAACTCCGCACAAATATCCCTATTTTACTAAGACAAAGAATCCTGTTCTTTGTCTAAGCTATTTTATAATTTTCCATCTATCAATTCCTGTCAACAATCCGTCTCTTTTCCAAATTACCTAACAACCTGCCAGTATACACCAAAAAAATCCGATCACTACAATACCTACCATTTATTACTCTCGTAAATTATTTCATAATGACATTTCATCATATTTAATAATATATGTAGTTAAGATATATGTTGGTACATAAGTAAGTAGATAGCCTAGTCTAGGAAACTACCTACTTACGTATTATGTAGTTTTGTTTTTAACGCGAGCGTAGGTAGGTTACTTGTTTGTGTCTTTTTTCACCCTATCCACTTATTTATATATTATTCCAGATTAAGCACGATGGAAAAAATGAAATACCGAAATATTAAAAACAAATTACGTACTAGTAGATAGGTACATAAAAAATATTGCTCTTTGCCATTTTGAATTATGTAGGTATCTACTTAATTCAATCAAATATTCAATATACAAATCGCACGTTTAAGCACGGCTAACTGCTTAAAAAACAATTCACACCGTTCGGTAGTCGCTGCGGCGCATTCGCGACTGGATGGATGCCCACCGGGTGCCCCGCGAACTCGAGGCGCCGCGTAGCATGACGCGCTTTCCGACCGTTTGTATAAAGATAGAATACTGTATAGTTAATATTACCGTGACATAGGGTTGGTATGTAGTATTGTTTACTACTACATTATTGTTATTTCCTCACTACAGATAGCAACGGTGGTGACGGCAGTTTGAAGCTCGCGTACCAGTCGGGGCAGACCAGCAACGACTCCGATGCTAGGAACGTCTCCTTCACGTACACGCTGTGGCTCGGCACCAACGTCACCGAGAATTTCACACTGCACATGGTGGCTCCTAGGTAACTATCAGTAGAGAATTAAAGACATCGAGGATTTTAGGAAGAACTTTTTGATTTTTTAGATTTGACCTAATTTGTAGACTCCCCTGCAGGAGATGGTCATCATTATCATTTCAGCTGAACTCCCCCAAATAGATATATCCAACCCGATCGGTTGATCCTGCGCTGCCCGTTTCCAGCGGCTTCCCGCGATCTTTACCAGATGACTCATGATGGAGATGCTCACCAACTATAAATCGTCAAGGGCAGTGTTTATCATGGTGGGTGGGTGGTTCGCGACCGGGCCATCAAAATAGAATACCGGGTCCCAGCATTCCCGCCTCATTTAAAAAAAATCGGGAGTGGTCTCCCCTTGACTTTCTCGTATACCGAAAACGACTCAAAAGTAAATAGAACCCTTGTATTTTGATGTCATACATGCATGTTAAATTTTGGTCACCCATCCGTGTACCGACCGCGCATTTGATTGCTTAACTTTCGTGATCGACGACTCAAAAGTTAATAGAAACCTTATATTTATATGTCAAGCATGCCTGTTAAATTTGGTTGCAATAAGTTAAAGCATACTCGAGTTATCGTGCTAACGCCAAAAACGATCGAACGAAAATTTTTAGACTCAGGGAGTTCCAAAACGTGTAAATCCGTCAAAATCTCGAGGTCGAATTTTTTGACGATTATTTATTTTTAGGAATTTTTTTAGAGACCACTGGAAGTCATGTGATGGCGGCAGATTAGCATCACCCATATCCTCCAATGGGTGTCGTAGAAAGTGACTAATGGATCAGCAAAGGGGTATTGATCACTTTATACTCCGTCCACCAATCGACTACTGCCTAAACCATCCTGTCCTAGCAGTGGGTCGAATTATTAAGGCAGTTATGTCGATGACTGGAACACTATTATTGACACCTGTCTTGCTCTTTCCACTCTTAAGATAGCACGCAGACATACCTAAGTGCTCTTTAGGTATTAAATTTATTAATTAACGAACCAATTGTATCACAAATTAAATTATAAAATCGAATTAAATAAAAATTATAATGATTGTACTAAAATTTACACAGAGGGATCCAAATCTGTTGCTGGTCTGGGAGCAGCATATGTATGCCCAAGCAGAGGGGTTAAGGCTTGTTTTAAGGTTACCAATGAATCTATAATGTCGCTAGAATTGTTTGCCATACATGAAGCCATTATATACTCGATAAATGAAGGTCTCTGCAAAATTGTTATTATTTCAGACAGCAAAAGTGCTATTCAACATTTAAATCGATGTGTGTCTGGTAAAAGTTGTATACCGATTGCATATAAAATACTTGAGAAACTTCACGATCTCAACTCTAGTGACAAAGTTATTAGATTGCAATGGGTCCCTTCACATATTGGTATTAGCGGCAACGAAAAGGCTGACCGCTTAGCAAAAATGGCATGTACTGATGGGAAAATATATCAGTTAAATCAATCCTATTTCCTTTTCAGAAACATATCATTCTACCACGTAATGCAAATGGCAGCTGATCAAAACCCGAAATTCAAGTTCGAGGCGAGCGAATGGCCGAACGGTCACTATGTGCACACGCTGGCGGGGCACAAGGAAGAGCCCATGGGCTACCACTACTGGCTGCTGTACCGTCTACCGGAGATCCCCGACCCCGCTAGCCCGCCGGGCAACCAGCTCGTGGCTCCTGTAGGTGAGTCTGACTAACTGTCTAAGACAGGGCCGGATTTTGTTTATCATACATTTTAAAATATCAGCAAAATACATACAAACGTTCAACACCTGCAAAATGTTTGGAACAGCTGTTTTTTTCGCCTTTTCGATGATGGTCCCATATCAAGTCATGGCTCGACTGCCACTAAAAATTCACCGTGTATATGACTGTACCCTGTACTTTGTATTGACATAAAAATGTTGATCTTTCAGGCGTGGATGACTTATTAGTGGAGGATGGCGAGCATTACCTCTTCTGGTACAAGAAGCTGTAATTCCGAAGCACGTTACTAATCATGAATCTTTTTTACGTAGCCTTATTCTGAATTTCCAGCTTAATTTCTAGCAATAAATAACGGTAGAGCGAAAGTTGTTACACTACATCATTTAACAGTAGACATGTGTAGTTATTACCCTTTTCTGAGAAGGTCAAAGGTCATTGCTCACTAATAGACCTCGTCGACCTGCAGAGTCAAACTTTAAATATAGTTCTTCAGCCGTGTAAAGTAGGCACATTATGCAATGCCCTACGCCTAATTGTTTATTGTATCGTACTGTATGGGCTGTGTGAGCGTCGACATTTGACCTAAACAAAGGTACGAATAACCTCTTTAACCCTAAATTTGGCGAAAATATAAACAATTGATAATGAAATGAGTAGAAATTAATTCATATCATGTAACTTAATAATTTAATAAGTCAACTCGATCAAAGTGGTTTAACTCTTACGTCGAACTCAGATTCTTCATTGCTCTGTAGCATGATAGTGATTGTTATGAATGTGAATGATGCGAATTTAATAATAAGAGGTTATTAGTATTATCAAATAACTCTGTATCTAAATCTAACCAGCACAAAAATAAAATAGGTGAAAATGTTTGTGTTAACTTATACCTACTCAAGAAATTTATAGGTAAAATTACAAGCCACAACTCGAACAAAAAGCGAAGTCAGAAAAATTAACTTTTAAACTACCTAATACTAGAGCACGTGTCATATGATACGTCTAATACGCCATCATATGACTTGTGGAGAGAGTTAGAAAGATACAGGTAGGAAATACTAGCATTCAAAGGTTACTTGGGGTCAAAAAAGTTATCTTCATTTTTTATTGGTAAAGGCTTCCAATTTCACCTATAAATTTCTTGCTTATGCTATAATTCCGTGAGTAAAAATTTAATTACTTTAAATTAAACGATAGAAGGATCCAGCTAGAGATTACCATAGGAAGAAAAGAAATCAAGGTCCCTTTCCCCATATTATTCATAAGCACTATATTAACTTAAGGACCTCTGTATTACATTCACAACTGTACAGTTGCCTGAAAAACTTCTGATAGATGAGATATGCCTGTCGGTTTGAAATCCTTCAATAGTGCTAACTCACCTGCAAATTCTTTTTCTCCTAAAAACCGAAAAACTAGTTAACGCATGCTCTTAAACAGTCTATAGATATAGTTTGTATAATTAAAGTTTTAAGTTCACAGTAGAATAGATCTCTATTTTATTTGTAAGGCGTACCAAAGACTTTTAGTGATCCTTCATACCAATGCTAGTTTTATGTAGGTACCTATAGGCATATTATTGTCTAATTAATGAAACGAAGCCAGTCACATCAATAAATTGAATTTAGTTTAAAATAGTAGTATCTTATATAGTTTGTATCGTATTATTGAAATCTTATAGCAGCAATGCAAGCATCGCTACATAAGCCTAAGTTTAGTATACATAAATAAATAATCATTTATACCTACCATTACACGACAAAGACATAGAACTGAACCGCAATATTCACAGAATGCCAGTATTTAAAGACCCAAAAATGTAATTAACCCCTCTATAAATTAGGGTTGCCTCACTATTTCAACAAGAAAAGAAGGTTAAAGGTCATTGATTAAGGTCTTCGCTCTAGTTCGCCCACTCACTGCGACCCCACAGCTTTATGATGATGCATCCTAACAACACTGATGTTTCTACCGTTCATCGTTTTAGAAGTAAATTAAAACAATTGGTGTTTTTGTGCAGTTTAGTTAGAATTCTGATTTTTTATAAAACATGGCTCGAGCATAAAACTGATCATTAAGATAAAATGTAGTGTACATTTGTAGGTAGGTGTCGAGAAGAGCTGATGGTACATGGCTGGCGATGAATGGTTTCTGTGTCGATGAGGTTTTATAACTAATATGAAGGTTCTGTCTTTGTTTGATCGAGTTTCGGTTAGTGAGCGATGACCTTAGGACTGCCTTCTCGAGGATGTTTATAGATTAATACCGCGTGCCCCTTTGTTCGTATGTTGAAAGCACAAAATAATGCTTTCCTTTATATTTCGTATAAAATCTATTTATTGATGTTACGACTGGATATAATATTGTGACAATGTTTCTCATACTTAATGTGTTTTTAATGTGCATTGCTGTCTGCTCTTTGATATTTTTTAGTCAGGTCAGAAAGAGTGTTTTTTTTAGAATTTCTTAATGTGTAACATAATATTATAGAATACCAACTTCATGGTTGGTTATTACGCTTACTTTTGAATTAAAAATCCACATTTTTTTTGGTATAAATTAATCCGGAAATCAACTTCTAGTCTGGCTAAAATACTGAAACAATAAAATTATAATATCTATGCATATGTTAGTTTAAAGCATGTAACATAGCCCTATAGATAACACTAAGATTGATGTCGGTTAAGCATTCTCATTATACCTACCTTATAATGTTTTAATCTTGTCATGTCAATAGAAAATTAAGTTTATGTAGTAAGGTTACATGAATATCGGAATTTATGTACTTGCATATTACCTAACCATTTTACTACAGAAAACGTTGTATGCGTATTTTAAACGTTTTATATCGTTGATAGGGTCCCGCCATATTTATTTGGGAGTCCCCAATACTATAGCATACTTTTAAAAAAACATCGGCCTTGTGCACTTGTTATTACTCGTGACATTTTTATCCGCACCTAGACGCGGAGAAAACACTCCTTTTAGCGTCGATACCAGACAAGCATAAGGATCGCCCGATGGTAAACGGCCACCGCAATACATAATTGTTGCGAACCTAATAGAAACGTTTTCATAACTGTCTGAAGGTTTCTAAACTGTATTCCTTTTCTCTTCAAAACTAGAAAGCTTTCTTAGAAAAAGTTATACATCTCCTATCCTTTCCGCTCGAACAGTTCCCGCTGAAACTACGGAGATACTATCCCATTCTTATTATTTATCATCGGTGTGAAACAGAATGGAAAATACCACATTGCTAAACATAAATTTCTATTGACATGACAATTTATAATTTATCTACAATATGTGTAATCTCAATAGATTTTAAAATTAATCATTTTAGATGAGACTGAATGATTCCAGTGTTTACGATACGAGAGCGTTAGAATAACATTTTTATTGTACCTACTAAATGGTTCTTATTAAATATTAAATTAACAAAAGTCTTTTCTTACAAAACCTTTGCACAAGCCTTAGCTTAGAGCAAATTATGTTTACCTATCGACTAAGAGGAAAAGCAGATAACATTAAAGTTGATAGCGCAAATGGTACCTACTCAATACGATAATTTTGTCATCTTCATAATTTTGTCATACACTGCTACAACAATTTCCTCAAAAGTTATCGAACTTTGTGTTCGACATATGGTTGAAAATTAAAATGCATTTTTTGAGTAAAATACCATGAACTACTTTCCTGTATTTACAGGCACACGCATACAGAAGCCAAATGCTAAGCAATTTCTTAACAAAAAATTTCAAAAGTATATTGACCAATCAATATAAAATAATCATTTATTGGCGATCGTTATAAAGAAAACTACAACGATATATTCCCAACATTTATTAAATTTGTACAAATTACATATAACACCAATTTACCAAGTTAGCTGGGTATTTACCTAAGTGCACTGCAAGCTACATTATTGTAATATCGCGTCGAAATTTGAAAGACAATGTTTTCATAAAAATATTTACGTAATGTATTTCTCTTAAATTGGTGTATACAATGCTTTTGTCGTATAAAATGATAAAAAGGTGAATTAACAAAATATTATTAAGGTTATTTAACACAGTTATAGATACATTTTAGTCATAGTTACATTTTGTAGGTTTTTTACAGCTTACAAAGCGCATATAATCAGAATATCACTCAACTCAAGTCTGTTCCAAAAATTAAGAAATTCATCAACGACTATGAAGCCATATGAAGTCACGGACTTGTGTCAACAGGCGAGGCCTCACAATGGGCTTACTGATTTTTAACGTAAAATCCTAGACAACATTGGACCTACTGAGAACTAGTCTCAACATATCTGTTTTATCTGGATCAACTGAAAAAAATTCCCAGTAGATCTAATGTACTGCCATCAATTGCAATAATGGTGTGGTAAATAAGAGCGTCTTATATAACTTATTCGTTACTGGTGTTATAACGATTATTTGTATTTTAAATGCACTAAATGATATTTAATTAAAATTTCCTGTTATGATGCGCGAATTGAGTCTTTGGCCTTCGAGATCCGGACGACCGACGGCTCTACAACTGAGCCGTTCTGGAGATTAATGAAAAAACATTTATAATCTATGATTCATACATCTATAGATAAGTTCCCTCATTTACCACGGCGAAATGAAGTTAATCAGAAAGCCTTAGAACTAGAAAATGGTATAGTTTTTCTGTATCATGAACTTGTGTGTTCGTGAGATTAAAATACTGTACCGAATAAGGCAGATATGTAGTAACTCAAATAAATTAATTACATAATATTACAGATTATATTTTCAAACACTGTTACAATTAATCATTGTGCTTAACGATATAAAAAAGGTGTGATCAAATATTGTAATACAATAAATAGTGGTTGTGAAAATGCTTGATTACACTTAATTGTAAAAAAAAATATCATCACAATACATCACAACGAACATAATTTGTATAATGTAAGGGAATATGCAAGAAAAAAATACTAGTTTAATACATAAAAAATACGTTCAATTATACTGCTAATAGTCAAAAACATAATTTATTTTAGCAATAAAAATACCCGAGATATTTGAATGAGAAATTGCAGTGTTCCTGTCTCTTTCTAAAACAACTTATTTTATGAAATATGTATGGCGTGCGTGTATGTGACGTCAAAGTTTATATCGCTACCCGTAGTGTAAGTTTTTCGTTTAAAATACGGATGTGAATAGCGCCTCTGGTGGGAAAAAGCGTAAATCGTGTTTCCCATACATAATGAGCTCTTAACGCAACTAAAATAGTTACGTATTTTAAACGACAAAACTTACATTACTTATCTCCTTCTCTAGAACGCAGCTTTATGTGGTTGTAAATCAGGATTGTAACATTCTTTCAGTTTTGTAAATTGTAACTGTGTAGAATTTTAATTTTTAAATATAAAAAAAGTTATGCCTATCCCTATTAATCTGCGGATCATTAATAAAATCCAGACTTACAATTGTTTTAATTGTCTCGCGGTAGATATCTACCGAGCGGATATCAAAAGGTTAAAACGGTATATTATTTAGACAGATATCACAACGTTATGTTAACATGACAAATGAATTTCTTGGCTTTAATCTCACCTAATGGCAAGTGATGGTAGCGAAATTCAAATCAAATCAAATCAACCTGGAACCCTCAACCAAAGAGGGACTGGATATCTTATCGGAGCCATAGATTTATTATTACTGACGTAAATAGATTGGCAATGAATCGACTAGGGCGAGACAAAAAAAATGCATCAATGTGTATGTAATGCACGTGTGCGTGAAAAATAGTACTGCAGTCTGACAGTTGCGGTCTTTTTTACGTGACGGGCCTACCTAAGTCGTTTGCGTCTTCGTGAAATGGTCTCGTCTAGCTATCTCGCTCTAATATACGCGTTAGTATGCTCTTTCTCTTTCACATTGCCGATCTACAGTTTCCTAAATCTATGGTCGGAAAACAACAATGATGTAACACTGTTGTTAGTGCGACAGTATTACTTGAAAGAACCCTACCATCAACCAAACCTAGTACAAATTGAAACAACAGCGGACCTGGATAAAGTAACAAATTAAAAACGATAACGAAGTTTGAAGGGATGCAAGCCGTCGTTAAATCACTTGAGCCATCGTCGTCTCTAAGTAAGTTGGTACCGAAAGCTAAAACGCTGTAAATAACCAATTAATATGGCCTCAGATGACGAATTTCGATATGTTATCGTTATGAAACGATTGCCACTTGTCTAAGCCCCTAGACCAGACTATTACTCAACTATTAGGTACAATATGACATCCGCCTTAACAATACTTAATAATACGGATTTGTGTCATTTCAAAGTAATAAATAATGGATTATTATAACATCCGATCAAATAAAACATAAGTTGTCTCTGTCACCCTACTAACACCAAATGGATACCATCTCCCTTAACTCTTTAAAGCAAAGAAAAAATATATTGCATTCCGTTCAACGTTATTTCAATGGAGTTCAAATTTACGTGGCGACTAATTTCCTTACTTATTAAAGGTTTATACAACGCCTTTGCCTTAAAATAAAATTAATAGGAAGAAATAAGAAGAAAAAGTGTTGCAAAGAAATTTTCTAGTCTTAGCCCAGTATTTATAAACGTGACTCAAATTATTCGCTATCTCAAGACAACGTAGGAGCGATACAGATATTAATTTCAATACCAACTGAAACAGTATCTATCTTGTTCCTTCCACTGTCAAGATGGCGCGCGTACTTCAGTTTTATTTATACAAGTCAAAATAATTCAGATCCCTAATCTCAGATGACGAATCACAACATAGAAAGTTGTCTATTCGACCAAAACTTTGGTGAGCACTGTTTTACAGTCAATAGGTCAAAGCACACGGAATTGTTATAATATATTTCATGCTAAGAAGAAGAGTAATTTTCCAACTCCGAATATCAAATGACGAATAAAACGACAACATATTATGAAGTTGTCTATTCGACCAACTTTGATGATCTGTTCTAATGTCAAAAGGTCAAAGCCCACGGAATTGTTATAATATATTTCATGCTAGGAAGAAGAGTAATTGTAATTGTCCAACTTCGAATCTCAGATGACGAATAACGACATGTAAAGTTGTCTATTTTGACCAACTTTGGTGATGTGTTTTAAAGTCAAAATGTCAAAGCTCACGGAATTGTTATAATATATTTCATGCTAGGAAGAAGAGTAATTTTCCAACTCCGAATCTCAGATCACGAATCACAACATAGAAAGTTGTCTATTCGAGCAAAACTTTGGTGATATCTGTTTCGAAGCCAAAAGGACAAAACTGGATTGTTTTAATTTTTAATTATTCAGTTTATGAGAAAAAAAGTTTACGGGAAAGCAAAAAGTCAAGAGGTCAAGGTTCACCGATAATTTTTGACCTCTTTCTATATGGTTTTCAATCTATAAAGAGAAGAATACGAAACTATTCTTCACTGTGTCAGATAAAGGGTCAATTATTTTTTTTCAACCTGCATAGCGTATCCAAATATAAACTCATTCATAATAAAATAGCTGCCAACCTCATTTGAAGATAAATAATTCATAAATTTAAAAAGTTAAATACAGATATACGTTACATACAACTACAGTTGTGCATAATTATATTACATATAGATAATTAATTGTGCTAGTTATCGAAAATATGTATTTATTTTAATTACATAATAATAGATTTTAAAATTTTATAAATACTAATACAATTAACTGTAACAGAATAAAAGAATTACTTTGCGACTCAATTTACACTTTCGTGTTAGTGATATTATACAATCAATTGTGAACTTACTGTTCTTTGTCATAACGTTTAATCATTTTATTATGCATACCGAAGTTTCCCTTTTAAGATGCAACGATTCCGAATGTTTTGGAGTATACCCACGCCAATAAATAGTTGTCGATGCCTGTGATAAAGTAACTTCTGGCAAAGTAATATTGGAAGCACGAGTTGAAGCCAACTAGTCACACTACATGTGTAATTATATCATCTTTTCAAAACCTTTACAATAAATACATAGAAAAATCCTCTCTATAACACTTTAAGTTAAAAGAGAAACTGTCTAATAGAATCTGAATTAGAATTCGTCATATTTGAAGTTGCAATCCCGTTATTCGGAGATGCCTAAAAAGGGGCGATTGATACTTTTTCTTTTAAAAACAAAACAATTTACGAGCAAGTCGGAAGACAATTTACTTTCATATTTATAGTGACGGAAAATACAGCAAAGAGGTAACTTCGGTTTACATATACCTTCATATTGGTATACAGATACACTATTGCACATTAACCGAAACATGGCCATTAATTACAGACCTTTCGGACTTATGCCTAAAGGTCGAAGCCCACTTATCAGCTCGGAACCGTATGGCCTCTTTTTATTTTGAAAAAGAAGTGTTTTATATCGGTCATAGTTAAAAATAGGCGGTCCCTTTCCAGACTGATAAGTGTGTGTTGACGCATCATCACCTAGCGGTGGCAAACCTCTGCTGGGGTGGTTCGGGACACGGAATACATATAAGGAGAGCACCGGGCCACCACCATTCATTCGCATCATTTTTAATTAATTCATTTTGTTTGCATTCTATACGCCCATTGTAATTATTTCACCAATATATCGAGTTGTACAGTAAAGTCAAAAATAAAGTATATCATTGAAGAGACCAGGAGACGCATTTTAGAATCATTAAAATTCCAAATCGTGTATGAAATCGCAAGATTCGTATGCGAATTCCTAAAATCGCTATTTTTGAATATCCATACTCGTGAATATTGCAACGAGTGGTGCCAACCCACTCGTTTCCAATATTCTACCAGTAGAAAATCAAATGACAGTGACATTATAACTTTATTATGATTTACGTTCCGTTCTCCCCGTAACTCATTACTTTCTAATGTTTCAAAAATACGTAAAATTGGGAGCAATCGAAACTAATCTCGTATACGTTTTGATTTAGTGCATGAATTTAAGATTCACTTCGAATGATTCAAAAATGCGTGTCCTGGTCTTACACAAACAGTGTGCATCAACCTTTTATGTGCCTATTCACAAAATAGTTTTTTATAAACTATTTTTCAGGTTTTCATTCAAACAGGCAATGTTACCATATTAATGTTCAACTTTCACAGGTAATTATTTACATGGTACGTAACCGCCCCCTTAATTTCGGGCTTTTGTAACACACTGTGTAACCTGTCAATCACATTTTTAACTTAGCTTCGGTCCTGTATAAAGGTCTTTGCTCAATTATCAGTTCGGAAAGGGAACGCAAATAGTAAAATGATGCGATGCGCTACGGTTCCTGTGCTAGAGTCTGTTTGGACTGAACGTTATGTAAAATCACCTTTACGCTGCATCTATGCTTAAAATAGGAGAACTAAATACCCATTGCTAATTAACTTACATAATTATCACATCGCGGGACATAGAGGTAATATTAGTATTCAGTCCTATTATTAATGACAGTGGCGCTCAAACTGTAAAATAACCGACGACGTCTCACCCGCGTTCATAAGATAAACATATAATATCAAATAAATATGTCACAATAAAACAATATAATAGCGGATCCACAGACGGTACAAAAAAATACGCGTTCGGATTGGGTTGTGATTGTGGATCTAAGGCATTCTCGGATCCACTTGAACACATACAAGAAAATTCATTAAAATCGCTTCAACGGTTAATACGTCACAACAAAACATTATAATAATACTAGAGGCTCGACCGACGTTGTCCTGTTAAAAAAAATACGTGCTGTCAGATTGAATTGTGAATCTAAACCTTTCTCCACGATACACATACAAAAAAAACATCAAAATCGGTCCAAACGTTTAGGAGGAGTTCATTGACAAAAATACGCACAGAATAATTTTGTATATATTAGATAGAGGGGGGCAAACCCCCAATAGTTTGAGCACCAGTGTCCACTTACAATGTTAATAACGAATCAATGGTTCGTTCGTCAGGCGGTCGCCACGGCTGCTGCTAGGTGACTCATTACAGTGGTGTAAGCTAGACCCAGGGCCCAAGACACCTCGTGGCCGTTCACTTTCTTGAACAACTGTGGAATAAAAATAAAGGATCGTATTGAACTAGTCACCAGAATAACCTTCTTATCACACGGTTACATAAGGTGTTATAACGAAATTAATAAATACATTATGCAAACATAAAGCAAGAGAGACCTATCACTTTATACAATTGAACACAATTAATATAATAGGTACATATAATTCGGAATCAAATAATTAGATATTTCTCCTAGCCTCATTTAAGTAGATGAGATACATTATATACAAAATAGCAGGGTTTGAAATTATCAAGATAAATATGCCCTTTGATAATTATCCTGATAATTATCAAGATAATTATCCGATAATTATCAAACAGATATAAGCCCTATTTCGTGACATTACATAATGTTGAGGAAACATTCTATTTTACATTTTTGTACACAACTCAAGTTACGCTTATGCTGGGGCCGCACTTGCGCCTATCGTCCCGAAGTAATGCGTGGCGATACTTCGTACGATACACGCAAGTGCGGCCCGAGGAAAGTTATCGCGATAAAGCATGTGGCATTTCTTTATTTGCGCGAACTATCGTGCAATAATCCAAGATGGCCGAAATCATTTCCCTGACGTGTAAATTGCGTAGTATTATTATCCTTCTTTGCGTTTAACTATGCATAATCACTTTCTTTACTTCTAAATTATGTGCTAATAATTACGTAATGCATTTATTATAAAAAAATAACTCAGCTGTATCGTATACTTAGTCACTCGTACGCGTCTGAACTAATGGAGAACAACCTTCGAAATGAACAACGCATGTCTGACCACGCAGCGCGATAGGTTAGCGCGCTAAAACCCTGACGTACCGCCTCCCGGCCGATAACGCACAAGCAACCCGAATATTCGTGACGATAGCCGATAACGGCCGGTCACATCTGCGTGTATCGTGTCCTAGCACGAAGCTTCGTGACGATAGGCGCAAGTGCGGCCCCAGCATTAGAATTAAACAACCAACTTTAATTTCTTTGTTTTGGCCACACTCAAAACAAATGAATGAAGAAAATAATGAATAAGTGACAGTTCAGATACGAAAACCCTACGACGCGGGGAATCCCCGCTATTGATTTCAAGTAGCATGGTCCGATACACGCAGTCGTTGAATGCGACAAATAACAAGTTGCAAATATTTTCGATTATACTTATCAAGATAATTATCAACCTATATTTATCTTGATAATTATCTGGATAGTTATCAATGATAATTATCACTTCAAACCCTGCAAAATATAATAAAATAAGTAATAATGGGATATTTATTTTTATTAATAATTCATTACGACATACTCCTATAATAGGTTCAGAACTCACCGATACAGGGTCGACGTCTCGCATTTTGTAAGCATCCTGCAACAGAGTGAGCACGTACACGAGATCTACGCACGCCCAAGGCTGTTCCACGTTGGACGCCGAACAAGCCCGTAACGCAGAACTACGGTACTGGGATAAGGACACTGTACCACCTTTCATTACATCTGAAAAATAAATTAGTGAATATAGTAGAATAATTTACAAAGTTAATAACGGACAATGTTAAAACGTTAATAAGCAAAAATTGTCGTGGCCGTCTCTCGGCTGAAATGTTTTAATTATTAACTATTATCAGACATCATTACAGATCTTAATATCTTAACTATGAGTACGTTAATATATTTTTACTCTATGGCATAACACAGTTTGCAAGGGCGGACTTATCCCTAAAACAGATCTGTTCCAGTGAACCCATGAATTTGTATTGATTATACAAAAATGCAACGATGTGTTCTTTTAGAAAATGAAAATAAAAATGTTTTAGTAGCTGAGATCTCATAAATAAATAACTATGAAAAACATTTATAAAATGTTTTTAAAAAAGTTTTTTTTAGTTATAAATGTTTTTTAAGCACAGCGATAGAACTGATGAAGATAAGATAAGCGATAGTTCGAAGTATATCATATAAATTGTGTAATGTACTAAATTGATGATTTTGATGCAATTTTAAGTTTATTTTAAACTTAAAAGCTTGTTTTTAACATAGTTTTTATAGTAATTTACTTTTTAGTTATTTATAGTTAGTTAATTCATATTCTTCTCAGCAACCCGTTTCATTAGATAGCCATGTTATGGCAGTGCTAAAAAATAAGTAGTCTGCCATCTTGGGCGGTCCGCCATTTTGGATTTGGAGTAGTAATTTTATTTTATGCCTTCTTCTCAGCAAACCCTTTAATTTTATACCCTTATTACGGGAGTGTACAAAAAACAACTAGTCTGCCATCTTGGGCCCGTCCGCCATATTGGATTTATAATGACGCCACTTAGCCAAGCATGGATTGTCATCCAAAGTAAACGTGTATACTCAAACCTTGAAAATGACGAGAATGACTATAAAGTAAAGAAAAACGGCGCGAAAATAGTCTTAACACTTACTTTGCGAATAATTTTTCAAGACAATATAAATACCGACAAATAACAAAGGTCACTATGCCACCGCCCCGAACGTCAATCAAAATATAAAAGAACTAGCTGTCCCGGCCACGCGTGGATATTACATAGTGCTGTACTATAACATTGAATTTGCAGTATAAAAGGACTGCTTATCAAGATAAAAACTATCCTATCTCTCAAGTTGGATCAAACTGCACACGGTGTACAAATTTGATTAAAATCGCTTAAGCAGTTTAGGAGTCCATCGCGGACAAACAACGTGACACGTAATTTATATATATTAAGATAAGATAGACAACGTGGTGGCCAGTCGCCAAAAACCCTATTAGAAACAGTGAACGCATATAAAACATAGAAGCAGCCCTTTCATACTAGCTTCGATTAAAAATCGACGCCAAATGTCACACAAATATGAAACACATAGCAGATAAATAACAATACACGATATAATCTCCACGTAAAAAAGGACTTTAAATATGACATTTTTAGGTTTATATCAGACAGCGCTTCGCTAGTTACGCCATTTTAGAAATAAGATTAATGTTCGACGACAGTGACACGGAGTTGCGCGGTGGTCACGTGGCAACAACCAAAGTAAACCGCGTTTTGGCGTACTTTTGATGCCCCGCCTACTTTGGCGGACTTTTTCGTGGGACATTTCAAAGCGTCAGAAATACTTCCATGTTTTATATGCGTTCACTGATTAGAAAGTATGTATGTATACCGTGACTTCACTTACCAATCATGCCAGCGTCCGCGGCGACGTCGTAGAAATAGCTCATAGCGGCGACGCTACCGTGCGGCGCCTGCTTCGGTTCCCAGTCCAGCGTGTTCTTCACATACCGAGCGACTAGAGAGTGACATCGGCTGAACACGGCTTCTCTTTTTAGACCTTGGCGAGGAGCTCCACTGAAAAGTACGTAACAATTTTGAGGTGATAATGACTCGCAGGCTGGACTCGGTTTCTGTGTGAACGGAGATCGATCCCCGCCATTATAGGTCCTACACACTCACGTGAGTTTTCGCCGAGACTTGACCCGAGAAACGAGATGGTATCTACGCTCACGCGACTTACGTTCTCGATCGTTATGCAAAATGGACGACTTTGACAGTGCAGCGGCTCTAGTGTTGTGTGTAGTTGCATACTACAATCTTTTAAATGTTAAAATCAATAATAATATTAGGGGTTTAAGTATGAAATTGCCGTTTTGTATGGAGAATTTAACGAAAATTAATTTTTCCATACTAATATACCTATTTGTAATTTTTTAAGGCACCACAAATCTAAATTTTGTTTAATTTTGTGGATATATTAAGACAACGTTAAGCTATAGGATACTTAGAGAAAAAAATTGAGAATTGATACCTGTAAAAAAATATTCATATTTTTAGAACGGAGACGGACACCTCTTAGGACGAGCTGTTTTTAAAGATGTATTTCTAGTGAAAAAAATTAAATAAGAATAAAATTTTATACATAAATAGAAGTCCTTGTAATGAAGTTTAATATAAAAAAAATAATAATGGACATAGCTATTGTATTAAAGGAATTATACACTAATGAATAATGAGGAAAAAATCGGCAATTTCATACTTTAACCCCTATTATTAAGATAAAAGAAGGCCCAGGCGATGGTGGACGACACAAATTCATCGAAATATAACAAGGTTTGTGAATCTTATTTCAAACTACTCCGCAAGTCGCAGTGTTACCGAATGAGAATGTCATACGGTTCTCTTTTCTCGCCCGAAAAACCCTTTGAAGCGGGCAAAAAGACAACGAGCAGAGAACAGGCGAGCGCGAGAACGAGAAGGCGAGAAACTAATCACATTCACGCTTCTCGGGTGTTCTCAGGGGTTCTCAGCGTAAGTCTGGAATCTGGAGGGCCCTGACTACCGATGTGAACCAACTAGTCCTTGAATTAGCGACCAAAACTCCGCTTAGGGTCAGTCAGAGGACAGTCAGCCGCCTACTGTGAGTCGAATGGGAAGAGAACATAGAACAGAACATTTCACGTTCATGCAGGCGTCCTATGTCGGCCTGTCACTATAAAGGACAGCAACTGTCAGACTGCAGTACTATTTTTTACGCACACATGCGCATTACTCAGATATTGGTGATCACCATAGTCGATTCATTGCCAATCTATAAACGTCAGTAATTATAAATCTATGGTTTTACATGTTCGTTTTGTCGTATACGCTTTTATTCGGCAATGCCGTATGTACGAGCGAGTTCACACACATGACTGTATTCCAGATCCAGTAAAAGTACCGGTCCGACAAAATGAACAACGGTCCGTTTTATCGTATACGGTTTTATTAGGCAATGGCGTGTGTAGTTGTACGAGCGATTTCACACACACAACATTACCTCTGGTAAACCGAACAGGGATAATTTCGGACATTGACATCAAGCTACGCATCGTTATCGGTATTGCTGTCACGCTCACACGGGTACCATGACCGCCCCTTTCAGAGATTCTTAACCTATTGAACATGGTAATACGGTGTTTACGTGCGTACCTGTTCGATCAAATTTGCGAGTAAGAATTCTCTAAAGTATTATAAATATTACTTATTAATCACAATTCAGTTTCATTTGGAGAATTTGAAATTTCGAAGTAAACTAGGTTGCCCTAATTATTAGTAAATAGGTACACCAAATGCCTCTTTGCATTGGTAGTAGCTATGGCTAGGTGATCACAAGCCCGAACTCCGCATAACATTGTGAATAATTCTAATAATACAAAATGTAATTAAAAACAATAAATTTGACATAATTTTATAAATTTTACCATTAGTAAAAATGTTTTTGACAACTGCCAGTAGGCTAAAAGGTCATTGTACGAATTTATTTCCGCTCCGCGACCGTGCGCTACGTATCCTTTAAAAACGATCCTGTAAATACGGACTTTGTGTGTGAACGCGCCTTCAGAATGTTTAAAAAGGCGATAGCCGTCATAGTGCAGTACTATTTTTCACGCATACACACGCATCTCTCACATAGGTGCAATTCGTTTTTTGTCTCGCTCTAGCAAGAAATTTATAGGTAAAACTGGAAAGAACGCTACTAATAAAAAACTGAAGTCGCAAAATGTGTCCTTGAAACCGCTTACTTCCTGTTTGTCCCTTTCTAACCTATTCAAAGTACACTTAGGAAATCAGAAAATTTTGGAGGTACACCTTAATGATTTTTCTTCCATCTATCTATTTAATTTTAAGATAACCTTATTTATCTGAGGCATACCAGCTAATGAACACACCGGTGTGCCACTTTGCGGAACACTGCTATAGAGCGCACGTCTTACGTACTCTATCTATTACGTAAGCCATCTTGCCATCTTTATATACAAAAATGAATACTGACTGACTGACTGATTGACTGACCGATATCTCAACGCACAGCCCAAACCGATGGGTGTAGAGATTCCAAATTCGGTACGTAGGTTCCTTAAGAGGACTAGGGGTGCACTAAGAAAGGATTTTTGGAAATTCACCCTCTAAGGGGGTGAAACGGGGGTGAAAAGTTAGTATGGAGTATGGAAATCCGTCATTTTTAAAGTAAAATCCATAAAAATTGGTACAAGACCTTTCAGTTACAAATTAAGAAAGATTTATTTTAAGATTTTTGGAAATTCAATCCCTAAGGGGGTAAAATAGGGTATGAAATTTTGTATGGAAATCCGTCATTTTTTAAGTAAAATCCATGAAAATTTGTAGGTATATGGCGTTTGGGTTAGAAGAATTAATAAGAAAATTTAATAATCTGCCCGAAGTAAATATTCTACGCGGACGAAGTCGCGGGCAAAAGCTAGTTATATTATAAACCTATGTTGTGAACACTCACCTTTAGACGTGTGTCGCTCTATATGGAACCGACTCAGTGTTCCGAAACAGTAATGTGAACCAAATGATTCGGTACAGTTGCCCGTCATAAAATGTTTCATTTGGAACTCGATCACCTCAACCGACGCGACGAACGACGGACAGAACGATGCGAGTGAGAGAGAAGTGAATATGCTCCCAGCGCTCACTGATTTAGTGACTCAGAGTCTCTGTACAGTACAGGTATACCCCGACCACCGCCATTGCTTTACACAAAATAAGTCTTTGTTACTATGCTCATAAAGTTTAAAATCACAAATAAAAGAAGACGCTTCGGATGCTACCGATATATGTATTAACATCTTATAACAAATAATGCATTGTGAATATTATACCTACACATAAACATTAAAAAAAAAATTGTGTGCGTGTAACCTTTACGCGCGATTGAAGTAAAACTTCTTTGACGTAGATCACTGAAATGATTAAATTTTAACTGAAAAAAAAAAATATGACAGATACTTACGACCAATCGAAATTACTATTTTTAAATAGCGGAAACTACACAGACTATAGAATACTGAGCGTTACTTCCGTTAGAAAAATCTGAGTTACCCCCTAGTCGCGCCTAAAGAAGTTTTACTTCAAAAAACAGATAGAGTTACTTTCGCATTTATAATATTAGTAAGGATTTAATGATAACATAACGACGTTGAAACATACAATTCTCTGCGCGAGGCGCTAGCTAATTATGTTACTCTATTCAATGATATGAATGTTCCAAATGAAACATATCACTGATCCGGAACTTTGTACTGTTCAGATTCAAATGTTCCAATCTCAGTAGTGATACATTTTTGCCACGACTACTCACCTTACTATATATTGTTTGTTTCCGTAAGTCCAGTGTTCTTTCTGGACAATAGGGTCGACGCACACTGAAGTGAATTCCGCAGTGCTATTGTCTCCAGCTTCTAAGCGAAACACGCCGTACCGAGCCGCTAATAAGCCTAAGTTGAGGTAGCTGGAACAAAATATAGATTAATTATGTAGTAACTATATTTATATTTATAAAGCGTCGGTTGCGTGTGCGTAAGGGCGTTGTCTTTCACCCGGTAGGCACAGGTTCGAACCCCGCCACGTACCAATGTGTTTTCAGTGTTTAATCGACGCTTTTACGGTGAAGGAAAACATCGTGAGGAAACCTGCACACACCTATGAAGAAATTCCTAGGTTGTGTGTAAAGTCGACCAACCCGGAGGCACTGGTTCGAACCCCGCCACGTATCATTGTGTTTTCAATTTTGAATTCATAAGTACGTTTATTCGACGCTTTTACGGTGAAGGAAAACTTCGTGAGGAAACCTGCACACACCTATGAAGAAATTCTTAGGTTGTGTGCGAAGTCAACCAACCCGCACTTGGCCAGCGTGCTTGACTAAGGCCTAATCGCCCCTAATGTAGGGCAGGCTCGAACTACTCGGTGTGGACATTATATGAGCTGTTGATGACGATGAATCATATTTATTGTAACACATAATATACGTTACAGATTACGGGAACCATACACGAATTCCGAATTACCCTTAAATTAAAGGGGAAAATATATAAGACCATAATAAGACCTGTTGAGATTTAAAAAAAAAACAGGTTGTGATTTTTTTTACAAAAAGATCAAGCAAATGACTCCATTCCACCTGATGGTAAGCAGAAGTGAAGTCCAAATGTGAAGATAGATAGTGCGAGAGATAAACCACCGCGCTAGCCACCCTCGCCTTGCTGACCTGCAAGGTGCTTCTTCACGCCTCTTTTGAATGACCCAGGATTGTAAGGAGGGAACGTGAGCTGTCATTGAATTCCATTTCTTGATTGTACGACATCCATAGGTCACTGGTACAAATCCGTCTCGAAGGACCAAACTGTGGTCCTTCGAGCCGGATTTGTATTAGCTAAGATATTCAATATTATGAATATATTGCTAGATAGTAATGAAAATACTGACTTTTTCAATCACAATGTTTATTTATTAAATTGGATACGTGTTGCAGTTTTCAATGCATTATTTTACTGGGATAATTAGAGCACGTTCACACATAGTTTTTGGTCCACAAAACAGGAAGCGCGACTTATTTAGGTCGAATACTATGCAGAAATGAGTTGCCAAATTTCATAGTTCGCGTTGGAATGGTAGCCAGTTTGTCGGTGTCTTATAACTTACATTCCAATCATACGTATATTTGCTTACCTATGAGTATACAGGGTTATGTTTTCACCCGCCGTGGGAACGATATACTGGTCGGTGGGAGGGAACATCTTGGAGTCACTATCGGCGAGCTGGTACGTTATTTGCGTGGAACCACCACCCAGGTCTAAGGCAGCCATGGTCTCTCCACCCATTAGACCTGAATAATAATTTATATTAGTCGAGGAGTCGATAAACTTAACACATTAAGGGTTATTTTTGTATGTGATGCAATACAATTGCTTTAGTAAACTTTGCTGTCAAGACATCTGGTTGTAATTTACTCAAACAATGACCTTTTTTTAATGAATTGCAACCAGATATCTTACAAAATAAAATAGGGTCTTCTCTTGGTCAACTGTAATGGAGCTCGAAACGACGGGTTTCAAACAATTTTTTTTTTTAAATGATTCGAATGAATGAATGAGTTTGCGGCCCCTCGATAGTACAATCGACAAAGTTGCAGTTGAGAGGTAATCGCGTGGCAATGACATGTCTTATCGACAGTGACCTCCCTATTAGGGAGGCGGGTCGTCTGGCAGCCGGATTGAGCCAATAAGAGCAGACAATGTCGTCGGCAACGCTAGAGCGACTGCAAGGAGGGGAGGCGACCTGCGGAAGCGGAGTGAGGACGCAGCGCCTCATTGGCTGGGCCATATTATGTTAATATCCTATTGGCTGAAGCAAAAAGTAGGCGGGGCTTGTTGCAGGGCCGCCATTTAAAGTATTCTAAATAAATGCTAAATGGAACACCGCCAACTTTGTCGACTGTTCGCTTAGAACTTTTGAGCTACGCAACGGATTTCAATGCGATTTTCATTAATAGATAGAGTGACTCAAGAGAAAGGTTTACAGGTATTAAAGAACAACTGGTAAGAGACCTGTACCCACTTTGTAGCAGATTGGGAGGTCCCAATCAGCTAAAAAGTGCACTACAATTACGGCGGTAGTCGACTCCTAATACGGAGCGTGGACTAATTAAAATATTGTTTTGTTGCATTTCCAGGAATAACAAATTGAAAAATGCCGAAAACACGACTGCTGAATGGCGGGTGGAGAAAATTAACAAAGAAATTTCGGCATATTTCAAAGTCCAATAACTTTTTTCTCCTATGAGTATCAGAGTTTTCTCCAATACAAAATATTTATGTATTTTTAAGGATCTTTCGAATTGGTATGTCCCAATTTGCTACAAGTTGGGTACGTTTTGTGAGTGGTTCTTTAAAATAAGTGCGAAGTCGGGGCAGATCGCTAGTATCTTATAAAGGAAAAGTAGACCATTATAAGGCTTAGTTTTTAAGTTGTTTTTAATTTAATTTAATTTGCTTGTGCAGTAAAAGATTGCCTTTATCTGTGCTATGCTATCGTTGCGTGCAAAATTTCAAACTAAGCATTGCATTTCATTTGCACTTACTGTTGGTATTGTAACCGAAGTTATTATATGTCATTATACAACTGACTTGTCAAACATTCATTAAATTTTCAAACAATAACAACGGAAATAAAACAACTTTTACGGATTTAAGTCGGTTCGTGTACGACTTCCCATGACCACGAACACTGCAAAGTGTTACGAAACGTCGAGCAGTAATAACAAAATGTAAAATCTAATTACACGCGAGTTAAATCCGTAAAAGTTGTTTTATTTACAATGTGTAGTGCTCGCGCAAATCTAAGAGAACATTTATAACAACTGAATCAAATAAAACTTTTTGAAACTTGATTTGTGAACAAGACTCTATTAAAGCTTATCTGGCACGAAGGACCATCTTTTTCACTTTTTTAACTATTGTGTCAAGAAGGACATGTCTGACAGTAAATTGGTATTAGCATATTTTAAACAGCTTTAAGGTTCACTTATAGATAAATTAAATACTTACTATGCAAGAGATTCAATGTGTACCAAATAAAGATTCCTTCGTCTGAGCCGTCCATGATTTCCACGCTATTGGGGCCAACATCGTAACCTAGGCTGAAATTGAGAAATTATTATATTTATTAAATGATTCAAACTATGAGGAGGTCAATGGCGTCACGATCATGATCACGAAAGCTAAGTAAGCAAATGCGCGGTCGGTACTCGGATGGGTGACCGAAAATTTTTAACTCTATTTCATCATCATTTCACCCAAGAAACGCCCACTGTTGGACATAGGCCTCCCCCAAGGATTTCCAAACCGGTCGGTCCTGCGTTGCCCGCATCCAGCAGCTTCCCGCGACCCTTAGTAGATCGTCAGTCCTCCTTGTGGGGGACCTTCCAACGCTGCGTTTCCCGGTACGTGGTAGCCACTCGAGGACCTTTCCGCCCCAACGGCCGTCAGTCCTCCTCGCAATGTGCCCTGCCCACTGCACACTTCATTGGCCTATGTCGGTGATCTTGGTTCTCCTGCGGATCTCATCATTTCTGATATGATCACGCAGAGAAACTCCGAGCATAGCCCTCTCCATTGCCCTTTGGGTGACCTTGAGCCTTCTTATGAGGCCCATTGTAAGCTCTCTATTTGATATCAGTAAAAATTTAATGCCAAAATCAAATTTTTCTTTCAAAGTGAGGGCCCTGCTGAAACGACGAATCTTTCTTACTGTATATCTCATTATGTATTAGAGATTTCATAAAGTTAATACATGAGTTGAAAGGTACTTTGAGACAAGTTACAGTCAGTATTGTTTTTGTGTATTCAAAGCGTAATATACATAGTCAAGAGCCCCGCTGAATAGATGAAGGTATTTTTCGTAATTCCTGTCAAAATGGTTGAGGTACTTTGGAGACCTTGCTAATAAAACCGCGAGGGAGATTGAACAAGCAAAGCATTTGCAACTAGTTCTTTTCTGTTGAGCTCACGTGGTCTCGCTAGTTATAATCACAATGACTGCACCATGCTATGGACCGTGATATACTGTTAAAAGTACATGGTTTACTTACGTAGCAATAGCTTTCGATACTTCGACTAGAAGCTGCTGAGCCTTATCTTTGGGCAAGAGTCGGAGACCAGCTGTGGCGCGTACTATGAGAGGGGTGGCCTTCCTCTTCTCCGGTGGTATTAGGAATTCCGCCTTTTTAATTAATTGCACTATTGTGTCAGCACCCTGGAAAACCAAACATAAAAATATGTCCTGGTTCTAAAATTAATTATTAATAGTATGCTGAACATCTCCTATAAAGTTATGGTAGCCTGGTACTTCAGGTTGGAAATAATTAAGTATTAACTGATTAACTGAATCAACGGACTGATAAACTATTGTCGCATTGTCCATAAATGAATTCATAAACATATTAAATTATGCTAATGACTTGAAACTAATGTTACAGATCCTAAAATGTAGTTGTAATTTTACTTCCTATGAACTCAGCGATTTGACCGATCTCCTTTGCGGTTGTGCTTAACTTTCATTACTTCACAGTCCTTATGGCGCGCGAAATGCATAGTGTACGAGTATATTACGGCATGCTCAGCTAGAACCATGTTATGTAGTACGGCCGGTAATCGCGACAATCGGTCTTCCTATGAACTCGGCGATTTGACCGATCTCCTTAGATTGATATATCTGTGTCAATAACGCTGGCTAATGTTTGTGTGACGAACACTTACATTTGTTCAGGATTTGTGGCCGTTTATATTTATTTTATTAAAGATCTAGATTATGTATATTTGTCTCATATCTAGGATTCATAACACAAGTTCTTAATGATGCGTGAACGTGGGAAAATCTCTTCTGGTAGTAACAAAGGATTTAAACATAATTATCTAATCAACGCATGCCTCAGTGATTTCTTTTCAGGAGAGTGACTAAGATATGAATTTCTTTATCTCCCTACAGCTAGTGACAAATCCTATCACATGATTCAACTGAAAGTTGAGTAAGCGCACTCTCTGAATATTCCTTAAGGATGAATCATCGCTCTCTTGACGAAACGATGATGGTGAAGCTTAAAAATGTTACATGATAACACAAGAACATTAAATAATGTAGCCAAATAATCTTTTATTTGGCTACATTATACACTGCATCTTTATAGTCAGAAACACAAGCTACAAGGTCAATACAGTTTATTCAGTTTGCTAGTATCATTCGTCAAAGTTAAGATTTGAATGATGATTGAAATGATTTTTACACTCTCTCTCTTCTGTTCCTTTTCTCACCTACCTACTTTTTCTTCCATTTAACGGAAACTTTATGGGTTTTAGTTCCCCTTGCCTTCCCTAAAAACGTGGCGAGTCAAAAAAATAGACCAGCCAACTTTCGTTCATTCTTTCGATGTGGTACGAAATAATACTATTCAGTTTACGAACCTATACTTAACCGTGCAGAATTTGAATCGATTTTCTAAAGATGGTGGTAAGGTGTGTAAACTTGTTTTGTAATATGTTTTGTTAAGTGTGCAATAAAGAATATTTGTATTGTATTGTATTTTTGAAATACTTTCTTCTCACACTTGATGAAGTGAGAATAAAGTAGAAGATGGAAGATGAAACTTCACCCGGAAACCAGAACCACTGAGGGGTTGGCTATAATTCCTTCCTTGCATAAACTATCTAAACACAATAATACTATTAACACTATTGTCATGGTTACAGACGATAGTGGTAACTAGGCAAGCCATCAGCACCAAGCAAACCGATTATATTCCTTTGAAGTTTGCATCACTACTATAGTATTATCACCGCGATAAATTTCTTAGTTGACACGGATTCTTACGAAGTAATAATAGGTTGGGGAAAAAGTTTCTTCGCATTTTTTAAGAAAATTCAAAACATTTTTTAATACAGTTTATTTACATTTAACTAAAGTATGTAGGTACCATTTTGTTCGATAACTTTTTGCCATCTTGTAGGTAGGGACATGATCCCATTGCTATAGAAATTTTGGGACTTCTGGTCAAAATACCGCGACAAGTGGTTTTGGCAGTCCTCTCGTGATGTTAACCTGACACTGCCTAAAGAATTCTGAAGAGACCGAAACAGGTGGAAATCTGAAGGTGCAAGGTCAGGACTATACGGCGGATGCATTAACACCTCCCAGCCAAACTCTCTTAATTTTTGCTGAGTGGCTAAAGATGTGTGAGGTCTAGCGTTATCATGATGAAAAACCACACCCCTTCCGTTGATTAATTCCGGCCGCTTTCTCTCAACTTCTTGCTTTAATCTCATCAGTTGTTCACAGTAGAGTTCAGAATCGATGGTCCTGCCTGGTGGTAACAGCTCATAATGAATAATGCCCTTCCAATCCCACCACACACACAGCATCACCTTGTTGCGAGTTAACCCGGGTTTCGCCACAGTCTGTGAAGCCTGACCGGCCTTTCACCACGACCTTTTTCGCACGTTCTTGTCGTACGTGATCCACTTTTCATCACCAGTTATCAGCTTCTTCAAAAATGGTTCGGTTTCATGACGTCGTAATAAAGAATCACAAATGAGTACACGGTTCATTAGGTTTCTTTCAGTGAGCTCGTGAGGTACCCAAATGTCGAGCTTTTTTGTGTACCCAGTTTTTTTCAAATGCGCCAAAACTGTTTTGTGGTCAATTCCCAGTTCTTCAGCTACGTCGTAACTACTGAAATGCCGATCTTGCTCCACTTTTTCAAAAATGGCATCCATTTTATCTGTAATAGGGCGCCCAGAGCGACGTGCATCTTTGACATCAAAATTTCCGGATTGAAAACGCTTAAACCAAATTTGTGCTACTCTCACAGACACTGCACTAGGTCCATAAACATCGCAAATTTTTTTCGCGGCTTGCGTTGCAGTTTTACCTTTGTTGTAGTAAAATTTTAAAATGTATCGAATTTCTTCATTAGATTCACTCATCTTGGCGGTACGAAAAACAAATGAAAATCACACATTTTCCTAATTTGAATTTGGAATTATGTTCTTTAAAATTTAAACTTTCAATGATACCAAAACCAGCCAGATACAAATAGTACAGCCAAAGAGATTTTATTACAAGTTTATACATACTATAATGCGAAAAGACTTTTTCCCCAACCTAATATAATAGACTTTAACATTCCACTACTAATTTAAAAAATATATATATAATTAGGACAATAAGAATGTGGAGTGGAAATTAGGGTAGTGTCCAGTGAGAGACGCAAATGTAATTTATAGGACCTTGAAAAAATTATAGATAGTATATCTCACCTTCGCTGGGTCATCGGCAAACGAAGACAACCCTGGCTTTGACTGCTCAAAATATTCTTCTACTAAGTCCAAGTTTGCTTGACCAAATACTGTAACAACCAAATAAACATTTAAAGCAGTTACAGTAGGCACTAGTGAACTATGATTACTCATTTATATACTTTCATAATTTCATAATGGAAACAAAGAAAATAGTTCTGAGAACATTAATATATCAAATCATATAATTGACGTACTGAGTGACTGTGTCGAATAGTTTTCCTTGCTGCATAGTTTTGGTTGTGTAAGCTTCTTTTGTATTATGTATTTTTAAGTTTTCTGTTTCAATTCTCCTCAATTGCCACAGCATAATGATCAAATTAAATTCTTAGGGGGTGAACGGGGCTGGCAACCAAATGGAGCATCCGCTGCGTAAAACACTCAGAGAAGTCGCAAAACTATTAAACTGTTGATTTTTCTTAAAGATACTACATTATGAATATTTATAAAAAAGAAAAATTATGAATAAGTCATATGAAAACAGGTCCAGTAGTTTTTTAAGACCTATTTTCAAGTTCTTTTTAAACACATTAAAATGTACAAATTTTAATATTTTCTCATACTAATTTATTGTGAAAGTAGTCTAGTTTGAAAAAGTATGCATATGTACTTTTTCAAAATGTATAATAATTGTTAACGCATAATGGTCGTTAAAAAATTGCATGTTACCCATAGTCGTAACCTTTAAAATTAAGCAAAACGTTGCTTAATTTTGATAATGACCAATGATGAAATATTGTATATAAAATTGAACGAACCTGTAAATGGCACCCTAAACCTATAAGCGAGCACCCTGGAGCCCGAGGAGCCGGCGTCGATGATGACCGCGTAGTGGTGCACGCTCTGGTAGCCGAGGCTCTTCGCGATGCCGTCCAACCATTGCGACTGGCCGGCAAACAGCCCTGCAGGCAAAACAAAACAATTGATAAAGGATGATTTACACAGTAGACCAAGAGCCCGCGACGGCCAGACCTTCATTATTTTATAAAGTTAAAATTTTAAGGTAAGAACGACCAGCGACTATAGTGTTTGGGTTGTGGTTATCTGGACAGGTAACTGGTAGCAAAGGTGTATAAAATAGTACCTAAAATTTGTTAGAGTATAAAACTCATTTTTTTATATTTTCTTCGGGCTAACTTTAGAAATCTCGTCATCCATTGCCGGACACTTATGATAGTTACTATCCGCTGCCAGACACCCTTAAATTTAATAAATTATACTTTCGTTATAGTATAATAGCAAAATTTTATATATGTTACTAGGGGACCTATAAAAAGATGTTATCCCAATAGACGGACAGTTTTAATGGTTTTTACATCTTGCCAGACACATTGAAAGTTCACTGTAGATTCGCACCTACAGTGAACTTTCAATGTGTCTTTTTATAGTCCAGTAGCATTTCACGATATACCGACATATCACGACCTGTCCAACTATACGACGATCGGCCCACGACAGAGGTAAAACAAAAGGATGCTTATAAACCAATAAAATAACCACACAACTACACAAGATGGCTTCCCTTTCTCGTAAAGTTACTTAGTTTGTCAAAATATTGTGCAAACATACATTAGTAAACAATCGAACATCAATATCAGGGTTGCCACATAAATAAACCCAATAAATAAGTGTTTGTTCCGTCGTTACCAGCATTAATTTTGTCATTCAACACAGACTTGATATGAAGGCCATACTCCATTTTATAGACTTCACAATCGACGGAGACGGTAATAACGCAACCAAAACTAATAAAATGCTCCATTACAATCTATTTGTCTTGATAATTGATAGCGATTGATAAAGAATTGGTGCATACCTATTGCTAAATAATTTGTATGAATGCCTCAATTCATTCCAACCAATCAATGAAATGCTAAGGGGAACTGGACTAATCGATGTAAAAGCTGATGTTCTCGTGATACAAAATGATATATACTCTTTATTGCATTTGTAAAAACATGTTACAAAATTTAAAAATACAATTGTTAGCAAAGGCGAACTTATCTCTGAAAGAGATCTCTTCCAGTCAACCCATGATTGCGTTTGAATATTTATGTAGGGGACAATGAAATGCAATATAAAGGTAAAAAAAAAGATATTATAGACAAGATAATAATAAAAAACATACTTCAATAAAATACATACATATGACTATACATATACATACACACATTCCATATTACTTATATGCATACATACACACATTACATATTACAAATACATATCATAAAAATATATATCAATTATAGATTTTTTGTAATAAGTGCTTCTTCAGTCTTATTTTGAAAGTAGTGGCAGACGGACTATCTTGGATTACGGCTGGTAGACCGTTCCATCGCAGAGCAGCTTGAAAAGAGAAGGAGTGAAGGTGAAAATTGGTGTTGCCCTTCGGGAGCTCAAGCATTTTAGTAACGCAAGGCCGCCTAGAGCGAGTGGGAGGTGGAGAGAGCTGGAATCGGGATCGAAGGTAGGAGGGAGCATTAGGATCATTTAGTATTTTATAGAGATTGGAAAGGAGATGCACATTACGCCGATCTCGAATCGGAAGCCACTCTAACTCTCTACGAAATGCAGAAACGTGATCGTATTTTCGCAGGCCATAAATAAATCGAATGGCCAGATTCTGTAGACGTTCTAGTTTGTTGAGTAGTTCCTCAGTTACATCCAAATAGCATATATCAGCGTAGTCAAGAATAGGAAGTAAAAGAGATTGCGCTAGCATAATTTTGGTTTTAAAAGGTGATGCTAGATTGTCTAGTAAAGATTCCCATTTTCGCGAGTTTAATACAAGTTGATTTTTCGTTCGGACAGTTTCCGCAGCTCGACGGCTAGTCGGCCCACATTGGATGGTGAAGACTAGATTACCTACTCTAGCCACCACACCAAACGTGCCTTCCAAAGAATGGAGGAAAATCAAATCGAAAAATATTAGGTCATTGATCCATGTACTAATCCCGAACTGAGTTGAGTAAGGAGTTAATTATTAGTGAGTTCCGTCGGTCGGTGGCGTAGTGCGTAAGAGCGTCGTCTCCCACCCGGGAGGCACTGCACTGGAGGCACGCTTTTACGGTGAAGGAAAACATCGTGAGGAAACCTGCACACACCTATGATGAAATTCTTAGGTTGTGTGTGAAGTCGACCAACCCGCACTTGGCCAGCGTGGTTGACTAAGGCCTAATCGCCCCTAATGTGGGGTAGGCTCGAGCCCCTCGGTGGCGACATTATATGAGCTGTTGACGATATTAGTGAAGTAACGCACAACGGCGCGCCATCAACCTCCTTGCACTTATTTTACAAACTGATAAACTTGAGTCACTTTAAAATCAGTTGATTTGTTTATAATTTTATTTGTTTTCATTTTCTATTTAATCATAATTTATATATAAATAAATTATTTTTTGCTTTTTTTGACTTGTAAGTACCTATATAAATTATCAGGAAACTATCTCGAGATCTTTTAGACAAACAAGTAATAAAATGATAACGATATTATCGATGTCAATTAAATAGGCATTTAATAATGCCTATTTAATTGACATCGAATGTAATAATCGTCAGATGTCAATGGGACTACACGACCAGCACCAGAGGGCCTAGACAAGTGGCAAACGATACAACGTTTCTATCGAACAAAATGATAATAGCCCCCCATCCACTAGAGTTTATTCCTGCCAGAATGTCCAATTTTATGGAATGAATTCTAGAGGATGGGCAAAGCGCGAAAGAATGACGGTGTTAAAATCTCTTCGTCCCCTCCGTCGCGCCTACACGACGACGCGTCAACCAGGGACTTAGACCTTGTCCAGAAGAGCGAATTCGCCACGAATCTCCACGCGCGAACACACAACGAGCGTTGGCGAGGTACTGGGGCTGAGGACTGAGTTTCAAATTCGCGCGTTGAGTTTCAGTATGTGTTCGCGCGTAATGATTCGCGGCGAATTCGCTCTTACGGACAAGGTCTTAGTTTGTGGCTTTTTGTTTTCTATCTATTTTGGATATCGGTTTTGTTCTCATGTCATTTCGCTGTTATCGTTCGGCAGTATTGTCAGATGTACGATTATGTCGTATTTTTTTTGCACGTATGCATTAAAGACAGAAATCATACCATATCTTCATCTCACGAACACGAATGAGCTATTATAAATGTTAGCGGCAGCGTTCCGTGCCGGCACTGACGCACACATAAATAATGTGCATGTACATCATTTACACAAACAAACATGGCTCACCCGCGTTTCGGAGGTAAAAATACTATACGTGAATCTTTCGACTTTTTAAAATTACTTGAGTAGATAATTTAAAAACATTGGCTTTTGTATTTTTTTTAAAGTAGGTAGGTACATAACATATTATTATTTAACAAGCATCGCTATACATATTTCCCGTTTTATCCAAACGCTGCCTTCTTTTATGTTGATTTATGTATTCGCAATTAATAAACTCATAGAAATCGCAATATTTTGCTCACGGGTACACACACATGTTGATTTTAAAATGAAAGTATTCCATAAAGATAACACAAAATGACCGGTATTCCCTTAACAGGACAACAATCTTTATAAAACAACAGGATATTAACCATCCACTGGCGCACAATCCTTTAGTTTAACGAGAAAACAACAAATTGCAGGAAAGTATCAGTTCGTTCGTGCGAATGGTGACAAAATGATTGTTTTTCCACTCTCACTGCCGCGGAATGATAAAGTCGTAGGAAAACATGTAGAGATAACATTTAGTTAGTAGCGTCAACGGTTTTATTTATCCCTACGATGTTTCTCTACAGTTCATCTATGAGGACAAGTCGTATGAATTAAACGCTAGTGGATGGGAGGCTAATTTTTGACTACGGTCGCCATAGAGCTTTCACACTAAAACATCGTTTCATACATTATTATTATTTTCGTTAGATGTTCAACGCAATCGACTGGCCACTTGTCTCTTGGCCGTTCGTTGGCCCTCAGCTTTCAAACGCTTCGTTTTGTGTTGTTGTTATGGTTGTTTTGTTATTTCTGTTAAGTTTGTTTTATGCGGAAATTTATAATAATCTTCAAAATCGTTACAACCAGTAAAGAGTTTTGAGGTAACACACATGAAAAAAAAACATACATTCGAATTGAGAACCTCCTCCTTCTTTTGAATAAACCTTCATAAAAAAGGCAATTTCGCAGGCCTATCAATGTAGAAAATTGTACTTTAAATTGTAATATAGTAGGTAAAGTAATACTAATGATCTGCAAAATTATGTGTAAAATGTTGCAGAGCAACCTACAGTTAATGGTTTATCTGAATTTGTATTTGTGTTATATTTGAATTTGTATACCTTTTGAGTTGGATATAGCGCAGCGCTCATGTATTATAATTTTAACATCTGACATGTAACAATGTATACCTATATTCACAAATAAATGATTATTATTATTATTATTATCATCAGGGTAGCGCAACTACCGAAACGCGTGTGGACTTAATAAAATATAAGTTATTATATTAAAATAATTAATTAATTGTAAACATTAAATAAGGTGTAATTTATTTAATAAAACATTAAATATTATTTGTGTGAATAATTATAACTGATACGCGTTTTGAATAGGAGTCTACACAGCAATGGTAAAAATAAACCATATAAAAATATTTTTAAAGGTAAAGTAAAAAACAAATAATAGTCAAATACTAATATTAACAGTCCATCTCTGCTTAGCTCAATGGTTGACTGGTAGAGAACGATGTTAGTTGTTAAGTCCGCCAAATGTAATTTTTGGACGTTTAAGTGTAAAAAAATAAAATAAAATAAACAAAAATAACCTAGTCTTCATATAGGTACTCTATATTATACATACATACATATAATCACGCTTTTAATCCCAAAAGGGGTTGAGCAGAGCTTTAGATACTATTCCGTTACACATCAAGCCACATCTGGCAGTATGAGACATACAGTACCCCCCAAACACGTGACAGATTGCCAGCCTATCCCTATAAATATATTATGGTTAACAAAAATTAAAGTATAGATATAACTGTAATATTATTTCCTTCAAACATCTACATAATATTTAATAATTGAATTTACTACTTTTACCTCGGTACATCACTTTCTTAGATCAAATTAAACTCTCTTGGCTTTATTTTAACACAGCTTGTAAGTAACAAAAAAAAACTAATGTTGATTCACATTTTGTTATTAATATGTATCTTAAAAGAAATGTATGATATCAATAAAAACAATGTATGAAGAGAAAACATAAACAACAACAATCTCAACATCCATAACACTCGCGCATCAAACACTTTTGTAAACCTTAAAATTAACCACAGGAACAAAATCGAATCTACATTGACGGTAGAACCTATTGCAGAATAGGAAAATTAATAAAATACCTGCAGTTAGGACCGGCAAGATGCGAGTTATCGCTCCGTTGGGCATTATGATGCGAAGCGCGAAACACAATTAGCACTGCAACTAGACTCACCTCATATGTTATTCGATACGAACTCCCCACTACATGCTAAAGAGGATACTGTAAAAGCGTACCGAGTTACCGTAACGTTGGTCGCATCCACAGATATCATATCTAAGGAGATCGGTCGAATCACCGAGTTCATAAGAAGACCGAGTGTCGCGATCAGCGGCCGTACTACATAACATGGTTCTAGTTGAGCATGCCGTAATATACACTATTCATTGCGCGCGTCTTAAGGACTGCGAAGCGATGAAAGTTAAGCACAGCCGCAAAGGAGATCGGTCGAATCGCTGAGTTACGTATTCACTTGACTTTATCGGAAGGCGAAGTGGCGGAAATGTATGCACAAGTTAAACGCCGGCTTGGCCTATCTCCTTGTATTATTAAATCTGTGGTCGCATCGCAACGAGCTGAGTGAATATACTACTATACCTATGATTCTTTTGCAGCTTGTCGCCCGTTCGGGAATTATTGTACTTCGCTCTGATTAAACGGCGAAATGTCCATAAAAAAGGTAGTGAGGCACGAGACGCATGGCTAGATTACTTTCAATAAATTTTGATAAAATTAATTAGGAAATTATAGTTTTCTTGATTATCGGTCGTGGGAAAGTGTGTTCTATAGAAAAACTTAAGCAAATTTTGAACCGAACCTAACATAGGTACTAGACGCCTCTGATGTATGTAACTCAGCCGAAATGGCGATTGAGATGTGTCTTAATGAATCATATTAAATAAATTAGAATATATTTAGTTACATTAAAAACCTGTACCATTATCGAATTAGATCAGTTGTATATATTTATTACGCTGGCTAAAGCTGATTAAACTCTGAAGGAGAAAAAAAACAAGGACAACTCAACGCTACACTAACTTAACACATCCCACCAAATTGATAGAATCTGGCGATGTGTTTAGTTAAAACATCTCAAACTTTTACAATCAGTTTTAGATGATTCGCTACTTGGTTAATTTACTCGCTCACCGTTTACGATATGGTTAAAAGAAATTACCATCTTTCGTTCGAATATTCAAACTTTTTTCGCAGATTGGCTGCTGAAATCTGCACAACGCACTTTGCTCGTTTGTAAGGATGGCATAAATTTTATTGCAAGCGGTCTTTTCACAACGAAGCTAAGAATTCGGAAGTAAGCCCTTATCTAGCTTTGAAATATGGTTTTAAGTGTAGTATGAATAGATAGACGTATCTGAGTGTACCTATTTTCGTACTTACCTATCTATACATGCCCATGACTTATGGAAAATAGATGTTGCGAAAAAAACTGCACTGTTTGATTGCTTGAATTAATAGTCCAATCAAACTTCCAATAAGAGTAATAAGACTTTTTCTAATTAAACTGTTTCTTGTCTCGCTTTTGCAATGGACCTTGCATTCTCAAGAGCAAGACAAAACATTTTGCAACTTTATAGGTCAAGATATGAATATGTAAACGGGAGTAATAACAGTGGCTATCGCTGTTGGAATAAAGAGATCGTTCTGGCTGAGCGATTAGACCAGGGCGATTACAACAGGCATTACAGAAAAGCTAGTAAAACGTTTATGAGTTCATGAACTCACTCAGGGTGAATCTGCCGCCAAAGAAATAACAGCAATACTAACTCAGCAAATCCTAATACGTATGGTTCAGAATTCCGTGAATAAGTTTTTGAAGTTGTAGATTAAAGAAATGAAACGACAAGAAGTTTTAACGGTAAATTAACGACAAAAGATTTTGCTACCGAAAAAGCTTGTGCCATAGATTAATCTATGGCTTGTGCAAACTCTCTACAATAGTAAAATGTTCAATATAAGTACATCTTCTTTTAGCTACTTACAGCAAGGTTTCCTTTTAAATTGTTTGAGCAAAGAAACCATAAACATATTAACTTATTCTATGTAATTACTTGAACGTAATGTTACAGATCGTGGGTAAAATGTAATTTTTATTCAGTGATAACAAAAGATTTCTAACTATGATACTGCGACTGTGTCGAGTGCTACTTAATGTATATTTTAACAAGGAAATGGTGTGCGATATGATAAGAAATGATACAACAGTCTTATGTTTACTAAAGTAAATACCAATTATAAAACTAGCATACAAGATGTTTCCGCTTCTAAAGAAAGATTAAAAGGTGTTTCCACGGAATGGCAAAAAGTTCAAAATATAATCTCAAAACCGTGTTATAACATGGGATTTAATGTAAAGAGCAAATGAGACCCAACGTTAATACATATTTAAAAAAGGGATCTGGGATCCAACGAAAATAATTGGCTACTTTGTACTTCACGCTGGTAACCCGTTATTTCGTTAATGTCTTCCCTAGGGCCATAAGTATAATTTCTATCCATGTATTAGCTGGGTTAATTAGCAATTTCTATTTGAAATCGCAGCTTAAAGAAGTGACAAGTGACACCTTCCACCATTGATAATACAGATTACAGTCAATGACTAATTAATAAAAATAGTACTAAGCATCAGTAAAGGACAGGAATTCAAGTCACTCTTAAACTACTAAAGACGATTTATATTGTCGTTATCTATCACAGCTTGGTGCAAAACCAGAAGAGGAATGAAGAGGTTAACCAAATTAGTTTCTGGACCGAATGTGTTATTAGATTCTTTACCTAGTGAATGTAATTAAGTTATAACACTAATCCCCATCTACTTGCCCTATCAATTACGATTGTGAACTTTTCTCCCTTAAAACCCTTATCATTACTAATCAAATTGATAATTCGGATGATCACACAGACATCTAGATACAATAAACTCACTCCACAATTCAAAATATATATGCGATATAAACATACTAGATAGGCAGATATAAAAAAAATAGATAAACTTATGATTTTCTTAATTTTTCGTCAAAAATATAAAACTACAAAATTAAAAATTTTATGTAACCCCCGACATAAAATAGCTAAGAACCATCTCGATCACGTCAGCTTTCTCACAAAAAAACCGCATCAAAATTGGTCTATTCGTTTAGGGGCTACGACGCCACGGACAGATACACAGACATACAGATACACAGACACGTTAAACTTATAACACCCCTGTTTTTGCGTCGGGGGTTAAATAAAAGAGCGAAAATGTTCTTTTATGGAATTCTAGAGATAAGCGTCCCGAAGTTGCGTTTAGTTTAATTAAAGAAAGTAATATGAATACTTATTGCTTTAACCTTTTGGTCCCCGCTCGGTAGATACTACCACGAGACAGTTAAAATCAATTGTGTATGTATGTATATTATTAATCATCCACAGATTAACCCCGATGGCGGAACTATTTTTTGCTAGTGTCGGACAGATTCGCCATTTTAGGGTTCCGTACCTCAAAAGGAAAAAACGGAACCCATTAGGATTGCTTTGTTATCCGTCTGTCTGTCAAGACCCTTTATCTCGGGAACGAGTAGAGGTATCGAGTTGAAATTAAAACCATATACTTAGGTCTAAAGCGTCGGTGGCATAGTGGGTAAGAGCGTCGTCTCCCACCCGGGAGGCACCGGTTCGATGCCCACCAATGTGTTTTTTTTAAATTTTGAATTCATAATTATGTACGTTTAATCGACGCTTTTACGGTGAAGGAAAAACATCGCGAGGAAACCTGCACACACCTATGAAGAAATTCTTAGGTTGTGTGTGAAGTCGACCAACCCGCACTTGGCCAGCGTGGTTGACTAAGGCCTAATCGCCCCTAATGTAGGGTAGGCTCGAGCCCCTCGGTGTGGACATTATATGAGCTGATAAGCTGCCTTACACGTACATACGCTCTACCGCCACCGCGCGTTCGCGTTGGAGTGAGTGATACATTTTCTGAAGTAATGCGGTTCCCTCATATGCGCCCAAATATTTGTACATTGTCATTGTAAGAATCTTTCTACGCATCTGTAGAGCTAACCGAGAGTTTCAATGTATTCGCATAGTCTTGCTTGCGTTGTTGTAAACAATGGACGATGAAGATGTGTCTGCTCAGATTAATTTCTCAGCCCTTCTGGCAACCCAGGTTTGTCGCGTGGCTCTCCGCTACTGCGTAAACAGTCCCCTCACATCCAGGGTTGCCAGGTGTTCGGTATTTTACCGAACCGTTCGGTTTTTAGCACTGTGTTCGGTGTTCGGTATGACAAAAATACCGAAGTATGGGAGGTTCAGTATTTTTTATCTGATTAATTTTTCTCCCTGATAAACGAATCGTGGCTTCGTCATCAGGGTCCATCTAGCCATTTCACTAACTCTCTGGGCAAAAGCACCTTCGACATAGTGAAGCTATTTTCATAAGCCTAAAGAGTCAAAGGATCGGCAATACGGCAAGTGCACGCATATTCCCTAGTCTATATGTCTAGGGGAGCGTGTGCACCTCCCTCTCTCCTGAGGGCGGCTGCTTCAGATAGCCTATAGCCACTTTGGCAATTGGCAATAAGGGGGTGTTTAGTCAGTAAAAGTCAGACATAACTCTAGGGGCCAGCCCTTAGGGTAGTAGGTTAGAATATCTACATTATGCTACATATCGCTCTTTCTATATGTAAGCTACACACTTAGAACTCTTAAACTACGCAACGGATTTCAACGCAGTTTTCATCAATAGATAAAAGTGATTCAAGAGGAAGGTTTAAAACTATTATTCGTTAAGGTCAAAGTAAGCTACTGTACGAAGCCGTTGCGGGTATCTAGTTATGGTATAAAAAAGTTCATTTTTGCCATGATGGCTGGAGTTATCCCACGCATTCCTTCCACCTTCCGACGAAAAATAGGCGTACTAGTCGTAGACTTTCGGAAACTGTCCGTATGAAGTTTAATTTTTTAATTTTTGATAACGATGCCTTATATCACCTGATGGTAAGTCATGAAAAGGGATCTATCAAACAGGAGGCGGTCAGGCGTTCTGGTTTCTATAGGTTGACCGCCGCGGTCTGTGCGCGGATGTCTTAGGGGCCGGCCCCACTGCATGCGGTCCAGCGGTCAGAGTTCCGAGTTCTACGTAGCGCGTATACAATTGCGCGTTGACCGTCGCGGTCTGACTGCTTTTGTATGTGTAGTTTTCTAAGCCACCGCATAGATTACAGTGAACGCGGAACGCTGAACTCGGAACTCTGACCGTTGGACCGCATGCAGTGGGACCGGCGCCTTAGTATTGCTATACAATACAGCGAACGCCAAACTGACCGCTTAAACGCTTAACCGCGTGACCGCCTCCTGTCTGATAGACCCCTAAGACCAAAGGTGGAAGCAAGGTAGGCAATAAGGGTGTTTGAGAAACCAGATGGTGCCACTTATACACGTTAAAGTATCGCGACGCCATCAATTAAGAATAGAATAGAATAGTGCCATTACGCACTGTCGACTAGTCGCCGGCGACGCGGACGACGGCGACTGTGACTTTTTATAGTTTATATTGGTGTTTATTATTTTTTACCAACAAAAAAGCCTACCAGACTAGTGGCAGAAGAGTAATCTCACATGAAATATTAATTATTTTTTATTATTTTAGTGAATTTTTATAATACAATTGTAGACCGTAATGTACTTACCCAAGAAATATGTGACAAATAGCACTAATACAACTAACAATATAAATACTTTCTTCAACCGCCTCGGTTGCTTTATGCTTCTACTCCTGACGTTGATATGTGGAGTTGAGGTATCATCTTTTAACTGAAACAAGCAAATAAATAATAGAATACCGAGTGCTTGGCACATAACATAACAATCAATGCTGACTTAGTCATACATGGACATATCTATATCTATCTTTTTTTATTTTGAGCGGCATGAAACACATTCACGACCTATTCTTGTAATATGGTACTATAACATAGAGATGTTATAGCACCTCTTTCCTCATTTTCAATATACAGAAAAAAACCTAAAAATTGTCCATTTCGGAGGAGTGCAACCACAAAGAATGTGACAAGAGATTTTTAAATACTTTCCTAAAACAGGTATGACTTAAAATACCAGCCCGTTATATTAAGCTAAGAGTACTTTCTGAATAAATATATTTTTTGTAAAAATAGCAAAATGTTTTTCAGAGACACCACATTAATGCTTACACTAAAATAACTTCACTTGCATTTTAATAAAGAAATGTGGAAAGTTTATTATCATAAAATAAAGTAATAGATATATATTGTGTATCTATTTATAAGTAAAAGTAAAAAGTTTACCCTTTATAAGTAAAAAGATATTGATTAAAGGTGCAGTAGTTAGAATGATATTCAACTTGACAAGTTGATAAATAAAAAACTTTAATGTTCTGCTTTTTAATTTTTAAGTAGGCAAATTACAAAGTCATGTTAGATAGAGTAATTGCAAAGAATAAAAACAAACAGTTATGTGGACTAAAATACTGGAAGGAAAAAAGAGTGTTAAATATTATATAAATTCTACTACATTCATTAGCTACTTACATGGTTAATGTTACGTCTCATTACTACACAAAAACGTATGTGTAATGTGTGTTTTAAATTTTCGGATATCGGTATTCCTTCGAGATACAGTAGGTGATATAAAAAGCTAGTCGCAAAAATTTTATGGTACCTAATTGTCTAAACGAGTGCCTGAAACTGGTGACAATGTACAAACAAAACCTTGGTTTGATTATTCGCTTGTTACGTGTAGAGCAATAAAAGATGAATGAACGAAACCAAATATTTACATAAAAAACTCACCTCTAAATACCTGTAAGTACTGAATTTTCCCATAATGAACTAACATAAACATCACAACCATGTAATACTTTAAATGTTCAAAACAATAATACTGAATGTAAATAACATTTTACCAATATCTTTGGTTAATTAAAACCAGAATATTGTAAACAATTTATTATTTTCATTAAAAAAATCGCCAAAACCCTAAAACCAGACGTCATTTGAGTGACATATGTTATCACAATGACATATGACGGATGTACGGTGACATTTCTATTTTTAATCTGTGACGGACAGCGATATCCTGTGGCCGGGGGCCTAAGGGGCCTAAGGGCCTAAGCCTGGGGAAGGTGTGAAGGTGGGGCCCAATGGTGGGGCCATGAAGATAGTTCTATGGGTAAAATATAAGCTTCTTGCTGTGGCTTATTTAATAAACGCGGCAACCCGACAATTTTGTCACTATTTGACAAATAAGTCTTCTTCTTTTAAATGAATGGCCATCGCGACACTTAAAGATTACGCATTGCGCCAATATCAATTAAATAATTCAGTAACCGCCAATCGTACGGTAGATTGAGTTTAAAATGGAGTCTCTCAACATGTGTGTTTGCAACAAGAACTCTGGAGAAACTCCAAAATAAGACTTTTTCTTCTTTTAAATTAATGGCGATCGTGACACATTACAGATTACGCATTTTGCCAATGTCGGATTGTGCCTAAGAGCAAATTAGGATTGTGCGATAATTGGATAATTGTCGTTTAACAAAAATGACAAATACGTACATATTTGTCATTTTTATGAAACGAAAATTGTCGCATAATCTGACTTATTTGTCAAAAAGTGACAAAATTATCGAATTGTGGCGTTTATTAAATAGGCCCCTGGTATAAATAAACCAGCTTTATGCTGAGAAATAATAACATGGAATATAAATGATAATAATATACGAAACGTAACTCTCCCTTTCTATCTTCACTAACTTATATCTCCCTCTCAACTTCCGCTCGCCGCGCCCTCTCATCTCAACGCTCTCGTCAGCTGACTCCCCAAGTCAAGTATGCGCGTATGCGTAAAGAAGTTTTACTTCAAAAATATTAGAAATTGGACAAAAGTTACCATCATCGAAATAGTAAGTATACTCTATTCTATTCTATTCTTAATTAATTGTTTTTACAACAAGAACTCGGGAGAAACTGCTAGTAAGTACTCAAGTACTCCGTTGTTACCAAGGGTGCGTTCCAAAACGATCTCAATTTACTCGGGGTAGAGTAAATGGTAGCTCACTATTGGTCGTTATTAAGAAGCGCTTTTACCATTGGTTAGTTTTGTTAAACTATAGTTAATTTTCACCAATTAGAAAGCTTTCTTACGCTGTCTACTTGGCTTCACCTGGTTTTGGAACGCACTCCAAGTTGTTACATTGGTAAGTTACTTTTAATCTTTTTAATCAATCTGTGGCAGTCAAGCAGTAGGTCAAAACTTGGTCAAAACCGTCAAAACGTAGTATCTCTAACTAGTCTGTGAGGTCAACAAATAAATTAATTAAACTTGCCTTATTATTTCAATTGTAATCTCATAGTTGACTTAATTAAAAACTCAAAAATTTTACAGCGTAGATAAAGGTCAAGTCAGTTTCAAAATTAAAAAGCAGAACAGTGAGAGAGGTTATGTTAACTTCGTTGCATTAATTTTATTGGTTAGAAAAACTATTATCAAGAAACTTCCTTGACTGACTTGCTACCTACTTAAAATATACTTTAACAAAAAACTTTTAAAATTACCTACCTTTCGTCTTCTAACGTCTTGCATAGTTGTTAAATTTAATAACAGTTAGGTAAGTACCTACCAACTTAGAATAATAATAAGTAGGTATATTCGCTTCAGATAACTTATCACGACACTTTTTGTAAGTAAATGTTTATTCTAGAACGAAACTCTTAAAACACAAGTTAGAATGCACTTAAATTAAACCACACTTGTCTTATACCACAAAGAATTTGGCCACTTAATTAAGATTAATGTTGGCACAAAACTAACAGTAACAACAAGCAGGACCTAACATCGCAAGATATAACGTCATAATGATGAATAGGTTGAACTCTGAAATATACATTTGTATCACCTATTATTATTACCCATATTAGTAACGTTTTACGTAAGTATTATCAATGTAGCTCTACAATCTCTTTATATTAGATAGGTACCTACCGTTGAATGGAAATCAAAATATAGGTACCTACCTACTTTAAATAGATTTATGTTACTGTTATTAAGATAGGTTAGGTTTAGTTAGGGGAAGTCAATTGATAGGGACCTACCTAAACAATATTAAGATCAAGAGCGTTATTTATCAAGGTGAAACCCTAACCTTGACTCGTTCTTAAACGAGTTATAGCAAAATATGCAAGATAGGTAGGTACCGACAGGTTAGGACTATAGGATATTCATGATTCACTCGAAGTGGAAGTTATTATAATGTAGGTAATGTTTGGCTTGGTCGATGTTACTAATAATCTACCAACTTATGATTAATAAGAAAACCTTGGGTATACCTACTTATATTATATAGGTACCCAAGGTTTTCTAGGCTCATGGCCAGGGTTGCCAGGTCTTTTCCAAAAAAACACCGAACAGTGAGCAAAAAAAAGCTCCTTGTTGTATTGCCGATCCTTTCACTCGCGCACAAAAAACCGACAAAATAAAATAGGGAGTGCTAGGCAAGACGTAGAGCAAGAAGTGCGGCATGACGAGTAAGGTATACTACGTACGTCTCTGCCTCCTTTCTCGTCTTATTCACTCGTCGAGTGTGTGGCTGGCTCATAAGTAGGGATACCTACTACGCAATATCTATGCCGATTGCGTAAAATTTCACAGTCGATTCGTTTATTAGGGAGAAAAATTAATCAGAAAAAAATACCGAACCTCCTATACTTCGGAGTGTTTGTCATACCAAACACCGAACAGTTCGGTAGAATACCGAACATCTGGCAATTATGGGCGCAACACCCCAAAAAGATCCAAGCAAGCGCGCCGCGGCAGTGGCCGGGGAAGCGCCAGAAACGACGTTTTATTACTTTTATCAGTATTTCACTTGATAAAAAGAGAGTATTTTGAAGCATTGTTTTACTCTTTATTGCAATTTTTGCACAGAAGTTATACTTTTTAATGTCCTTCCGAGCTTATACCTACCTACCTTTTTTTCTCGATGACCTCAAATGCATCATTCCCTGCAGTAGGTATACCTACGATGCAACTGCAGGAGTAGGTGTGTGGGACTCGGAGATAGAGGCCTACCCCCTTTCCCCGCTAAACATCCTCTCAGGGCATCCTGCCAAAGCATGCTCCGACAGCGCCCCGGGATTGCGAAGCTTTCGTCACTTTCACAGGGAACCGTTCTTTGTCCGTCCTTTCGGGCCCAACCGGTGCATCGTTCAATAGCGACCGCTGTCAATTATAAAATACCGGACTGCGGAATGCCGATCTTGAAGACCTCCGGGCTCCACCGAGCACAAGGCTCCGCTGGTCCTGAAAAGGGTCTTTCCTGGGGCACAGTAGTTACAATTAACAACAAATTGTTAATCACACGCTTCCGCCACAACTGTAAAATTTAGCAGTAATGCTCGACAGCGTCTATCGGTAGTTTGGTCACATTGTCATTTACACCTGATTGTAAGTGATGATATGACCGATGCACGATGGAGCTCTAATCGGAATCCTCAATCACTAAGCCAAGTCGGAAGTTACGACTCAGTGATAACATAGCCTAGCCTTCAGAAAACGATAATACGATATTACCTACATAATTGCGATGATGTCACTTAATCACAAAAATAATGAAACTTTGAATGTAATTATGATTTGTTTTGACTTATGATAGTCAAGGAAATTGACTGCAAGGCACAAGTCATCATATCAAAAGAGCCCCACTGTTGGATATATCATAGATGTAAATTACTGCTTATCCTATATCTATGGGATATGCCCCCCAAGGATCTCCAATTCGGTTCTGCGCTGCCCTTATCCAGCGGCTTCCCGCGACCTTTACTAGGCACGATCTCGATCAATAGAAAACTGTTTTATTACTGTTTTTTTTTTAGAAAACCCCACAATGTGACGACGACCTCATTGTGGGTTTTTCTAATCAAGATCGTGCCTATGTTTAATTGCTAATACTTACCATTTTCTAATAGGTCCTCACAGAACATTCCAAAAACCATATGTTATTGCCCTTTTGTATACCCATGGCAGATCTTCAGAGTTCAGCTCTGATCTTAGGTAATTGGAAAGTGTACCTAATCTAATTGCGAAGACCGTAATCCAGCGCAAATCATGCACTAGTTGCCCTCGTTCTTACAGTGTACCACTTGGCGAGCCGCACCCCAATACCAGTTTGAGCGAATAAGAGCAGACGTCATCGTCGTCGGCCACGACTGAGCGCTAGAGTGACTGCGGGGAGAAGAAAGGGGAAGTAGAAAGAGTGAAGAAACTGCGCCATTTTACGTTAAAATTCTATTTGTTGTAGTAAAAAGTAGCGGAGCTTGGTGAAAGTCAGCCGTTTAAGGATTCACTGTGCAAAATCCTAAATCAAATACTGGGAACTTTCTCGACTGGACCTGTACGCGTTTCCATACATAGTGGAAATACGGCTAATCTACCATACCATATTTATTTTAGGTGGATGGAGCTGAACGCAATGTTTTTAGAGAAGCTTAAATCTTATGGCGTTGGCCGTCGGAAACTGGATGACCAACTTTTTGCTGATGATAAACCGCCCATTAGACTTGGGATTTACGACTTGGATGAAGAAAATTTGTGCCACGAAGCGTGAGTCCCATTATTTATATTTATTGTAAATTGAAAATTCATTTAGTTATATTTACACCCGCTTTGTAATCGATTAACAGCAATTCATTATAATTATATCGACTAAACTTGCTGATTCCTATTATTAGGTACGGGAAGTAAATTCTGTGAGAACCTGTGAAATGTGCAATCGTCCGAGATACGGGAAATAAAAATGTCTTTTCGTTGCCGGATACGAAGTATGAATTGATTTTTCCGATATGGGGATTATAACTCCCGTTTCATTGCGAAACGAACTGGGAATTACGATTGTCGATTAGGTACTATTTGAAAATAAAAATTCTGTTTCGTTGCTGGATACAAAAAAAATAATATAAAGAGTTTGAAATGAAAAGGTCTTTCCTAAAAGTACTTCCCATTTTGTATCCGGCAACGAAACGGGGGTTTTATCTAGTCAGTTCTAACATAACCTGCGTATCTTTTGGATCGATGGATGTATTGATAACGAAAATGTTATGATAAAAATTGTACGTTCTGCGAATTGGACATTATGCGAATGGAATAATACCTGCTGCGTCTAACCATGGTTTATCAATTTTCATTACAGAATCACAGCGTCCTGCACAGTCCCTGGCTGTACCTTCACATCTGAAACCCTGCTAGAGTTTGAGAATCACTACAACAGCTTACATAGATATGCCTGCAGTCAATGTAAAAAGTTGATACCGTCCCCTCATTTACTAGATTTACATATACAGGAAAATCATGACTCTTTCTTCGCGGTTATGGCAGAGAAGAAGCCTTCAGTAAGTAAATCGTTTTTTTGAAATGAAATTCGTTAATTGCAACAGTCATCAATATACATGTTTAGTGTAGTCCTGTCTTCTGAAAAAAAAAACATACAGTCGAAATGATAACCTCCTTCTTTTTTGAAGTCGGTTAAAAAAGTGAACTTGTGGTATAGAAGCCAGTTATTTGTTCATCAAAGTTATTTTTTGATGCGAGTGCCGATATTAAATCACGAAAAGTAGCTCGTGATCATAAATAGACTACTGACCGCAGTGAGTGAGTTCAAATCACGCACAAGACCAAAAAAAATGCTCTTGTGTGAAACATACAAATTTTCACCTCTCCAGCGAGAAAATGTTTATACTTAGGTGAAAAAAATAAGACAATACTTTAATAAAGTTTAGTACATGTTTATTATCTTAAAAATTATTATTAAAACTTAAAAGTAAGATTACTACAATTACTTAGATTGTATGTTACAGTCTTGTTCGGAGCTCGCAGCAAACAGCGTTTTTGCTTCAAGATTTTACGAAGTAAAAGAGATCTTTTGGTGCTGGAGAGGTGAAATAGTAGATTACTTGACAAGGGTGGAATGGTATCAATTCCCACATGAGAACGTAATTAGACATTATGAATTTGTGACGTCATAAATTATTATAGTAAATCGAGTAAACATTAAATGATTTTGATACGCTTAAAAATCAAATTCTAGAGATAATTTGAAACGATGGAGATTTTCCAGCATAAAATTATATTATCTTTTACCAATCACTTTAACACCTTGTAATTATTTGTGAATGGTGTTAACAATAACATCCCTAATAATGTATTATAGAATCTTAAATTTGGAACACACCGCGTTACCGCCGCTAACCATCCCGCCGAATCAGAGAGAATACTCACTAACGAAATTCAGTTCTATTTTTAAAATTCATTCCCGCTCTAGGGATGGAAGCAATTACAATGAGTTTTTCCCAGTCTGTGGTGTTCGTTCCGTAATTTCCCCTCGTAAAAAAGGTGTAGGTATGTACGAATAGGTATAGTCGAACTCTTTCAGCACCTAATCTTTATTACAATTTCTTTTTACCCCCGATATAAAAAGAGGGGTATTAGATATAAGTTTCAGGTTTGTCTGTATTATCGTAGCTCCGAATCGAATGGACCGATATTGGTGCTTTTCTTTTTTAAAAGCTTGATGTATATGTCGGAGGAAACTTTTTTTTTTTTGTTTTTGGAAACGATTATTTATCCTGCCAGTCTATTCGCTAACTTGTTTTGACACATGAAAGCGATATTTTTACTGTCCACTACTTCTTAACTATATTGTGATCCTTGTCCTGTACAAACAGCAACGGAAGCGCTCCTAAACAGCTCGGTGATTATCACTTTCATGTGTCATAATCATAACAAGTTAGCGAATCAGCCTTTATAATTCGACCCACTGCTGGGACACAAGGCCTCTCCTTGTCATCGAAGGAAGTAGGTCCACCATGCTTGCCCAATGCGGATTGATGGACGAGTATAAGGTGATCAATACCCCTTTGCTGATCCATTAGTCGCCTTCTACGACACCCATGGGAGGATATGGGCATCACATGGCTAGCCTGTTCTACTAACTATTCCTAACTTCTTATATTAGTAAAAACCTGTTGCAGTACTGCTGTTATATAGAAGAATGTAAGGAAAAGTTCATGAACGCAGAAGAACGATTGGAGCATTGTGTCAAGACACACAAACTGCCGAAAGACTTTCGTTTCGAACAGAAGCCTTCTAAGGCCAAGAAACACAAGGAGAAGAAAGGCAAGGCCCAGAAAATGGATACCGATTGTCCTAATGCAAAAGACCAGTTTACATTACACAATAGCAAGAAGAAAGTATTCGCAACATATACCGGCAGAAAGTTCACCGACACCGATGTTAAGGTGCCATCGACAGACGTGAACATGGATGAAATCGTTGCTGACTTGCGGACGAATTTACCTCAATAAAAATACCGGCTTTAGAACTAGAATTTTTATTTAAATTCCACGATCATACAATAATATTGCTTATTGGCGATGAGCCAACGAAAACTTATTTTGAAGAACATTCGAGATTGCTTACACATTAATGTCATTATTTATGAATAGATATTTTTTTGTAAAATGCTCTTACGTTTACGTAAATATGATATAATTATTATTATGTCACATACACATTCACACTAAAATAAGCTTTATGTCCAGTGATCACTAGTATAGTATTAAAATATTTTACTAAATCAAATTCAAACAAGTGATTATGATGAATTTTGATAGTTTATACTGTGATCATGAGCCAAGTAAGACTTATCAAGTGTTTATATCTAATCTTATAACATTGAACTCTCAACTTTTAGACATTTAATACTCTAACACAGAGTAACATATTAGAAACATTTAACAAGCAATAAATAAATTACTATTTCCACGTTCAACTATAACAGATATTTACTTGGCTTTGCCTTGGGCAGCTACAGCAGCCATGGCTTTCTTAACCGTCTCTTCATCTCCGAGGAACACCATTGAATCTACAGGCTTCATGTCCTCGTCAAGTTCATATACGAAGGGAATACCAGTAGGAAGATTCAATTCCATAATAGCGGCATCACTGAGGCCTGAAATGTAAATTTTAATACCTATTTAAATCTTCAGGTCATAGCCTATTTACACTGCACCACTCTGACACAAAAGAAAATCGGGAGTGGTCTCCCCTTGACTTTCCGGTCGTTTCCGGTATACGAGAACCGGAAACGACTCAAAAGTTGGAAGAAACCTTGTATTTTGATGTCATACATGCATGTTAAATTTTGGTCACCCATCCAAGTACCGACCGCGCACTTGGTTGCTTAACTTTCATGATCGACGACTCGAAAGTTGATAGAAACCTTATATTTTGATGTAATACATGTGTAGGCGGTGCAGTATGGTTCCAGGAAAAAAAAGTCCAAAATCCAGGGAAAAAACGCCAACTATATTTTTCCAAAAGTAGGTAGAACACAATTGTTTTTTACACACAAGAGGAGCGTGGAGCGTGCGCGGGATCGCAAGTGTGACTGGTTCAGGTAACTTTTTACTGTATTAACATGTGATCGGCTCCCGCTCACGCCCCTCGCCCCTTCACATTACGAGTTTTAACTTACATATAATCACATACAAAGCCACATCTGACAGTATGGGCCATACAACTTAACGCGTCGCTTACAACATGCATGTTAAATTTGGTTGCAATAAGTTAAAGCATACTAGAGTTATCGTGCTAACGCACAGACATAATTCCAAAAACGGTATTTTTGGACACGTGGAGGTCCAAAACGTGTAAATCCGTTAAAATCTCGAGGTCAAATTTTTTGACGATTACAAGACTTCTATACTATGTAGGTATACGAGAAAGTAAAAAGTTTCTCCAGTGTTTTAATAAATTGTAAAAACACGTGTTGAGAAATTATTAATTCAATCTACCGTACAATAATTTAGTGTAGAATTTTTTTCACTCAACATTCGCTAAATGCTTGATGCAAAGCCATAATTAAGATTATGATTGGAAAAGAGTTAAAGATTTATGATTTTGTATCATTTTAAGAGGTTTTCATTTAAAATCATCCTATTTACAGGTCGGCATAAAGAGGTCAAACTCTACCGTTATTCCACCGATAGAGGTGGAAAGTCCTAGTGTGAAAAGTCCATTAACATAGGTAATTTGATGAAAAAGTGTCGGGACCTCATTGGAATTCTCAATAATAGAGGTGTCTCACTTATCCAGGTCCCATTTAACCAGGTTTCAGTGTACCTAATATTCAAGTGTCCATTTCTAAATAATGAAATTAAACATACCGTCCAAATGCTTGACGATGCCTCTCAAGCTGTTACCATGAGCAGCAATGATTATTCTCTTGCCTTCCTTAATCTGTAAAAGAAAATAAGGAAGATCAGCGTCGAGGCGTCTTACGGTCGTCCCGATATTGTGCTGAGTGAAGACTATTTCACAACCACTTTTAACGTTGTTTTTAAATTAAATGATTTTGAGTGCAACATCTGACTAACTCAATATAGGTACTGTCGATCTTCTGTAGGTACACCCAAAACCAAATAAAGTTATCATTAGGAATAATAACTTTAGGAATCAACATGAGTAGATAATTGAAGCTAGTTTTAATCAAATGATTCGGCCGAATATTCAGTTTGGTACATTTTGGACTGAATACTCTGCCACAATGAACTGCATTGGATTGAACCCACATTCCGTGCATCTCTACATAAAATTTTGTCCAATTTTATTCTAGTTCCAGAATGATAAAGATAACGATTACATATATAAGAGTACCTATGAAAAGGTAAAGAAAAAGCAAAACCAATACTTTCCTTTCATTCGCACTAGTAGAACTGCTAACTCAATTGGCCTAGGGCATCTTTTTAATCCTATCAGTTTAACTATAAAAACCACTTACTAGTAATTACTTGTAATTTTAAATATTATGTATGTAGGCGATAGGGTGCCAACCTGTCACTATCTGGAGGCCTGAATGGCCCATACTGCCAGAAGTGGCTTTAAGTGTTTTAATTAATACTACTAGATTGATACCTAAAGCTCTGCTCAAGAGCCCTCTTGAGCCTACGCTATGAGCGTGATTGTATTTATGTTATTAAATGTACTAAAATTAAGCTTTGTTTACCGAAGCATTTTAGTACATTTAAAATTACAAACAACCTACAAAAAAACTGTTTTAGGAAATCATATTGTACTATAAACACATATAATTGAATTGTATATTGTAATTGTGTGAAGTTGCTTACTTGAGGCACAATAACATCGTTCCAGTAGGGCAGAGTCCTTTCAATGGTAAGTTTCAAGCTCTCAAACATGGGGAACTCTCCGGGCTTTGGGTCTCCAGCATAGCGGGGATCATTCACAATGGTTTCGTAGTAAGGGTGATCCTTCTCCATTGGTGGTGGTGGAACATCAAAGCTGCGACGCCAAATTTGAACCTTTAAAATATTAATTATAATTAAAATTGGCTGTAAATCATAGTCTATTAAAGACACTGTTATCATATTCTGCAGCTGGAATAACATTCATATAGCATTTTAAACCAAATTCAAAAATAAAAAAGGAGGTTATCAATTCAACACATATTTATGTTTGTCAGAATTGCACAGCTTTTGTATATTATTATGTTAGTTTTGTTTATGCATATCTCATTCATAAACTATAATTCGGATAGTGAAAATTCTTGTATGCCACACCTGACCCAAAGTGGCATTTTCTGCCTGCTATGCATACGGAAAATCCCACTTCCTGGTCAGTGAGTGACATAAAATTTTGTTCTTAACTCGGGTGGTAAAAAAGAAAGCGTCAGATCACATATTAATCATTAAATACCTGCCGTAGTTGGTAAATGTACTATTTTGTTAGACAAGGCATAGTAGGGAACTGTGCAAGTTTCATCAAACTCTGATTTGAAATAGAGTTATGTGGCAGTTTTCTCCCGAGTTCTTGTTGCAAAAACACGTGTTGAGAGTCCATTTTAACCTCAATCTACCGTACAATTGTCGGTTACTTTAATAAAATTTTCACTTGATATTGGCGCAATGCGTAATCTTTATGTGTCGCGATCGCCATTCGCTTAAAATAAGAAGAAGAGAGTTAAGTGTATATTAGTCGCTAAGAAAACTACTGTGGCTTAACAGCATTATTCTAAAACATGTCATTATGCATTTAGTTTCAATTACAACTGAAATTAAAATTGAAAAAAGTTATTTAAAAAAAACTGGCTTTGTGTGTAACTGAATGTTACCTGAAACTTGCTCGACCCCTTTTGAGATTGTGAGCAAGATCATGCATATCATGTAATGTATGTAATTAAAAAAAATTAACAGACTTCAAAACTGAAAAGGGAGCCACATCTGGCAGTACGGACATGCAGTGCCTCCAAATAGTGACAGGTTGCCAGCCTATTGCCAAATATCTTTAAACTACTTTTTTATTTAATTTTTTAAGTAGGTATCTAAACATGCCTTTTTTAGCTCACAAATACAAGTCAACCATGTGTAAGAGAGTACTATGAACATTCTATCTTTGTGTGGCAACATGGCAGCTTTCAGTGACAGTACACATGCCAGACATGGTACATGCACACACAATCATGCCTCCCCTGCATTGGCGAGATATTAATACTGCAGGCAAATAAGTTTTAATTATGTAATTTAAATCTACATTTATTTTAGTTACCATTATAAAGCATAATAATAACAAAGGTCTATGAAATTATTACTTGAAACATTTTTATTTTAAATATATTGTTAATATTTTTTATTTTCCTAAAAATAATAGAAAACGGTATTAATCTCTTATATACCACGTCACATTTAGTACATTCTGAACATTATCTCATTTGAGAAAATTTTGTAAGGAATTTCTCCTGAGTTCTTGCTGTGAAAACACGTGTTGAGAGACTCCATTTTTAACCTCAATCTGCTGTTCAATTGTCTGCTACTTTAAAGTACATTTTCACTTGACATTGGCAAAATGCGTTACATATCTACATATCGCGAACGCCATTTAATTAAAAAAGAAGAACATTTTGTAATGTTTTATTGCACTATAGCTGTTACAATGAAACAAAAAAATAACATACAAGATACATTTAAAAATAATCAAAATGTGTTTTGTTGGTTTATGTTTACGAACTTTTATTTCGTCTCTATGTATCATCCAGCAATAAGCCACTATAGAATTTTATCTATAAAATTTTGTAACAAAAACAATTAACATGATTTTTTGATTTCTAGAAAAATGTGATGTGATACATTAAAACAAAGTTTATATTTGCATTAAATGGACAGGCCTACATATTATTTCAGATGAAATTATGCAAAAAATAATTTTTCATCAAAGACCTGTGTAATATTTCCACGCTCACACCAAATTATCTAGCCCAAATAGGGTTACCATCCGTCCGGATCAGTCCGGACATGTCCGGACTTTTAGGGTTCTGTCCAAACTTTGTCCGGCCTTCTGGTTTGTCCGGACTGTTTGTTTTAGATGTAATACTAGTAATAAAACTTACATAAGTAAGTTATTTAATCTTTTCTATTGTGTCACACTCATCTAAAAGCGACTGTTAGCTACCTTGTCCATACTACTTTTACGAAGTGCGTACTGAAGTGCTGATGTTTGCATTTTGTGATTAAAATGTCCAGACTTTTTTGAACTGTTGGGCATTTTGTCAGGACTTTTCAAATTTCTAAATGGTAACCCTAAGCCCAAATTAATCTATCTATTTATCTTTAAGTACTTGTGTTATGGATACTAGATAACAAAAGTAATTATCGTGTAAATAATCTAGTTATTTTATAAATAAACTCAAATAAACATATAAACCACCGTGACTCAATATTTGCTATATTAGAGTTTATAATTTTTTTTTAATGACTACTGTGGGTTAGGGCTGATGACATTTCCTGTGTCACCAGGTTTTGAAACTTTTGCCACTACCAGGATTCAAACCTGGACCACCCGATGTGTAGGCAGTGTTACTGACCATTCCACCACCACAGCGAGATCAAGCATGTCAACTGTGTATTAAGAATATATTCTATAAAGTAACAATTCATGCAGTTTCTAAATAAATGTAACTTGATATGATACAGACCTGAGCTTCACCATATTTAGCAGCAGTTTCAGCCTTGTTCAGACCAGTGAGGCCACCATAATGCCTTTCATTCAAGCGCCAGGTCTTCTTCACAGGCAAGTCGGTTTGACCAATCTCTTTAAGCACTGAGTTGAGAGTGATTTGCGCGCGTTTCAAAACTGATGTGTGGGCGACGTCGAATTGATAGCCTTCCGCTTTTAAAGCTTTGCCAGCCGCAGTGGCTTCTTCGCGACCTAAAAATATTTGTTAAATTAATAAAGTTTCGTAACTATTTTTAAAATTAAGCACAACACAAAATACACGTCGATATAACTTACCTTTATCACTAAGGTCAGCATCGTACCAGCCGCAGAACAAATTTTTCTGATTCCATTCACTTTCGCCATGGCGAATCATAACAATTTTGTATTTTCCAGGCATTATTACTTATTTTATTGAAATTCTACCGGTTCAATGTCTCAGAAATTCGACCTTCCCCTTTTGACAGCAATAACCTCAATGACCTTTCTTTACGTAAAACGTAAAACATGTTCGGATTTCTCCGAGTAGAACTAATATTAACTAATTTTAATTTAGTTTGTAAATGCAATTAAAGTTTATTGTAGAAACAGTTAAGATTTTTTTCCAATCCTGTTTTAACTATAAATTTCTTGCTAAAGTAATTATTACTAAGTTTAAAGGTAAAACTGGAAGCCACTCTTCGAATAAAAAAGTGAAGATAACTTTTTTGACCCCCAAGGAACCTTTGAATGTTTTCGTTTCCTACCTGTCTCTTTCTAACTTTCCCCACAAATAAGCCACAAGCAAGGAACTTATGGTATAAGTGCTATGGGTTATTTCATTATTGTCATTTTATTTATTTATTGCTACTTTTTGTAGCTTATATAGCTTAGACAATGTAGGAGCCATGACAAACTCGACGTAGTAACTGTAGTCTGTACAAACACGATACAATTACAAGTCTCCACTGCGTCATTGCTGCACTGAAACTAAATCTGATTTTATTTTAGGAAACACTTGTGGCAAAGTGTGGATAGAAAGAACGTGTCTGATTTAGGCTAAAGACTCACAGAGCGATTTTTACCCGCGCCCGCAGCCTTTGTAGAATACAGATAATTATGTAAAAAAATTAAAGCACATTTCACGACGCGTTTTACGCTCGCGGCCTGTGCGATTGTTTGCGGGTCTCGCTGCACCGGCGGTCATCTTGTACCGGCGGCGGCGGGCGCGGGCCGTGGTCCCACAGCCGCGGCGGGTTCAACCCGTGGGCTCTGCGATCGGTTGGCGGGCGACCGCAGTGGGCAGCGGGGGGCAACTCAACTGATGGTTTAACCGTCCGTCTTGCAACCGCCCGTCTTGCGATAATTAACCGCCAAGATTGCGGGCGAAAATCTCAACCGCGGCGGCTGCGTAAACCGTTACCACCCAGAACTGCGGTCTCGTGAGTTCAGAAACAAAACAGCGAACCCGTAACCGCTGCGGGCGCGAGTAGAAACCGCCCCGTGAGTTCTTAGCCTTAGGATGTCCGAAAGATCGGAAGGGGAGGTCTAGCGGCGGCAGCGGTGGCTTTAAATAAACGTTAAATGCCATGAAGTTCTATTTAAAATATAAGCTTCTTCATCATCTATGTTTTCTAAATTCTGTTTCATTTTTTTTCTTCATTTTTATTGTATGAGTCTGTGTGGGCTGTGTTCCTTTGCCAGTTTTAATGAGTGAAAGCCCATTTGCCCATTTTTGGCCCTACACGAAGTTAAAGTTATAGTAAAATAGTCTTTGTATGCATAGTGTTGAGATCTATAATTGAAAACGACCTTTAGATATAATTCAATGTCAATTTTTTTGTGATTTCTCTTCCTACAAAAATACCTAATTTTACGTTTAATTTTTTAGCTCGATGAATGAAATCAAATATTGAATTCAAAGACTAATTAATTTGACGATCAGTGATAATGATGCTGTTTATGTTATTTATGTGCTTGCCTTAGATTGGTTATCGGTCGGGAATTGTTTGTATGAAGTATACAGGACACTATTTTAAACTTCTCATTTTACAAAAGTTAAATCTAACCATAACTTATCAAAAATGGCACCAAGAAAAAACAATGACAAAAAACAAACTGTTGACAAGAAAAAAAGAACATTAAAAGCATCAAAACCAGGAGTTAAAAAAGCTAAGCTGAAACCGAAAAGCCAAGGTGCGGTAAAATTAAAAATCCCTGTCTCAGGTTCAACAAGTAAGTTGCAAAATTGTTTGTTCAGCAATTTTTGATTCGACTTAATTTTTGCTATCAGTGCGTAACATTAGCTTTCTCATAGATTGTACAGTAGTTTTAAGATTTTTGATTTAGACACGAATAATTTTCAGCTTTAAAGAAAACAATGCGTAAAAAAACTGTAGCTATCAGTAAGGCGAAGGCGCCGAAAGTTACCAAAAAGCAGTTGACTGTTCAGGAAAATATCGAATTGGCAAATGAAGGTATGTTTGTAACCATATTGTATTATTGGAACTCTTATTATGTCTGATGATGTTATAAGAAAGCAGATATCTGAATCTTCTGTATCTAGTACTTACTCCAAGGTATAATGAGTTTACTAAACTAATTATCCTCATTAATGCATAACATTAAATGACTGACTTAACTCATTGAATGACTCCTTGTTATCAATAAAGTTGCTCTTTTATTAATGCTTGTTTAAATAAAGGTGCCAGTCTATTAGTAAATTCTCTGTGGAAGAGGCCAGTTTCCACTTATTTCATTGAAACTAAGGATATATCTGTAGTTGGGATCCGGTATAGATATCAGATAATTATATGTATGTAGTTAGCATACAAAGGGTTTAAGTATATCAGTAACATACTATGTTCAAGATTTTCGTCAAATGTGTTCCACATTGTATACTATAAGTATATACAGAGACCAGGGTATATTAAAATAAAATTAACCTATCATTTCTGCTATTACAGTTGCAAACACACAATTGGTGAAGAAAGAAGTGCCAAATGAGACATTAGAGCCAGAATATGTTATAACTATAACTCGTGCGGAACCTCCTCCCAAAGGGGCTCGCAAGAAAAAGCAATGTGTAGAGAATATTGTGCCTGTGAAAGTTGAGCAGACTGATTCCGAGGGTAAGTGGGGTGTTTTTTTTTAATTTTATTTTTATACTGCTCTTAATTCACATCAGCTTATAAAGAGCAGTATAAAGTAAAATAAGTGACTAATCTGTCAACAGGTGAGTATATTTTATAACATATTTTAGTATAGAACTAACACTGACACCCAAAATAGCCTTACTGTTTGCGCATTGCCTAATGCTATTTTGTACATATGATGGTATTTGTAGTCTGTAATTATCAAGGTATCCACAGAATACCAGCGTCGAAGCACTCTGTGCCTCGGCATAAGCTGAGGGGGGACCTATTTGCCTAAAAAATTTTATGTGTATTTCTTTTTTGTTACTTTTTAATTGTATTTTTTTGCCAAATAAACGTTTATTGATTCATTCATTTCCAATGCATTACAAATAATAGCTGAGTGCCAATTGAAGTGACAAATGCTACAAAGTCATTTCATTTTCCTGCTCTGCTCTTAATTTGTGCTTTCACAATACTAAACTTAAATAATCTGAGTGATAAAATGCCCTAAGCTAAGGTATTGGTAATCTCAGCGGAACACTTGATACTGGCGAAATCCAATAAGGTAACAGTATAAAAAAAAAAGAAGAAGATTTAGCAATAGATTTATACGGCCAGCCGCCTGCCTGATACCAACCTTCCAAAGACTGCCATGTTTCGACAGCACCTGGGACCACCAGCTTAATCTGCCTTCTGAAGCAGGGAGGAAAATGGATTTGAAATATTTTCCATTAACCATTAGTACTGACCATGCACTAGGTTGCTTAACTGTCGTGATTGTTATTAAGAACGCACAAGTGCAGCGCCATTGACCTCCTCCAAATGCTGCAAAGTTCACATAACAACAATAACTAAAATTATAAGAAAAGTACTGTTTGAAACTAACTAGGGATCATTTCAAATTTTATACTTGTTTTTTTTTTTGTTTCAGTCAGTTTTATTTTAGTAATATATTATTGTATGGGAATGCAGTGTGTAACAATGTGTTAACTTTAAACTTTTACCATTTTTTTCTTTTTGTTTTCGATTTGTCTGTCATCAATTATGATGTATGTGCCTAGAAATATAATCTAGTTTTAAGTATTCTTCTGTTTATTTTATTGTGGTGTGATTGGCTATATTTTGTTTTGTGTATTTTATGCAATAAATAAATAACTCGCGTCGCGAATTAACATTACGCATTTTGCCAATGTCAAGTAGAAATGTGTCCAAAGTAACAATAAATTGTACAGTAGATTGAGTAAAAAAACTGAGTTTCTAAACAACACATGCTTAGAGACTCAATTTTTGAATGCAATCAATTAAAATTAAAATTTATAGTTACAATTTTATTGAAGGTGAAAGTCATAATTTTTTTTTAATTTTTTTATGAGAACGTATTCTAAACATTATTTCTTAATTATTGTCCAAAGAAACATTATCATTTTTTTAGTATTTCATAACAAAAAATGGCTTCAAAACGTTAGCATTCAATGTAGGTCGCTCGATGCGCACGGACACTAACGAATGGGGCCGCCGTCTGGCAAAATTATCGCGGTTTTGCGAGTTGCGTGCGAGTTGAGCCCTTTACATTGCGTGGTACAATTTGCAATTTATTTTAACACCAAAAAATTAAAATCATATCCCAGCAATATTTTTTCTGAAATATGTCTTATTTTGATGTATAGAATACATGGTTTTCGTTTGACTGTTCATGTCTTTTACACCCAGTATACTGGGTGTAAAAGACATGAACAGTCAAACCGGCCCCGTTCGTTAGTGTCTGTGCGCATCGAGTGAGCTACATTGAACGCTAACGTTTTGAAGCCATTTTTTGTTATGAAATACTAAAAAAAATGATAATGTTTCTTTGGACAATTATTTAGAAATAACGTATAGAATACGTTTTCATAAAAAAATGAAAAAAAAAAATATGACTTTGACCTTCAATAAAATCGTAACTACCAATTTCCCAGGTATAGTCTAAAGGAAAAAAAATTTTATGGTGGTGAGCAGAATACATGGTTCTCGTTTGACTGTTCATGTCTTTTACACCCTGTATAAACTGTTAATTCAATTTTGATTAAATAACATGTCAATCAATTATTTATGGCCCGGGTAACATAGGCTACATTTAACCAACTTTAACAATAGGAGGATCCAATTTTACCTTTTAAACCCCAATTTTAACATTTCATTCCTTTCTTTTTTGCGCTAGTTAAGTAATAGTTTTTAAAAAAAAATCTTGTAAATACCTGTACTGCAGGTTGTTGATATTTGCTTGTTGGATTACTGAAGGATTGCTACTTTTTGGGATAGGTGTCCCATTTGTGTAGGCGACAGGCTGGCAACCTTTTTTTATGCGAATAGATGACAAACAAGCTGACGGCCCACCTGGTGGTAAGTGGATACCGTCACCTATAAACACCTGCAATAACAAGGAAAAAATTACATGGTATTGCAGGTGCGTTGTCATCCTGAGGCCTAAGATAAAATGCCTTCAATGCCCAGTAATTACACTGGCTATCTTTCCCTTCAATCCGAAACACAGCAAACTGTTTCACGGCTGAAATCGGCCTATCACCTAGTAGACCTGTCACTATTGTCAGAATACCAGCACCATTAATGCTGCTGAGGCAGTGACCTAGTAGCCTGTTATGATATTTTGTTTTTATTTTATGTATATTTATCCTAATTGATGGCCAATAAATCCTTTCTTTCTTTTTATTGTTACCTAAAGCTCTGCTCAACCCCTTTTGGAATTGTGAGCATTATTGAATGTGTGCTTGATAATAAAATATGTATATAAAACAACTTTTACGGATTTAACTCGCGTGTAATTAGATTTGCGTTGCGAGTTAAATCCGTAAAAGTTGTTTTATTTACAATGTGCAGTGCTCGCGCAAATCTAAGAGAACATTATAAAATTATGTGCCAGTTTTATTTATAAACATTATAGGAGTATAGGTGAAGATAGCCATAAAAAGCTACTACAAATCGGGGGGTTTAGACAAGTAAGTGGTTTCATAACGATAAGATGTCGAAATTTGTCATCATAGGCCATAGCTTGGTAAACTATAGCGTCTTAGCTTTCGCTACTAATGGTTTATGGTGGCCACACAAAGGACTGTTTTGCAACCATAAACATCAGATTTGTAGTGGAATTCTTGCTTTATTTTATTTAATCCATTAGCAAATTGTTATTTGATAAATATGCGCACAATTCTCATTGATCATGAATACATAAAGCTTAAATTTGCTTAAGTTTATAACTTCAATATTTTTTTAACATCCAAATCTATAAGGTTATGTTAAAGTTATTCAGATACTGTACCTACTCAAGTGGAAGATTTTTACCTGACTTTTTGTCTCACTGTCTTTGCAACCCCGTACTGTCTCTTATATAAATATTATGAATTTATTTATTTATTTATTTATTTATTTATTGAGATCATATTTTTTTTTAATTCAATTTATTTTGAATGCGCTCCAACATAAGGCTGTATTCTTTTTGATATGGAGATTGATATGGATATAAATAACTATATATATATATATATATATATATATATATATATATATACTTATTTATAATAATAAAATATTCATGGTAACATGTCACTATTATAAGTAACTCAACAAAACATCAAATAATTGTCGACAGTCAACAGAACATGAAACATCAAAAATTGTGTTGTAATAATATTTTTGTTGTAATTATTAGTAGGTAGTAGGTACCTATGTGTTCCATTTCATAGTCCGTAAGTAGATATAGGTAAACAATTTTTTTTAAAAGATTTTTAAAAAACAAGCAAGCAGTCGACAATGATAGCCCAAAACCTGAACCTCTGGGGGAAAATAGTTCCAGTGGCGTAGTCCCATCATGGGACTACGCCACTGGAACTACTAGGAATACACCACCCAGACTTATAAAACAATCGGAAGCACTTTAGAAAGATGTACCAAATTTATCGCTTTTTTGGGGTGGTGGGGAAAAGAGGGGGAAGTTGCTAACATTGTTTTTATATAATAATAATTTTATATCCTACACATTTTTTTTTATATAAATTGCACAGATCAAAAAGACTAAATATGAAAATTCAAAATACTATTATATCATCAAGAAACACAGAACTGTTTTTACCTCCCAACTTCTGCAAAATTGATAAAAAATGAGAAAAGAAACCTAATTGCATCATAAAAACCTAAAAGACATATAATAGTCCTTTAGTAAAATGTAAAAAAGTCGTTTCTGGCGCTTCGCCGGCCACTGCCGCGGTACGCTCCATCCGCTCGCTTGGCTCGCGCATGTAGGTCGCAAGTCAAACCTAAGCTAAACCAATGTTATACCTACCTAATTATTGCTTAGTTGTGGCTGAATGAAATAAGGTCCTTTGCTTTATCATTATCAATATAATTTTAAAACAACAACTACTGTCAAACTATTTGATAAAATATTTTCGAAGTGTAATTTGTATGTAATTTTGGAATATTTTATCAGAACATTTATATACATGAAATTGAAATAATGTGTTAGTCTATAGTGTGTCTATCTACACAAAAAGTATGAACCTATTCTATAAGGTACCTCTTTCTAAAGCTGAGTCAAACAATCTCTAATACCAACCAAATTGAGCACAACTTTTCAAATTCTGACAACTCAACCAGCTATAGAATTAAATTAAATCTTTATTACAGAAGCTTTTGATGTAACACCAAAGAAAAGGAAATATGTGCGAAAGGCACCCCCTAAAGTCGACCAGATGAAACCAAAGCGATCTACAAAAGCATCCACAAAATCATTGGGTATGTAAACATGTAATTTCTTCATAAAACTTACTAATTATAAGTGATTTTTCTTTATGGAGTCCAAGCAATTGAGAAACTGAGATTCCCATATCTATTAATTACTGTAAATGCCATTATATTTTCATAAATGTTAAGAACTTGTGTTTTTCAACAGTTCCTGCAAAGAACACTCAAATGAATATGAAAAAGAACTTAAAACAAACAAAACTTACAGACGTTAACCCTAGTATCATTAGCACTCCAAACAAACCCAAACAAACAGTTAAAAGGGCTGCTCAAAAGAAAATTACGAATAGCACACCATCACCACGGAAGAGAAAATTGGATACCGCTATAGGTAAGCCTGGAATTGAAACATCATCTACTGACGCCCAAGAATCGCCATCTTTACTCGAACAAGTAGAATATAAATTGCCCAAGACCGATATCGTGTTTGAATCACCAAAAATAGCTTCTCCTGTAGAATCTAGGAAGACGTCGACTACGGGTGTCTCAGATTGCTATTCATGGACAAAGGATATATCTAGTTCCAGCTCCGTTACGTGTGTTTCTGTTTCTTCTAATGATTTTGTACGTATTGATAACAGGCTTCCTATAATTAAAATAACGAATGTAGACTACAAGCTTAAAACTATGCAACAAGAAGACTCTTCGTCAAATTCTTCATGTTCATGCAACAGTTTTACTCCTAGGACTCCAGAATCTTCTCCCGAAATAGATTCCCACTCATTAGACTTAAGCACTTCCTCCGTCACGTCTCCTAAACGCCCAACGTCACCACCAACAACTTGTCAAAGCATTGAACAAAACAATCAAACACCACTATCACCGTTATCAAGAAAGGATGTTATTCTGGAAAAACTATCAAAAAAACTGAAAAATGTCGACTTGGAAATCATAAATTGGATTGGTTATGATAATGACATCTCACAGATACCTGACAATATCGCCAAATTGCAAGAGCGTACTATTAAGTTGTTTCAACATGAAAGTGATGTTATATTTTACTGTCAATGTATAAAACAAACTTTAAATCCAAAACAAAATGAAGAAAATCTCAGTAAAGAGGGCCAAAATGAAAGTAGCTATTCGGTTCCTGTTAATACACATAGAAGCGAGCCATTGAATGAAGAAAGTGTTAAACCCAATAAAGACGATTATCAAAGCAATGATAACATTCCCAGGGACAAAAACGTACCTCTACATAGACCCGTAATTAGCAATAAAATTTACGAAAATAAATTCAATTTTGATAGAGTCAAACATGTGACCGATGATCTCAGTTATGATGATGACGATACGTTATCCCTATTTGCCGAAAGCATAACCGGTATGGAATCCTCTAAAATGGACATTACTGAAACAAATTCTGACAATATTTTGATAGATCCTTTAGAAGAATACATTCCTCAACCAATTACTAAGGACAAATGGAAATCACCCAACAATGTTAATTATGTGCCTTCTAGAATAACGAAGGATAATATGCAGAGTACCGATATCAAGAAGACTGTATGTGAAAAACAAAATGCCGATTCTACCTCATTATCAAAAGATATAGAGCAAATGAAAAATTACAAACCCGTTACCGCCGTGCGGGGTCAGATTATTGTGCAAAAAGATGTTACAGGTAATTCTAGTCAATACAAAACTTGGATGGATAGTGAAACGAAAAGCACACCTCGTCTTATGTCCTCTTTATACAAAACATTACCTGGAGTTAGGAGTGTTGTTTTTAGAGGCATATGTTTTTATAATATGATTTCCGGTTGCAAGAACCCAGTTTGTCGTTTCCCACACGTGTCTCCTGATCACGATGAAATCGCGATGAAATTAGTTAGGTTAAGTGAAGAATTTTTTATTCAAGAGTATATGTTGCTTCGCAATTGGCCAGTACTCAGGCGTAAATATGGGATGGTGTTTGTAGAAGAATGTAAAAGGCGAGACCTAACGAGGTACCTTGTGGAAATGGCGATCGATTTCCACATAAAAGCAAATGAAAAATATCGTGAAGACGCTATTCTGAAGGTTGAAGTTGCAGAGTACGTTTTGATGCATCTTAACACAGTCGACTTGAATTCATGTGAAGATCTTCTATTATACAGCTTACAAAAGGATTATCTTCTATGCGATTTGTTCATGCAGACGATCGCGGACACACAAAACTTTTCTAGGTTCAAAAGAGTGTTTATAAATCTTACTAATTTTATGACACGCCACACGAGGAAGTTTGCCTTGAATGTTGCTACTCACATGTTAGAAAGATTATGTCTCCTTCCCTCCGAGCAAGCTTTATCAGAAGCATTGTTAACAATCCTGGAAAATACTGACATTGCTATATTCGAAAATTCAATGATGAGTAAATTCGAGAAGCAACTATTGGATTTAAATAAAGATCTATATGGACGGTTTAAGGCGCTTAAAAAGCGGTATGAAAATGGTCCAGTTATCAAGAGCTTGATGGATATAACTCCATGTCCAAATCCCGAGCCGGAAGTAGCAATAAAACAATTGGTACACAATGACAGAGGGAAGAGATACACTTCCCCTGATACGACCAATTTGGACAATATGGTAAGTGTTTAACACGCCTTTTACACAATGTTTAATCAGTTAAACTAATTAAACATTGCGTTCAAAATTTGTGAAATTGCTATTGCGTTCGAAAGAACTGTGGAAATAATATCATATGCATGCTTTCGACATGGATGCGTGTTTACTATGCTTATCCTCATTTATGTTCTCATAATCGAGTGATCATCAACTTGTTTACTGTTTCGAAATGTTCTGGGTTCGAATCCCTGACTGTAGCGACCATGTGTATTTAAAGTGAGTGGTCATAAAAAGTTCATCCTCGACAGAAAAAAGCAAAGCTACAAAGAGAGTAAGGTACAGGGGGTAATTTGGTCATACACGTTATATTACTGAAACAGCGGAGAAACAAAAACCCACAGTCATTAGATATGTTTAATGTATTATAAGAAATGAGGCCCATAATCATTGGCATTAATCGAAAATAAGATTTATGCCAAATGTAGGAAATATGGTAAGGAAGTGTTCTTGTGGTTTTTAATGTCACAATTTGGACACATATAGCCTTAGATATTTGAAGCTACTTGGTTAGATCTACTCTATCTTCGTAAATCTTATAATCTTGCAATCTTATAAAACGATGAACGCCGCCTGCACGTACGAAAAAACAGGACTCATTGTCACGTTCCGCCTGAGCCGAGTGTGCGAGCGAGAGCGTGGCACAAGCGATAGAGAGGCACGATCGGCCTAAGCGTTCGGCTTGTGTATGACGTTATCATACATACAAATAAGAAAAAAAAAAAATATTGCTGGGAAACGATTTTTATTTTTGGATGTAAAAAAACTTAAAAAATTACTGCGCAATGTATATAGCGTGCAACTCGCACGGTGCTTTGCAACTTGGAGACTTGCGCGACGTTCGGTCGGCTGAGTTGAATGGCCCTGATATCGAGTGGTTACATTGAACGCTGACGTTTTAAAGCAATTTATTAGGCATGAAATTTTTAAAATTTTGTTTATGATTCTTTGGACAAAAATTAAGAAATAATGTTTTAAATTTTTAGCTCTCATAAAAATGTAGGAAAAAAAAAACTAATTTTTACTCAATAACTTCATAACTATGAATTTCCTATGTACAGTCAACAGCACGTCGGGCTATACAAAACTGTCAAATTTCTTCAAACGATTTTCAACCTAAGATTATTCAACATAAAGTGCATAATCGATTGGGAAAATTTGACAGTTTGTGGTAACCCAACGTGCTGTTGTCTGTACATTCTAGAAGAAAAAAATGGTCCTATTAATGAGCGAAATATGTAGTTCTCGGCTTTGTCTTAGGTCTATTTACACCCGCTATAATATTATTCCCGGATTTATACAGTATTCCTCCTGAGGCACGCCGACAAGGGGGGCGTAGACGTCGCGACAGTGTTTTAGTGGGTATGCTGGAGTCCCAGAGAGTCCCACATAACCCCAGTGCGGCCCCTTATCGCAACTAGGGTCGATATAAAATCTTTTCCGTCGCAAAAGGCATATAACATCATTATAAAAGATAATAAATGACATTTGTACTTAAATCCTGAATCTTCACTTGAAATTCTAAGATTTTTCACAGTCGTGTATTCCCAGTAGTTCCAGTGGAGTAGTCCCATGATGGGACTACTGGTATTTTTTCCCAGAGGTTTAGGAACAATTTGGCCTACTTCGTGAAATGAAACAGTGTGGAGTATATATAGGTACCTAGTCATATAATAGTAAAACGGTAATAGTAGGTACCTACTAATAATTAGAACACAATTTTTGATGTTTCATGTTCTGTTGACTGTTGACAATTATTTGATGTTTTGTTGAGTTACTTATAATAGTGTGACATGTTACCATAAAGTTTTTGTTAATGAAACTTTATTATAAATAACTATATATAAATATGCGATTTATGCGTCTGTTTATCACACGGCACTACTGGGAATTGAAATCCCAATAGTCCAGTCAGTGGAACCTCTGGGAAAAAATACCAGTAGTCCCATCATGGGACTACTCCACTGGGAGTAGTGGGAATACACGTTCACAGTTTAACAAAAATAATAAGCGGAATTCAAATCTTTACCGGTGTAAAGTTTTTTCGCTGTCAAAATGGCGTCAATAACATAGCATAATATGGGGTGAACTAGTTTCTTGAATCAAACACATGTTTACTTCATGACCGTCGTATATTGAGTCCGTAAGAAATACTTATAATAAATTACAGCTAATTACAAATAGAAGTGTCAGCATAACGTGACTTTATTTTAATTTTTAATATTTTGCTGAATCGCAACATACTTCAATAGTATGTACGGGACTTGGTACGGCGGTATCCTTGTTGAAAGTATTTCTGATAACAGTGCCTTCTATTCTGTAGTCTCTGAGATGAAGAAACTGACCATATTAACCGATTGACCATATGACCCTCATGTACACCTTAGTTATTCTTCTAGAAGGCTATCCCTCCATTACCTAATTTAATTTAATGTTTAACAAATGTCTTACAGAACAAAGCGTTGGATGACATTATCGTCCATCGAACTGTAGATCTCAGCAAGTTGAATATCCAACGGACGAGCACAAACTCGTCGCATTCAAGCGACAGCAACGAAGAGAGCAAATCCCAGTGCGTGGCTAAGCCGCCCCCGTCATACAGGAGCTGGAAAGGACAAAGTGTGTTCGATAAGATCCGCGGATTGTCTCCTGTGAATCAGCCAAGGCACTTTCCGGGACCAAAGACCTCCCGTCATATATACCAGCGTATACTCGGATCCAGCCCACCTGTATGTATTTTATGAATTAAACGACGAATAGAAATTTTTTAAATTCGACGCAAAAGGGGGTGTTGTAAGTTTGACGTTTGTTGTGTGTCTGTATGTGACGTCGTAACTCCTAAATGGATAATCGTAAATTGATTGAGTTTTTTTTGTTTGTTTTAAAGATGACTGGGAGTGTTGTTAGTGTCTAGTAGATAGTTTAAAAAAAAGTTTTCAGAATTAAAAAAAAAACAAATTAAATAACAAAAAGAAAAACGAATTACATTAAATTAACATCAGATTAAAAAAATATAGTCAAATTAAATTAAAAAGGAAACCAAAGCATACCTAATTAAAATTAGCGTAGCTCCTAAATGGATAATCGCATATTGATTGAGTTTTTTTTGTTTGTTTTAAAGATGACTGGGAGTGTTGTTAGTGTAGGTAGTATAAAAATTAGTTTTCAGAATTAAAAAAAAATTCAATAACATAAAGAAAAACGAATTTCATTAAATTAACATCAGATTAAAAAAATATATAGTCGTATTAAATTAAAAAGGAAACCAAAGCATACCTAATTAAAATTAAAATAAATTAACAATTATTGTTTTTATATCTAAGAGAAATTTCTCGAGCTTAAGGCTCTGTATTTCTTTAATTAATTATATAGTAATTAATAAATAAGTATGGTATTACAATATTTTTTGGTAGCTTCACCAAAGTTTTATTCTAATTCAATATAAATATTTCAGTACATTTTCTTCACTCGACTGTTATTTCAATTTGGATTGGTGATTTTTTTCAAAAATAACAATGAAAATAATAACACAAATAATTAAACAAGTTTTCTTCGTCGTTTATTAATTCGAATTTGTTTTTTTCGAGTCCGGCGTAAAAAATCTTAAAAATAAGACTAAAATAACATGGAAAATCATTGTGACGTATTCGTCATCATCAAAAACCAATCAATTAACAAAATGATGTATTTTAAGTTTGTCCGAGAAAAATCGTTCTGTTTTCTTTGATATTAGTTTTCGATTTCTTGTTCTTGAAAGTGTCGTTGGTCTAATAAATAAGGAAAAAGTAATAATCTTATTTTAATTTAAAACATTATATAGGTATCAAAAAAACTTAATAAAGAGCTGCGGTCAACATAAGCTATTTAACTTAAATCCACAAACAAGTTCTATAATTGCTATTTGAAACTGTTGTGTTCTTCTAGTCCTTAGTGACTCAATCTTAGAAATTTATGCGCATGTACTTATTTAATTGAATTACTAAATATATCACGTATGTTCTAATGAGAGAAGTAGACTGAGTCTTACTAAGTAAAAGTAATATATTTTGAGGCAATTGATATTGTTTTAGTGATATATGTGCTAAATTTTGCAATAAATCGCATACGCCTGACAGAAGGAAAACTTCCTAAAAATAACAAACCAATAAAGAAAATACATTAAAAAGTTTACTACTGCTTCAGTGGTTTTGATCCTACCGATTTTTCGCTATTTTTACCGATATGGCGCCTGTCCTACCGAAATGAAACTATTTTGTACCGATTTTTGACAATTCCACGTTGGCTATTTGTTTATTTTTATGGGAAATCGACCGTCGATTTTTATGTGAATTGTTATGCATTTGCTAAAAAGGTCTAGGGCATTTTATGCCCACTGTTTTTAATTAGACGGGTAACTGTTAGTTATTACTTACTTTTGTTAGTGTTTTTCAATATACCGATTTATGGTCCAATACCGATCTTACCTGGGAGAATCCGCAGATTATACTTTTTTTTCGAGACTATTGTGCTTTATGGTGTGCAAATAGTTTCAGACGGCACTAGAATAATGTCGCACATCTTGGAACTACATCATAGATTAACTAACTAGATCTCTTTCTCCTTCTCTTTGTCATCTCCTCGCTATAAAACTTGTGCCTGAACGTCCATAAACTTTGACAATCGCATCGTAAGAAGCTTTAGCTAAAAACATATTTTTTAAAAGTGTATTTTTTTTATTGTATTTTCGTTTCCATTTAATCTTATGGGCGCTGTACTCCAACCGTCAAATAGTTGTATTTACATTTTTCAATGAAAACACTCGTAAGTTTAAATACAATAGTAATACTCGTATTTTCAATTTTGCATTAAAGTCTGTATAAGTTATTAAATATATTTGTTTGTGTTTTTATATTGTCGATCGCAACGTCGTTAGTCATAATGGGCTAATAACTGGAAAACTATCATTGTATAAAGTGAGTAAAGAAATATCCAAAAAAGGAAATCCAAACGTCAAATAGTTGTATTTACTTTTTTTTCAATGAAAACACTCGTAAGTTTAAATACAATAGTAATACTCGTATTTTCAAAGTCTGTATAAGTCATTAAACATGTTTGTTTGTGTTTTTATATTGTCGATCGCAACGTCGTTAGTCATAATGGGCTAATAAGTGGAAAACTATCATTGTATAATCTTTTGGTCGACATCCAAAAGATTATACAATGTTTGTTTTCCACTTATTTTCTAACAATTTTACGATATTATCATTATCAACATTAAATAAAGTTTTGGAATTTATGTATAATTATCAACATGGTCTGAATTGTTTTGTTTTGGTTTCGTCATTTTCGTCTGAGTTCATCTAGCACAGGTTAGGTGTTCCTAATTATATTGATTATTTTTACTCTGTCTCTGAGTCTCACATCGGTTCATATATTTTAGTTGTGTGTCTTCGCATTGCTGTTTCTGCGTTAGGTTTGTTTTAATTAAATACTTTTACGTTCCCAATGGTTTATTGATTGATTCGTCACAAATAAAATATTGTTGTGTGTAGGGATTAAAGAAATCGATTTTTAAATACATAGATACTTTCTGAATCAAAAAAAATCAACACAAAAAAATTTGACGTAATTTTCAAGAGCATTTTATTTTGTTCAAGGTTTTTGTGACTGTTTTCTAATTACCAAAATCCTTATAATAATGTGTGTTAATAATTAATTTTGTTTCAGAATTTCCCACGAAGATTTGGACCAGACTTCTAGTATTTACTAGTGTTAAGAATCTCTTTATTTCACTGTTATGTAAGATTTAAAATTTTGTTATGACATAGAATTTTACTAAAAAAGCATTGTTTCAAAATTGTTTAAGTTACTTGTGTCATTATACACAATTAACTCAAGTTGATTTCATGGTATTAGAATTTAAACTGAATATTTTATTGATTTGTATGAAGCAGTCCGTAATAACCAATAACAGATCTGACGGAAGATGTGTCGAGCTTATAGGATCAAATTTTGACACCCACCTGTGGTCTAGTCAGTTTCGGTTTTCAGCCTGTAATGAGTGGTTATATTAGGTATATTAATTATACCTTTCATCCTTATGGGCGTTAAGGGCTTTCACCCTTATGTTGTGGATATACCTCCCATCTGCACGAAGCGCTTTGCTTCCTCTTTCATTATGCGCACAGCAGTATAATTTGGATATCTTCAAGGCCAGAGTGAACAAGCATCTTCTAGGCGAGCGTGTACCAATTAAAGCCTCATCATCGCTTTCCATCAGGCGTGATGGTCAAACGCTCAGCCTATTAAAAGTTAAAAATCAAAGTAGGTCATTTGCACAACACTTGTACGCAAACTATCTCCACATTTGGATTATCGGCGAACAATTCGCTATTAGAAAATTCGTACACGAATATTATACAACCACGTAGGTAGGTGGTTTTTCCGTAGTAGTAAGCCCCCAATTTTTATCTCTGTTCTACAAACTGCAGGTAAATATACTCGCCCAATTCCGACCATTAATAATAATAATTATACTTCTTAACCTTACTCTTAAATAACTCTTGATTAAAACTGCATTAAGGTCTGTTGCGTACGGCATTGAAGTCTGTTGCGTAGAAGTCCTAAGCGTGGGTACGGTAGCGGACATCCGTGCTAAGCTATTCAAAACGAGTTTCCTTTGACGCGTAAATTGATTTACTATAATATTTTACTACGTTTCGCTACGAGTGCGCAAGCGATTTTGATCTTATGGATGCTCAAGTACATTTGTCCGCGGTATGGAAAGAGCAACTTTGTTTTACAATATGTATAGATTTGTCTGATCTGTAATTACGCGACCGATAGCACATCGTCCGTCAGATCTGAAGCGACCCAAACCTGTTAAATTATTAAGTACAATCTCTTAGTATTTGACCGTGTACTTCTGTTAGTACTTACATATATTAATGCTATCTATGCATATTTACGTAAACAGTTTGTTTTTTTGGGCATAATATTGGTATCCTCTTTTACTACGACACAAAAATCAACTGATAAGCTCTTTTTTGAAGGCAGAGAAAAATATTTTTTCTCCTATCGGCTCACGGACTTTTATGTGAATGTGCGTTTCTCCAGACGGGTTATTGGATACCAATTAAGTGGACACTTAACTAAGAAGAGTTTTAAAGTTATTGGTAGTCAACTTGACGCCTTATTACTTAAGCGACACAGTTGAATTCGGACTGTAAAAATAATGTTATAGGTACAAAACAATTAAAGATATCGCAGCATTTGAAAATGGTCTTTATGACCATGTTATAAAGTGCTTTTCTGTACAATTCGCCATGAAATCACTATTTAGAATAGTGAGTAATTATCTAGTGTTATTAACGGTTAAAATTTAGAAATGACAGTTGACCTCAAATGTAAAATATATTTTTGTATTATTAACTTAGTTTTACCGTCAAAATGTGATGATATCATTTAGTTAACATGAGATTTATGCCTTAAAACCTTAAATATTTTGGCCGCCACAGCATGAATTGTTGCCGTGTCCTGTACGCCAAAAATGCAAATACAATTTTATATGAAAACTTTTATGGTTATAATTAAATTATATTAAGGTATGCAAAAAAATCTGGGTACTACTATTTTACGTAATGTATATGAAACAATGACTAATTTAAGTTTGTATTTTTGTACCATGTAGAGAAGAGATGATGAGTATTACGAAGAAAGTCATGAGAATGTAGTGGATGAATACAGAGAGAAAGACTGATGAAAGGATGGTTAGACTGTGTGAATGATGATATGTCAAAGAAGGGTGTTAATGTTGAGATGACTGATCGAGGAGACCGGACGAAGAAAACATATTACACCGACCACAATTAAAAGGGAGCAGGGCAGTTCCTTGATCGCACTATTTGTATTAACCAAATCCAAAACGCTTCCGTTTACATACATTTTGACAACAGGCGGGGCTCGTTCAGAGGCTACAAATTTTTACTCTAACGGCGATCCGGACCACTCGGTATGTACGACGTTCAGCCGGCGTATTCGATAACTTTTTTTGTAAGTTGAATGTGATAATCACCGTCTGAATTACATATTCATTGCTGTTTTAAACGACACGCTCTTGTGCCACTTGTCGTGTAAAAACAGCAATGGACATGTATTTCACTCGGTGATCATCACTTTCATGTGTCAAAAAAAGTGGGGGGCTATTCACTATATCGCCCCCCAGTTGTCACAACTACCCCGTCGCGGACGTCCGAGAGTTGCAACTTTTTAGCTATCAGTTTTGATGGTTTTAAAAAACTGACGTTTATAAACGTCATATGAGATTCTTCTTCTTTTAAATGAATGGCGATCGCGACACATAAAGATCACGCATTGCGCCAATATCAAGTGAAAATGTACTTCAGTAACCGACAATTGTACGGTAGATTAAGTTTAAAATGGAGTCTCTCAACACGTGTTTTTGCATCAAGAACACGGGAGAAACTCCGTCATATGAGATTGTATGTAGTTAGATATTAGATATTCATATAGAGTTAGTATTAGATATTCAGAAATGTCGAAAATACAATAAAGAGAATCGAATCGCAAATAAGTGTACATCTGAAAAATAACAGAAACAAATGTGTAATGGCAAACGTTGAGGTTATAAAAACAACTAGTTCTAGTAGTCTCTGAACGCGTCCCAGTTTACAACTGTCAGATTTGGTTTTGTTTTTTTTTTTAAATAGCGCACGCGATCAGGGGGGCTGAACAATGGCGATTTTCATACCATAAGCATAGTAGTCTTTGGCGTACAGGCACGCTGTCGTTTGTCGATTATAATCCACTGTGGCGGTCGAATTAAACAGCTATGGAATATAAGTATACATTTTTCATTAACTATAAGTAGGTTGTAGGATAGAACGTATAAAATATTCGAATATTAAATATTGAATCCAGCAAATATTGTGATTATACAGTAGTTTAATAGAGTAGCATTTTTTTGCGCTGCGTTTGTGGGGCTTAGGGTAAAAATTCAACATTGGAGTTATACGGCTAAGTTTTATACTAAGCACACAGCCTTCAAAGCGCAGCACAGCAAAGTTTGTTTCTTCATTATAATCTAAGAGGAGTGATTCGACTAAATAGAGCGTAGCTCAATGTTGATTGGTCACTCTAAATGTACTAAAAAGCTGATCTTGAGTACTCAATTCCTGTTCCCTCTAGAAAACCAAAAATAAATCAAGTAATGACTTTTCATAGATTAGTAGACTTATTAGTTACTAAAACTCATTAAAATGTACAAACAGAAAGTAAGGTAATCACCGACAATCGAACTTCAACCTAAATGTATGTAATATAAAGTGCAAAATCGACTGGGAAATCTGCTCTAGTAACTATCTCAACGTGTATTTCACAGAAATATAAGTATTTTGTTTTCCTTAATTTTTAGTTTAGGTTTTTTTCTATGATTCGAAATTCATATTACTGGACTAATTCTAGTAATGTGGACTCCTTGTAATATAATTGTGGAGTTGAAAAGCAGGGATGTTAAGAGACTTTGTATAATGACAGGATATGATAATACGTATGTTTCAGCTACGTATATGAATCATTTCGGATTATCATCCGATAGTTTTGATTATGGGTATTTAAGACTTACTCAATCAAATTTGTCGTATTGACAGCATTATTGATGACAGTTACGAGTTGGCCAATCCCTCAGTGTTTTAAGATACAGGAGAGGCAGATGAGAATTATCCTATTTTTCAATCCAGGCTATTGTCTGTGTACAAAATCCTTTGAACTGTTGTCGCCTCGCCTCGATTGACGGATTAAAATCTAAACTTGTGCATTTATAATATTAGTAAGGATAACCGATTATTGAAGCTCCATAACATCCCTGTCAAAAATACATAACGGCATTTTTATAGTCTATAGAATTGTCATGAGCTGCCATAACACTAGATTTACAAAACAGGACAATGCCAGCGCTTTGCTCAGATATTTTATACTACCGTTTCTCTTAATTATAGTATGTATAAATGTAAATATACATTATCATTTTTATTTTAAGCATTTAATTGACCATTTGTGTTCTAACACTTTTGTAGGTTAAACAATATTTTTTCAACAAAATGTTCCTAATAGCAAGTAACATTCAAATCAAATAATGCGCAGACAGCTCAATGAAAATTGGCCACTGGTATTACGACATAAGATCCAATATCGATCGTCAGAACATTTGATCTGCTGTAGTACAATAGTATCGCACTATGTAAGGTGACGAAACTCGAAATATGACAGACTTCAATACTTCGATTAAAATGTCTAAAATGTAAGTCAGTATGATAATTACTTAGTTTTTAATCAGTTGTTTTTGTTATAAGTTTAGCCCCTAATGTGCCTGTTGTTTAAGCTATTGCTACTGGAAAATGTATGAGTGTTTGGATGCTTGTAAATAAGCAGAATAATTTTTAATGTAGAACTTTTACTTTATACGAAAGTTTATTCTCTGTGTATGGCTCGACTCAGCATTTTATCTGGATCATTGTAATACACTTTGATATCGAAACCCAACAGAAGTTACCCTGCATATCAATGTACATTTATCTTGTTATAAATAAAAATTAGATCTGCAAGTTACTGATATAAAATAATGCGACGAAGACCTAGGTGAACGTTTATCGATCAAATCGAAGACGTCTGAAAGCGGTCAAAAGTAGGTGCTTGAAACCGCCGAGCAAGTATGAGAACAGTGATGAAAGTAGATGAAGCGAAAGAAATATGTAATGATCATAGTAAATGGAACCAAGTGATCTTTGCCTTCCCCTGTGGGGTAAAGGCGTGACTATGTACTATCATGGTCTCTCTAATCTTCTACATTAAGGGTCGTTTTTGTATTACACTGTCGACGACTACCCTTATCCTGTTGACCAATAGAATTCTGGAAGATCCCAGACTGAGGCAATACAATTGCCTTAGCAAACATTAACGTAAAGACATCTGCCCGCCTAGCAAGACCACCGAAACACCATACAATGTAGCCATTTATCGCTTTGAACTGCCAAAATTATTGGATAAAACCGCCATTTTGAAATTTTATCGAAACTGCGAACATGTATCAGCGTAAACATGTTCGCAGTTACGATAAAATTTCAAGATTTTAAACAGTTCAAAGTGATAAATGGCTATATCATATGGTTTTTCGGTGGTCATGCTAGGCAGGCTGGTTGCAATTTATTAAAACTGACCTTTTTTAATAAATTTCAACCAGATGTCTTACAGAGCAGAATAGGATCTCCTGTTGGTCAACAGTAATAGAGGGCGGGGTCAACAAAAGGGGCTCCCTTCAAACGAAAAAAAATTAAACTGTAAAGATCTATGTATAGTTCAGATATGGTCACGAGCAGAAATAAGTTTACAGTTCATGGCTGTTATTGTGTAGAGCTCGTGCCAAACTTCTAGTTCGCTCTGAACACGAGGCGATTACCTTAGCAGTACGAAATTGAACCTTGTTGGTAGGTGATACGGCTGTGCGAACGAAGCGGAAACAACTTCAGAGCGAACTAGAAGTTGGCGCAAGCTCTAAGAAATAACGATTGATAATGTCATAAGTGGACACTTGTTTCTGCTCGTGACTTCTAATTTTTTTATGGCGAAAGCTTGAAATCACCATCGCCATCCAGTGGCGTGTCGCACAACATAGTAAATATAAATAAACTTTTCGATGATAAAGTACAGTTAGATAAATTCTGATGGTGCTCGGTGAAACTGTGTCAGAGTTTATAAATTAGAATTGTATCCTTAACTATAGTTTATAGAAACCATATCTCGTACATTTTCTATGTATCGATAACGAATGCGCAATCTATTGGGGTGCAAAAATGTTGATTTGTTTTTTAGTGGCGAAACTTGCAGGAAAAAAATAAAATTTACTTAATTAATATTTTTAGTTTCATTTACGGAAAATAAAACAACAAAATTCGTAGAAAAAGAACATATATTATAGGAAGTTTAGGTGATGCTACATAGCATTAAAATAATTATAATATTAAATTAAAAAGGTACAGTGTAGAACGATGACACAAGCCGTTGTTAATTGAAGATATTAAAACGCTTCCCATAAGCATCTCCCATAGATCCAAAATAATTTGATCAAACCATTTTGAAGTGAAAGAAAAAGCGGAAGGTCGGACCGACTGTAGGCGTGGCGAAACATCAAAATTATTTAGTTTTAAAATTATGTTTAATAAACATATTTTATCTTTAAAAAATATACAGAACATCTTATTTTTGATCATACCATATTTAGTTAGTTCCTTGCATAAACGATCCTTTGATGTATATGTTACCAGCCAAACCCGATTTTAGGATTAACTAGTTTTCCCTAGGCCAAACCAGTTGTCTAACCTACCCATCACTCAGCCATGTAGGTGCATAAAGCACAAGACTCCCAAAAAAACTGTGCACTCCGCCTGGTTATAAAAAAATAACCCTAACCTACCCATCTGAGTGGCTGAGTGATGACTCAGCCATGGTAGGTGCTAAATCGCATAAAGGACTAATTGCCTAGGAAAAACTAGTTCGTACTAAATTCGGGATTGGCCGGTAACACACATATTATCTGTAAAAAATAATTTCGACGTTTCGCATTTGCCAGGTCAAAGCCCGCGACAGCTCACACTTTACCTTGTTTATTTTTTATTTAATTTCCTTCTAATACATATAAAATTTATAAGACGCAAGATGGTAAAACTCACCTATGGTCTTTTTTTGAAAACTTTATGAGAATTAATATGATTTATACTCTTAGAAAACTTTCATTGGCTGTCTCCTAGACTTTTCTAGACTGTGGTAGGGCAATGGGAAGAACTTTAAATATCTGCATCATCGTCTGTGGTAAAATAGGGGGATCTAATACGTTAAACCATAAACCTATACTCTACAAATAAAACTTAGCTTTCTTTTCTTCAGACGAATATAACTAAGAACTTATTGAGCTCTTTCCAAAACTAATTTAATAGATACCTACTATTACAATCAGTCTTGATAATAGATACTTAATGTAAAACTAATTATCATAAAACAATTTTAAATATATAAAATAATATAGGTGGGTACTTCAATTTATTAACGTTGAGTCACATTGCTGGATTAGAAGCCTCATTTTATGATGATTAATTGTTATAATATTAACAAAAAATCCCGCATGGGTAGTAAGAGTTTCCATATTGTACCTTCCTTTCACATAGATATGAAAGGAATATTTCGTACATTTTGCTTGCTCCGATATCGTATCGGATAATGTGAAAACGCTCTTAGGTTTAAAAAGGTAAAACTGTGATTATTTTATATTGTCTTGGGTGCTTTGTTTATGCTATGTGACTCTATTTTAACATTACATTAGACTCATAATCATAGAACCAGCATTCAAATTATGTTGTTGATATATAAAAATATCATGAAAAATAATTTATACACGAAAATTGGTCATTACATTAAAAAATTCAGAAACTTAAATCAGATCCTCTCTATCACTAAAAAAGTATATAAATATTCTTATCTAGGCATTATAGCGTACTACGATATTGTCATAGCGAAGCGTAATATAAATCACTCCATGTTTTCAGGTAGCAGATAAAAAGATCTGATTATACTCTTATCTATTCCATACCACTTATACGAAAATTTGGCTCCAAAAGGGCAATATTTTAACTTCTTTTAGCACCATGTTTCAAAAATTATTGACAAATCTCATCTTTTGGCATAGGTATTGGTGAAATATTGTGTGTGCTGGCAAATAAATAAATTACTATTTAATTATTTTCGCCATTAGAGAGCGCAATTATTTTTGTGTTCCACAAGTTTAATTCTGAGGAATTCTACAGTCAGTCAGTATTTCTTCGATAAGTAAATTCGTAATTACTACCATGAGTGCTACACTCGCAAATAAGAATAGAGGTGAAGATAATCTCATATTTATCTCATTAGGTCCCCACGAAAAGCATTTTTGGAAACGATTGAACATTTTTATATATACTACATATACATACGTTGTATAAAACATATTAAGATTAGGCGATGAACATCTGAGCAACCTTTTTACCTGCTTCCTAATTTACCCAGAATTCTTACATAATAAATAGGTTCAGTTTGGCATACATCAAATACTGATACGAATTATATCATTGGACATAAAAAGATATACCCGATACCTTTTTTGGTGCTACGTTAGCAATCATCCCCGCCCCCCCGCCCTTTACGCCAACCGCTGTGGTGTTTTAATTTTATGAGCTTATTTATTGCTTTCCTTTTATATAATAGTATATTTTTGTCTTAAAGACCAGTGAATTATGAGTCTTAATGTCACACTACTTGTGAGACATTTTTATTTAGTAAGTTGTGGTATAAAATAACTAATTTCTCTGCTTTGGAAAATGTCACTAATAGTAGACATATTAAAACTCATATTTCAATACACATGCTGAGCAAATTCACCATCATCAAATTTAACATATTTGTTATGTAATTTTTTATACCAAAATACAAATAATGTATGTTTTGGATTCAAAGTTATATTATTAGACTGAGTTAATACAAAATTATAATCGCCTATAAGTGGTACAATCGAAACTTTGTCGATTGTAGGCACATTACGGACCAATCACGACATAATTTCGGGCGAGGTCAAACATGAGCCAACCTCAATAACTTGTTTGATCTTTGACCCATTAAGATTACTTTATTAGGTGCCAATATTGTCCGTCTTATTTTTAGTGATATCTGAACAATCACTTTGGAGAAAGATGGAAGAAATTGTGCATCGAGTATACAACCTGTCATTTAAATAACGAACATCCTGAATACAGGTGGGTTAGGATAGGCTTCCGAGTTGATTTCAATAATAAAATAAAAAAAAAATACCCAGAAATACAATACAATATTTCCTGGGTATTTTTTTATTGAAATCAACTCAGAAGCCGATCCCAACCCAACTGTATTCAGGATGTTGGTTATTTAAATAACATATTGTATAGCGAAGAAATGCCCCACGACCACAGATATCACGATAAACAAATTTTAACAATATAATTCTAAATAATCGACAAAAGTCGATTATTTTGACAGATATTCTTAAAGAGAGGCGTGACGTAATCCTAGCCACCTTCCCTTCCCGTACAACAGAACACAACACTACAAAAATGCAGTGTTATTTTACTGTGTCCGAAAACTTTATTAAGTTCCAACATCCAACAATAGAGTCCGCTCTATTCAAAACGCAAGCTGGCATTTTAATGAGTATGTAGATTATTGTTTATGATAACTAATAGCTGCCTTACTTTTATAAAGTGGGTAGGCGATTTCTGAAAACTTCAGTAATTTGTCGCCCAAGGCCATATTTCTGGCCGGGTTGGTGAGTTTTCTTATTTGTATCGAATTTGCAAGATCACGGTCCAACTAGCACCACCAATACATTTAATTTTATTAAGTCACCAATACATTTAATTTTATCAAAAACTGCTAGTACTTTTTAATGCATCTCATATTTAGAGTTGCCAAATATTTTTTACAAGAAATAAAGTTAATTTAGGTCTGAGAAGGAAATTAAACTGTATTAGAAAAATTAACAGTATTTTAATTTTTTAAAAATTATTGATAGACATATTTTTACTACTTATCGCACACATAGTTGGCAACCCTAGTCTAGTATTCGAATGAATATCATATTACATTGCCGTTTAGTTTTAAAACAGGGTTTTACCATACGACTTTGACTTAAACCCATTCGAAAGGCACCTTCAATTTAATCGCTTAGTGCCACGCGGTAGCAGCGCGGTTAAATTGGGTGCGCCCTAAAACTTAGTGAAAGAACGAAAACAGAGTGAAGTCATTCAATAAATGTGTATCTTCTATGAGATTATGACTGTTGTAGATTATTTTTATTAATATGATTTATAAGTTATATAATTTAATCTATTTTTTGACTGACTACTGCAGATTGTCTCTGATGACATTTTCTGCGTCACCGGGTTTTTAAGAAGGCGAAGACCTTGGGGGGTCCTCAAGCCTGTAGGTCGAACGTTCCTAGGGGATTACTGGGCTCCCCCCTGGGGAGTCACTCGCTCGCCTAGCGTCTAGGGCGTCTGAATCGGAAGGCAGCGCCCATGGGTGCCTCTAAGGGGTTGGCCCTAGTGTCGTGGTGAAGGTGGGAAAAAGCGTCTTGGTGTAGATCTGTACAGAGTATAGCGCGAAGCTTTAATCTATTGGTGATGCCAGTTAGCTTGTGAGCCCATGAGAGCTTCGTAATTGCGTTGTTTCTGTCGCCACTCGATTCACCCATTCCATCATTCCCGCTCCACCCCACTGTTCCCGAAGCTCACGACAAAACGAAAATGACTAAGTTCCAATACAGAAAAGTGTACAATGGGACTTATATAACTATCATCTTTACCGTCCAGCCAAGACATTAAAGGCAGCTTACCTTACATTAAGCGGTGGGATACATTTTGTGCGTATGTAATGTATAATAGTATATAATAGCTATTAATATGGACTGTGATTACTCATAACCTTATAATTACACCACTCAGTGGAACAAGGCTCGCGGTCGCTTCTTAGCCAGTAGATGCCATGAATGAGTGAGGCCTTTGCGTCGTTTCGGTGATAACCTAAAAAAACGTATATTACTTTTATAACATTTGGTATAAAGCACAAAGTACGGACTGTAAGTCAAGGTACAGTCGCCGTCAGATATATTGGAGCAGTCAAAGTGACCAAATACTTATGAACAGTCTAAAATGTCAATAAGTTCCATACACTACAAGTTACCAATAATATCTGAACATTCATTACTTCAATAATATCTGAGCAGATACGGCTCAATAACTTCTATATGCACAACTAACCAATAATATCTTAACACATTCATAGCGTCAAGTGTATCTAAGTAGATGGTCTTATATATCTGAGCATTACATTCTATAAATCATCTACTAATTGAAAAGATTAGTTTTACCCTGTGTGAGCTCACTCTATAAGTGTGTGTGTGTGTCACGCAAGTCATGTGTCAACAAAAACACCATCAAAACCAACATAATTTGTGAAAACGTTCTCTTTTCCCCAGCTGCGTAGATACACTTGACGTTATGAATGTGTTCAGATATTATTGGTTAATTGTGTGTATAGAAGTTATTGAGCCGCATCTGCTCAGATATTATTGAAGTAATGAATGTTCAGATATTATTGGTAACTTGTAGTGTATGGAACTTATTGACATTTTAAACTGTTCAGAAATATTTGGTCACTTTGACTGTTCCAATATATCTGATGGCGACTGTACCAAAATAATTATTTGAAGGAATGCTAAGAAAGAGTCATACATAAATCTATTCAAGAAATATTGCATAGTTTAGGAATCCTGGTCAAAGTACTATGGAAAGATTTTAAACAACTTAATCACTGTTCAAAAGTGAATAACACAACTTACCCATGCTCAGGGGTGTCAGGCATGTATGGTGACATCCGGAAATCTCTACTATGAGGAGTTTCAATGCCGAACGGGCTGTAGAGTTTAGTTGGACTCCTGCCTAATAACTGTGGACAAAGATTATTGTTATCAAATTGTACATATACACCTTCACTCTAAATATACAGGGTGTTTAGTAAGTACATGGTAACAAGCAAGCACCTACCATGTTAACATAATCATATACCTATGTATTTATATGTGGTATAGTGTTATCAAAAATATCTCAATCAGTCAAATAGACTAAGATCATAGCACACTTATTAACTCTGAAATGGACCAGTATCGCCTCTACTCGAGCCATTTAATATTATTTGTACGAAACTATGTTAAAGAGTACCGAAACGAAAAGTAGGTAGGTAGACCTATAAAAAGATGGTCAGATTACATCACCAGATACTGAATGGATGAAGATAGCACAGAACAGAGACACCTGGAGAAGGTTGGAGGAGGCCTTTACTCAGCAAGTCCCAAATTTACGACCAATAATACAACAAAAATCTTAGAGAATATATATTTTTTTAATGATACACTAACAAAAAGCTCTGTAAACTTATAACTTTGGGGAATAAAAGGCTTTATTATTATTATGTTATAGAGCATGACACACTAATCAGCAACGTAACGACATCGCCACGTCTTGGGACAAGGTCATGAACGAGGCGGTGTGGTGGGTGTTCACACAGTGCCCCCGCTTGCATTGCAGCTCGTCGTCCACGCGCTTACATCGCTCCGTACACGAGCCTACAGTGGGAAACTGACGATCGCTTCAAACCACACATCACGCCAAGCCATCACTATAAAATCGTTCAGTGTCTTCGAAATCTCACGTAGCTGAATGAAGTGACGAAAAATTTTGGATATCCAAATCCAGGCTGCGCATTTTCTTACATAACTTTTCAATTCCTATCATTGGAGGTCCGAAAATATTTCTCATACCATTTAAAACCATAATGATCATTCTTCATAACAAATCATTCTTCATAACTTCATAAAACATAATGATTGAAATTCATAATATCATTAATCATACATTTTTGGGCGAGTCTAGTGTTTTATGCACCTACATGGCTGGGTGATGGGTAGGTTAGGGTTATTTTTTTTTTGACCAGGCAGAGTGCACTGTTTTTGTAAGTAACAAGGTAGTAACAGTATTAATAAAAAAAATATGATCACTAATTGTTATGAGTTCCGTTGGTAGTAATAAAAATGTATGAATTAAAAAGTATGAAAAATTAAATTATGAAGAGTGATTATTATGAACACAAATCGGTAGTAAGACAAATAATAGGATTTAGAATATTATGTGAGCCAATGTGGATCCCCAAATCTATCACTCCATCGCTTCAAACCACTCGTGTGTTGCCGATCCCACGTCCATTTCGTGACGTGTCAGAAGTCGCTGCGTAGAATGAAAGTAAATTATAGTGACGCGAATGGAGCGATCGTATGTTTGCTCTCTTTGTCAAGACACCTGTGTACAATAGGCAAAGCTGAAGACCCCATCTGTAGAATGTGTGGTGAGAAGGAAGAAAGCATGGAGCACATACTATGTGACTGCGATGCACTAGCCAATAGGCAACTAAAGGTCCTGGGTCTAGGTTACCCTAAACCAGAGGACTTTATAGAACTTATTCCCGCCAACATCGTAAAACTCATACAAAATGTTTTCGATGTTGGCGGGGATGGGTGATAAGGAAAGGGGAAGCACAAAAGATTCCATAGGGTCGAAGTGCTCTGAGACACAGCCTCAGCCCCTTGCATAAGAATAGAAGAATAGAATGATTGCTCAATTTTTGAATGACATCCACATCGCGCCGACTAATGGAAATCTAGCCCCTCCCGCGGCCTGCCTGCAGCACACTACTGTACTGTTGCCGAACGTATTTCATTCACAAGGCAAAGTCGTGTTGCGCGCGTTTTGCGGTAGCCGTACGCACAGGCATTCGAACTCGGTTTCTGTGTGAACGGAGATCGATCCCTGTTAGACTGCCGACGTGGGCATACTCCTTTTTTTTATAGTAGGAAATGCTTTATGCATACCCAATAGCGATATGGGGCCGCCATAGGGTTATGTGGGACTCCAGGTTCGGACTCCAGTTACCCACTAAAACCTACTGTACTCTTCATGTGCTAATTATCTGCCGCACGAGTAAGCGCATTAGCGCAGGCGTTCACACGGCGGACAGCACTTGGCCTCACAGGCCCCCACTGGGAAAAGAGGTTGTAACGTGGGCATACTCCTAGCACAAGCGTATTAGCTTAGTTGGAGGGGAAGATTTATATTAATGTGTTAGCAGAACATTAATATGATTCTTATTCAACCGCCTTCAAAAAGGAGGAGGTTATCAATTCGACTGTATTTTTTTTATGTTTGTTACCTAATAATTCTGTACTGGGGGCACCGATTTTTAAGATTCTTTCGACCTTTGGAAGCTGGTGGATGTCATTTGGTCCCATTTAAATTTCATCGAGATCTGACGAGTAGTTTTTGAGTTATCCCTAATAATAAAAGAAAGAAAAGAATTTGTTGGTTTTGGAATACCGAATTGGTTACGTTGCTTACGTTATTTTGACGCCTGGTGGACAGCGTGGTGACCTTGATTAGGTACGTTATGTTGACGCCTGGTGGACGGCGAGGCGATTGGCGATACGGTTACGTTCCCTTTCAGAGTTTATAAGTGTGCCACGACCTTTGTAGTGAAGATCAAACAAGCATCTTCATAAACAATAATAATAATTTTATACTGTGACCGTAATAACACACACATTTTCACCGTGCAGTAAGTGTATAAGAATACAGTTGTCACTGCCCCCTGTCTCTTCTCTGAGTGTCGTAGGAGGAGACTAAAGGGATCTCTGGGCGACCATCTGCTCAACTGGTGGAAGGGCCCTACACCCGCGAGCTATACATAGTTCGGTCCTACATGGTTGAGCCGATGCCGGGAGGACTACGTCGACCAGCGGGCCAGGGAGAACCGAGAAATGTTAATCCCAATGGCCGCCGGTGGCAAAGTACAGGGGCCGAGCGTGCCTAACCAGCTCGCGAGGCTGCCCTATCATGCCACGTATAATTTTGGGGATGGACCGTTACCCGGCGGCCACTCCCGGGGGGTACGGGTGCCCTTTCGTTCGGCGGATCGACGTATATCCTTTTTAGGTAGGTTCTCGGCGCGATCAGCCTCCCCTTTTGTCCGATTCTGTCGCGATAAATCTCACTCGATTCAATGAAAAAGATCCTTTCCCCATAATAAGAAACAATCAGGTTTTACAGCGGTGCACAGCCCCACCCCCTCTCCCTGCACACCGTTGGAGGTGGAGTTCTGCAACATAATACGCAGACTCCACAGTAACCTCAATGCTTTCCACTAACATCTTGAGTCAGCACGACCTTCATAGTTCTTTCTGACGAAGACGCAAATATTGTCGCCGCTTTTTTACCAGTTTATAAGGTGGAAGTAGAATAAAGAAATATACTTTCACATTTTTTTTATCTAAGTGTATCTTAAGCACTCGGCAAATTCACCCTGGTTTACAAAAATTAATCAGCTGCCATTAATATAAGCACAGTTAAGGATAAAATTAGACTCCACAGTTCCAAATATAAAAGCAGGCTTAAAGACCATGGGAACCATTTAGCAGTGCAACTTACAGTCCCTAAGATAATTGGACAACTAAAGGGACAAAAATGAACTGGATAGTAAATTATAGATGACTGTAGTTACTTTAAGAGTGGAGTCCTAAAGAGGGCTTTAATTCTACACATCAAATTCTCGCCACAAATCTGCTCTATGTCCATGACTGATAAAAAAAAACTAAGTACATTTCATAAATATAATTTATGTATCTTAATAGGTACATTATAAGGGTCATGATATTGTTTTTTATATTCAGTGTTTGGATTTTTGTCAGTCAATCACAAATCATTGGTTTAATGCATTTGCATTTTATAAATATATTAAAAGCTAGCTAGCATTCTAGCTGCACAGAAACAACGAATTACAATTTTCATTTACAAGAGAATTTTGAACCTTTTTAATGATGTCTATGTTATTATTTTCTACTTCTTAACTTCTACTTTTAAATGAATGGCTTTCGAGATACATAAAGATTACTCATTTCGCCAATGTCAAGTGAAAATGTACTTAAAGTAACAGACAATTACAGTCGATTGAGTTAAAAATGGAGTCTATTCTATTCTATTCTTAATTAATGGCATCGCGTCGCATTAAGCGTACGCATTTTGCCAATGTCAAGTGGAGATATAACTAAAGTAACAAAAAATTGTACGGTTGATTGAGGTTATTAAAAATGGAGTCTCTCAACATGTGTTTTTACGACAAGAATTCGGGAGAAACTCCCAAAAATGGAGTCTATCAACACATCTTTTTACGACAAGAACTCGGGAGAAACTCTACAGTATTATTTTATTGATACTTTGTTGTAAATTGAACCATTATACTATGGAATTATAAATCACTTTTTTATAACATTTGCACCAATTATCTAGCCCTAATTAAGTATCATTAAAACTTGTGTTTTATTTGTATAGTACACAAAAATGCATTACTAAGACTAAAGTAATCGAAAATAGTATATTTAGTAATGTATTTTGGTTAGATAATTCATATCCTCAAGTCAACTGTATGCAAATGAAGTATCAGAATTTAGTATGTTAGAGTAAATAAATATTTATTTTACCGATTTCTTTTTGGTGACTGGTGTAGAAGGAGTCCGACAAGGTGATCCAGCCTCTGTGAGCCTATGTTTCCTTCTGCTGCTGAGTCTGAAATGCTACAAATAAAATAAGTGTTTAATATATACATATGACCACACTCATAAGCAGTTGAGCAGTCTTAGGAAACATTTTTAGACATAAAGTGTGAATTATGACTCTTTCCAAATCAAAACTATAAAAACTGTAAAAGGGACATAGGCTTAGTAATCCTACTATTATAAATGCAAAAGCTTGTATAGGTGGATGTCTGAATGTGTGTTTGTTAGGTACTCTTTCACACAAAAACTACTGAATGGATTTTAATGAAACTTTAAAATAATATAGTTCATACAACAGTATAACATATAGGCTATAACTGATACTGCGCAGAGGATGTCGCGGGCATAATAAATATAAATATTTATGCTCCAATAATGACAAATATTTAAAGAAAAAACACTAACCATCTTCAAGATATTTCTTTTAAAGTAATTACTATTTTCAATTATCGTTTTGATCAAGTTCAATTTATATGAATTATTTGGATTTTACGATCTCATACCGAAAATAATTAACATAATAGGATGCAAGCAGTTCCTTTACCTGTGATAAGTTGCCAAAAGTATTTCGGACACTTCTGAAAGTCCTAGAGATTTTATCAGCGCCAGACTGCAAGGCACGACGTGAATTTGCAAAGGATTTCGTCTTGAAAAGGTTTTTATTATAACAACCATCCAGATTCTTCAGGCTATGAGCCGGAGAATCAACGGCATCGGACGCAAAAGGATCTTTCATTTTAGTTATTGGAAAGGACGCACTACACAAAATATCACTGTATAAAATTCGTAATATCACTAGCCTTTAAAGTGTAAGTGTAAAAAGTACTCCTCAATACACTTTTGAAGAAAATTCAATAAAAATCAATCGCAATCGTGCGTTATCATCGTCGGTTGCTTTGTTGGTTTTTTTTAAAATGACAGTTACAGTGTGGTCATGTGTAAATAAAACATTTGACAGTTGAAGTAAAGTTACCAGTTAAGAAAAATCTGTGTGTTTTTAAAGAAAAAGGAAGAACCAAAAATAAGAATAATTTTGAATAGATTTTTGTTTATCCAAAACTCTTCTAATTCCCCCATATACCTACATAATCTAAGAATTTCGCAATTTAATAAAGCAGTTGAACTGCGCGTTCTATTGGTTTTGGGGCTCAAACGGAGGATATACTAGACGGAGCCTTTGTAATGCGTGCCGTTTTTTGTTAGTGTGCATTTCTCGATATGTAGTAGTTTGCGTGACTGATCTTCGTCTGAGCTTTAGAGGTTTTTTTTTTGTTTCAGTCAGTTGGTTGGTAGACAAGCATACGGCCTGCCTGGTGGTAAGCAGCCACCGTATCCTATAGACTCTTGCAACACTGACGTGACACTCGCGTGCTGCCAGTCCTAATCCCCTACCTACCCTACCCTGTGGAGCTCCTGGCGACTTTACTCACCAAAAGAAACACCAAAAATGTAATGTTATTTGAACAGTCAAATAATACTATATTTTTGGTGTTTCTCTGCAAAAAAAATCGATCTGCCCTAGACGGGAAACGAACCCAGCATTCTCCGCAATCTGGGCGGCTCCTTTAACCATTACGCTACCGGGACACTGCTTTCAATGTCGAAATATGTCAGTGCTTGTTGTTTGTTTTTATGATTTGAATTTCAGAGCAAGGATATTTCCTCTGAGGTTTAAATGTTTACCATAAAAACAAGCACCAAGCACTGACAAATTTCGACAACGAAAGCAGTGTCCCAGTAGCGAATGGTTAACGCAGCTGGGCGGATTGCGGAGAATGCTGGGCTCAATTCCCGTCTGTGGCAGGTCGTTTTAAAAATATTTACGCGTTTGTAATCACAAAAATTATTCCATAATACCTATAAGGTATTTTCATCTTAACTAGACGTCAAATATTTCTTTCGGATCTTAGAAATGCAAATTCAAAGATTTGATGAAACAATGTTTACCATAAAAACATCAGCACCAAGCACTGTCAAATTTCGACAGTGAAAGCCTCAGGTGAAAGCAGTCCCGGTCATAGATTAATATAAGTATCCCGGTAACATAATGGTTAATGCAGGATTGCGGAGAATACTGGGTTCGGTTCCCGCCAGGGGCAGGTCGAATTTTTCAGTGTATTTTTCTAGTTTTAAAAATATTTATGCGTTTGTAAACACAAAAGTTATTCCATAATTCATCTGTAAAAGTTAGCGAATAGGCATATATGTATATACTGGGTGTAAAAGATTTTTTTTTTAATTTTTTTTATGAAAACGTATTCTATACGTTATTTCTTAATTATTGTCCAAAGAAACATTATCATTTTTTTTCGTATTTCATAACAAAAAATGGCTTCAAAACGTTAGCGTTCAATGTAGCTCACTCGATGCGCACGGACACTAACGAACGGGGCCGCCCGTCTGGCAAAATTATCGCGGTTTTGCGAGTTGGATGCGAGTTGAGCCCTTTACATTGCGCGGTACAATTTGCAATTTTTAATAACACCAAAAAATAAAAATCATTTTCTAGCAATATTTTTTTTAATTATGTCTTATTTTGATGTATAGAATACATGGTTCTCGTTTGAGTGTTCATGTCTTTTACACCCAGTATATATATATATATATATTATATATTATACTATATATATATATTATACTATAGGAGATGTATATGACAGGTTTTCACATTGCCTATTTTAACCCTAAAACCTACTCAAATAACGTCTATCATATCTCAGAATATTATAAGTATAAGGAAGGAGAGGTTAGGATAAGACGCAGAAGAGCGGTTTCTCAATCATTTGTAAGAATAAAATACCAGTGTCCTAAAACTAAATAATAGGTATATTATAACAATAATTATATTTAATTCATTTAAATTATGAACCACGTTGATGCATGTAGTAATCAATTACTGTGGAGAAGGCTGCAAATCCTGCGGCACCAAATAGACCAGCCTTGAGACCCCCTGAAAAAAGTAAATAATAATTATGATTTTGTGTCTTTTTCAAGTAAACTTATTATGAAGCTTAGAGTTATGTAGTTAACATAGTTTTTAGTAACAATTAGGTATGATTTTTACAGTATGTGCAAAAGTAAAGACATGTTTACTGTGTAAAAAAAGAATTTAATAGCAGAAAAACATCTTAAACATTTTTTTGTACACTTTTTTAATATGTAGGTACTCTTTCTCATCTATACTAATAATAAAGCTGAAGAGTTTGTTTGTTTGGTTGAACCCTAAGATCTCAGCAACTACTGGCTCAAATTGAAAAATTCTTTTTTCGTTGGATAGTCCATTTATTTAGGAAGGCTATAGGCTATATAACATCACGATACGTCCAATAGGAGCTGAGCATCAATGAAGAATGTTGCAAAAACGGGAGAAAAATATTTCTTTTCAATGCTTTCACTGCGTGCGCTGCATAAACGGTTAAAGTTACGTAAAAATCATGTATGACGGAATTGTTCTCAATTAAATTTTCTAAAAAAAAGTCCGCGACAGCATATGTCTATCTTTTATGGTTGGCTCCACTATAACCTTTCTTTTTGGTAATCAAATTTGTTTTAAAATAATGCGTTATCTGCGATGGTGTTTTTGTATACATGATATTATTCCTTATCAAAATAAATACATTATTTATGACAAGTATTTAATTTTGCACAAAATAGTTCACGACTTTATTTGATTTCAATGAATATCTTAAGAAATATCATAGTTTGAAATAAACGTAAAATAATAAATTTTGATTTTCAGAGATTTCTTTGCGTGCGATGCGTAAACGGTTAAAGTTACACAAAAATTATGTAGGGTCATTGCGCCTGTTTCCCGACCGCTTCCCCTTTTCGTCCATTTAACCGCCCTCCTTGATATAACGCCAAAAAATAGCAAAACGGTTATACATAGGTCCTTAAAATATTTATGTATTACGACCTGAATAACTTCACAGTAAGTACATGCCTACACAGTTCACTGGAACGCGGCCATTAACTAGGATTAAGCTATCCAGTTTATGGTACCCGGCGAAGGAGTGAAAATGTGTCAAATATTGCAGAAAAAATAGTGACGTGCCGGAACTTACGCAGTAAATAAAAAATAGTTCTATTGTGTTTCTTGGTTTTTTTACTGTTTATACATATAGCTCGCTATAAATATAGTGTGGACGAATAGTTTATTATTCTAATTTACAATAATTAATATATAAAACGAAGTGGATGAGAAAGGGTACGCCTTTTTTATTAGAAAGTCCTAATCTCGACCGGGTGGTCTATAACAGGCCCGCCCATGTCAATTAGGTTCTGTCTGATATACGAAAATGCATGTAAGTAAACTAAATTTTATTTAGCAATATGAACTTTATGTGTACAAATATTTGCGATGGCCAATTTTCGTCCGCTTATTAGCTTTAATAAAGTATAAACCTAATACGTTGAAATGGCCTATGGTCGGAAATCGGGCATAAAGTACAATACGTCCCAGTTTTCGACATACTCTGTTACAACAAACTAAAAGTGATTATTTTATGATACCTGCAACCAAATGTTACAATATTATTAAATGAAATAATATTAAAACAATTGAATGAAAAAATATTTACGACGGCCAATTTCAGTCCGCTTATTAGATTTAATAAAGTATAAATGGCATGCGATCGAAAATTCGACATAAAGTAAAAAATCCCAGTTTTCGACATACTTTGTTATTTTAGAATAAATTAAAGTGATTATTTTATGATAGTGTATAAAATTTTACAATATTATTTTTTCAAATAATATTCAAACAGTTGAATGAATGAGCCTTACAATGTCTTACAATGGGTCTGATAAGAAGGCTCAAGGTCACCCAAAGGGCAATGGAGAGGGCTATGCTCGGAGTTTCTCTGCGTGATCATATCAGAAATGATGAGATCCGCAGGAGAACCAAGGTCACCGACATAGCCTAAAGAATTGCGAACCTTAAGTGGCAGTGGGCAGGGCACATTGCGTGGAGGACTGACGGCCATAGGGGTGGAAGGAAAAGTCCTCGACTGGCAACCACGTACTGGGAAACACAGCTTTGGTAGGCCCCCACAAGGTGGACTGATGATCTAGTAAAGGTCGTCGGAAGCCGCTGGATGCGGTCAGCGCAGGACCGACCGGTTAGGAGATCCTTTGGGGAGGCCTATGTCCTAAAGTCTCTCTGCTGATATGATGATGATGAATGAAAAAATATGCAAGTTTAACATCATATTTTAGGGGTTAAAAAGACAAAACGGATTAACGGGTTGTTTTCGGCCAATTATCTTTTTAATTTGTAATATTATGATGGATAATAGTAGTCATTACTATTATCATTATTTGAATAGTGATTGGTGTTATTTTTTATGGTAAATGGTTGGCGGACAAGCATACGTCCTGCCTGGTGGTAAGCAGCAACTGTAGCCTTAGATGCTTGCAACAGTGATCTGACACTCGCGCGCTGGCAACCCTTATCTCTTCCCCGTGGAGCTCTAGCGACCTTACTTACCAACAGAAATACAACACCACAAAAAAATTTTTTGACTGTGGTCTTTTGTAATGGGGAGGTAGGTACTACCTAGAATTTGCAGCCTGAACTTGGGCTGCAAATTCTAGCGGCTAGTCTGTTGTGCCCTACCTCTACTCTATATACGGCAATATTTCGTTCGGATCTTAGAAGGTCAATCTTTTTCAGTGTATTTTTTCTAGTTTTAAAAAATATTTACGCGTTTGTAAACGCAAAAATTACTGCATATTATTATTAATTTATTTAAAAAAAAATGTTTTATAGAAATGTCGTGATTGTGATGTAGAAAATTATGATATTTATGTTGAATAAGACTATGTCTTGTTATATTATTCGTTGTCTTTTTATAAGTTTTATAAATATTAATTGATTTGTCTGTATTATGAGATTCATATCATGTGAGTGTGTGAGTAAAGATATAAAAACAAAATTTAAATTAAGAGAAATGCCTAAATAATACGAAAACTAATTCTGATCGCTTGTATTTTTTTTAAATTAGATAACTATTAACAACTTTTTGGTACGAATACTGATTTTTAGAGTACATTTATTAGCTTGATTAACAATTTCATTTTAAAACATATTTTTATTCATGAAATCCATACTCAATTGATGCGGTCGAAAATAGGACAACTGGTGGACGAAAACTGAACTTTGCGGTCGGAAACTGGTAATATTGGCATTTTATTACTTATTTTAAAATATTAAAAACAACATGACTGTCACCACTAACACGTTCGCAATAATTATAAATAGACTAATATAGGAATTCATTTCAGTAGTTATTTTATAAAATTATAATAAAGAAATATTTTAATTTTATTTTCAAAGTTGATAACTCCACTAAGTGGACGATAACAGGCGTAATGACCCTATGACGGAATTATTCTCCTTTAAAAGTTCTAAAAACAAGTTACAGACAGCATTTATCTATCTCTTAAGGTTGACTCGCTATAACCTATTTTTGTTAATAAATTTTGTTCTAAAATAATGCTTAAGATGCGAAGGTATTTTTGTAAACATGATATTATTCCTTATCAAAATGAATACATTATTCATCACAAGTATTTAATTTTGTACAAAATTGTTCTTTACATCATTAGATTTCAATGAATATCTTCAGAGATATCATAGTTTTAACATAACTCCGCAGCTAAATAATGATCAAGTACTACGCACGCATCTATACTGAGTTGTTTTTTTTTTGGTTGATCGCGCTTATCTTAGGAACTACTGATCCCGTCAGATTCAGACGCCTTAGAGACTCTAATAGGTTCAGAGACTCCTCCGAGGGAGATGCTCACCGGTCAGGAATTCTCTCTGGAGTGATTCGACCTTAAAGCTTGAGGACCCACCGAGGTCCTCTCCTTTACTAAAACCCCTGGTGACTCAAAGAAGGTCATCAGAGACATCCTGTAAAAATAGTCAAAAAAAACTCCCTAGAAGGAGTCGGACGCGTGAACGAAGGGTTCCGTGCCATAGATTTTATCAAAACTGTCCGAAAATTATTTGAATTTTAAATTAAATATTTTGTTAACATTTCAAGTTTCTACCTGATATCGTTATTGAAACCGAGAAATAAATCACGTTTGTTGTTGAGCCCCCTTAAATATTAATTTTATTTTAATTTAATTATTTATTTTTAAAGTGAATAATATAACTAAATATTCTGTGAATATTTTAAGCGTCTATCTGTTGCCGTTATCAAAATCGACCAAAAAAAAAGTCACGTTTATTTTATGGGAACAGCTTCAATATTTATTTTATTCTATTTATTAGTATTTGTTGTTATAGCGGCACCAGAACTACGTCATCTGAGAAAATTTCAACTGTCTAACTATAATGGTTAATGATATACAGCCTGGTGACAGATGGACAGACGGACGGCGGAGTCTTAGTAATAGGATCCCGTTTTACCCTTTGGGTACAGAACCCTAAAAAGGGGAACTACTGATTCAAATTGAAAAATTCTTTGATTGTCTATTTATCGAGGAAGACTATAGGCCAGGACTTCCCAAACTTATTTTCATAGTGAAGTCGCGATTTCAAAACTTGAGCCCGGATCGACCGTCTAGGGCGAGCGAAAAAATCGAACACAGCATCTTTCGCAATCCGGGTGGCTGCGTCCGTTTTTTTTTTGTTTTTGTAGGTATGTACTTAACTTTGCTGTTACTATAACGGGGGGAGGGCTCGTAAAAATTGGAAAAATCCTAAGGGCGTCACTATGAAAATAAGTTTGGGAAGTCCTGGCCTATAGTCTTCCTCGATAAATAGACAATCAAAGAATTTTTCAATTTGAATCAGTAGTTCCCCTTTTTAGGGTTCTGTACCCAAAGGGTAAAACGGGATCCTATTACTAAGACTCCGCCGTCCGTCTGTCCATCTGTCACCAGGCTGTATATCATTAACCATTATAGTTAGACAGTTGAAATTTTCTCAGATGACGTAGTTCTGGTGCCGCTATAACAACAAATACTAATAAATAGAATAAAATAAATATTGAAGCTGTTCCCATAAAATAAACGTGACTTTTTTTGGTCGATTTTGATAACGGCAACAGATAGACGCTTGAAATATTCACAGAATATTTAGTTATATTATTCACTTTAAAAATAAATAATTAAATTAAAATAATATTAATATTTAAGGGGGCTCAACAACAAACGTGATTTATTTCTCGGTTTCAATAACGATAACAGGTAGATACTTGAAATGTTAACAAAATATTTAATTTAAAATTCAAATAATTTTCGGACAGTTTTGATAAAATCTATGGCACCCTTCATTCACGCGTTCCGTTTTTTGACTATTCTTACAGGATGTCTCTGATGACCTTCTTTCGAGTCACCAGGGGTTTTAGTAAAGGAGAGGACCTCGGTGGGTCCTCAAGCTTTAAGGTCGAATCACTCCAGAGTGAATTCCTGACCGTTCCTAAGATAAGCGCGATCAACCAAAAAAAACAACTCAGTATAGATGCGTGCGTAGTACTTGATCATTATTTAGCTGCGGAGTTATGTTAAAACTATGATATCTCTGAAGATATTCATTGAAATCTAATGATGTAAAGAACAATTTTGTACAAAATTAAATACTTGTGATGAATAATGTATTCATTTTGATAAGGAATAATATCATGTTTACAAAAATACCTTCGCATCTTAAGCATTATTTTAGAACAAAATTTATTAACAAAAATAGGTTATAGCGAGTCAACCTTAAGAGATATATAAATGCTGTTTGTAACTTGTTTTTAGAACTTTTAAAGGAGAATAATTCCGTCATACATAATTTTTGTGTAACTTTAACCGTTTACGCAGCGCACGCAAAGAAATCTCTGAAAATCAAAATTTATTATTTTCCGTTTATTTCAAACTATGATATTTCTTAAGATATTCATTGAAATCAAATGAAGTCGTGAACTATTTTGTGCAAAATTAAATACTTGTCATAAATAATGTATTTATTTTGATAAGGAATAATATCATGTATACAAAAACACCATCGCAGATAACGCATTATTTTAAAACAAATTTGATTACCAAAAAGAAAGGTTATAGTGGAGCCAACCATAAAAGATAGACATATGCTGTCGCGGACTTTTTTTTAGAAAATTTAATGGAGAACAATTCCGTCATACATGATTTTTACGTAACTTTAACCGTTTACGCAGCGCACGCAGTGAAAGCTTTGAAAAGAAATATTTTTCTCCAGTTTTTGCAACATTCTTCATTGATGCTCAGCTCCTATTGAACGTATCGTGATGTTATATAGCCTATAGCCTTCCTAAATAAATGGACTATCCAACGAAAAAAGAATTTTTCAATTTGAGCCAGTAGCTGCTGAGATCTTAGGGTTCAACCAAACAAACAAACAAACAAACAAACTCTTCAGCTTTATTATTATCTACTACTATACTAATAATAAAGCTGAAGAGTTTGTTTGTTTGTTTGTTTTTTTGTACACTTTTTAATATGTAGGTACTCTTTCTCATATAATAATAAATAGATTTTTTTTATGTAGGTACAGAAGGTTGCAGTGCAGGTATAACTACACAAAACTGTCAAATGTCTTCAATCAATTTTCAACCTTATTTGATTATAATAGGGAGTTTCTCCAGAGTTCTTGTTGTAAAAACGCATGTTGAGAGACTCCATTTTAACCAAAAGCTACCATACAATTTTAACTATAATTAAGTTTTCACTTGACATTGGCAAAATGCATTTTTTTTTCTTTTATGTTATGAGATGGCAAACAAGCTTGCGGCTCACCTGATGTTAAGTGGTCTCCGCCGCCTATAGACACTTGCAATATTAAGTGTAAATCACTTAACACCGCAAGTGCGTTTGCCATCCTGGGGACTAAGATGATATGCCCTCCATGCCCAGTAATTACACTGGCTACCTTTCTCTTCAATCCGAAACACAGCGAACTGCTTCACGGCAGAAATAAGAAAGGCGGTGGTACCTACCCAGACGACCCTACATATGGGTCTACCACCTAGATCCATCTTTAAGATTTGCGAATGCCATTAATAAGAATAGAATAGATTATAATAGAGAAGGAGAGTCAAGTAAGGCCCTAAGCTATTCGCAATCTCAGCGGAACACTTCATACTGGCAAAATCCATAAGGGCAATGCCATAAAAAAAAGAGAAGGAGATTATAATTTAGTTACCTCTCAAGCCAATTAATCCTCCAGTTATTCCACCAGCATAAGTTCCATTTTTCCAATCAGACTTCCCCCTAGCAGTTTCTATACAGCATTCTACACTTGAGAATACCGCTCCTAGTATGGCGAAATTTTTTGCATAACTCAACATGGAGCTTTTCATTTCTCTTAATATTTCTCGGGCTGTTTGGTTTTGTTGTGCCATTGGATCCGTTACATTTGGCATTAAGGATGATGTGAATAAGCCGACCGCTGCTCCAAGACCATATCCTGTAATAATCATTACAAAAATTAATACATACATTAAGAGCCACTCTTCCTCGCTTTCAACTTAGTAAGCTGTACATAGTATACTTAATATAAGAAAAGTAAAGAAAGGTTATTGACATCCCAGGAAAAATTTACATCTCCGTGATACAAAAAAAGGAAAAAACATTAAATTCTGTTTTTAAAGTTTTAGTTTTACTTATAAAAAAAAACAAACCAATGACACAGCTGGTAAGTGACTTGAATGGACAGCTCTCAACCGTAGCTTCTATCATCTTTTCCTCGTTTGTTTTTATGATAACAGGCCCCAAAACTTGTGGAATGATGATATTTTCACGAAATCTTAGATTGTTCCCAACAAGATATTTTGCCAGAGAATCATAGTCGTTATTTTCGTAAAATTTTCCTAAGTTTGGATCCAGTGGTGGTCTTTTGTATTCTGACATACTTAAAATGTGCTAAAAATCTAATATTGATGGTATTATTTCAATTCTTTGATTTTGATTTATTTTGGTGAAGTTAACCTAGAAAATTTGTATTCTATTAATGCTTATATAGTATTAATGTTTTTTTATTTATATGAAGAGTCAAATCAATAAATTACGATAAATTCTATGAAAAATTAACACAAAGAACTGTTAATATAAAAATATTAAGATTAGAACACAGATTAGAAAGAATATTAGAAACTAGAAGAGGAACAAATTTTTTTAGGTCTGACATTTAATTGTTGTTTATAAAGAAAAGAAGTTTTCAAAATTTGTAATCTCTCCTTTTTAATCACGTTATAGGTAGATATATAATAATATTGTATTTAACTTTCATTATAAAATTGGAATTATTTTTAAAATTATCTCTTACTAAATCTTAACTTATTATTAATTATAGTGTATCACACTTCGTAAATAGGATGAAAATGTCATTCGAAGCGCTGTCACTGTCAAAACCACGTTGTACCTACTGGATTATTGTTGTTTTCCCAAAGAACGTGAGTTTTTCTTCAGATTTTCTTGCTTGCTCTAGTCCATTTTGTGTGTGTTGAAGTTTACTATTTACTATATCTAGCGCTTTTTTAGATAAAAGAATGTCGGATTCGTCAGATGATGAAGATCTTTCACGCTTTAAAGAAGTTGTTGATTCTTCTTTCACGAAGTTAATTGATCAATCGCGTGGTAAAATCAAAACAGAGGGCACAGAAAAAGGTATCTTGTTAAAAGTTAATTCCTTCACAAAAAAAGTGATTGCTTCATGATATACACAATGATAATTGTAACGGTTTCCATAATGATAAATCCCAATGTTACTTAATAGCACACTTTTATTCCAAAATACATATTTACTATAATATATAACTTTTTGTTTATAGAGAAATCAAATTTGAAATCCGAGCGATATTTGGAAATAGCAGGGCATTACAATGATGTCAAAGTGCCTGCAGAAATGCAAAAAAAGATTGGAAGCAAAATATCTGCAATAATTAATAAAAGTATAGAATTTGTGGATGTAGTTCAGAATGGAAATAAGTAAGTACACAAAGTCATGGTTAATTTCATTTAAAAATAAGTATGTAGGTATTCATATCTTTGACAGAACATTCAAAGAAATAAAATAAATGTTTTTGACTTTTTAACTTGGCTACTTTTAATTGTAATATACTTAGGTAATGGAACATAAAGGAAACTGAAACTATTTTATTAAGGAATATAATTTTATTCATGACAAATATCTATTAATATGTATATCACAGTGTCTTACAAATATAATCCATGGGATATGCTTTTAACCTAACAAGATCCATTAAAAAAAAAATAATTACCAACTAACAATCGGCAATTAAAAATAAAATATTACAAAGACATGGATCAATAAAAAGAATAATCTTTTTATTTTATTTATAATGTTGCCCACACTAACATCTGATCTTCTAAAACTATGTATTAGATATTAACTACAGAAAATTAAAAAGAAGTTCAATGAAAGTTGCCATTAATCGGTTGGTGTTGACATCACAGCTATTACTATTATTATACTTACCACTACTCTATATGTGTTTGTTAATTTTTTATTTTATTATTTCAATTATCCTGTGCTTGATTTTGATTCAGAATTTGATTTTATTACCAAAATTATATTATTTTTCAGGAAACAAAAGATTAAAGGTGGAGTGAAGCTTTTTAAAGACTCTGCAAGTTACCTGTCTTGTGACGGCCCTATAGACACTTATACAGAAGGTCATAATGCAGAAGCAAAGAAAAAAGTTAAGAGGAAGAGGAAAATAGATGATGTTACTGACTTGAGTGAAAGTGGTATTTTTATAAAATTTTTACTTACCTCGACATACATACATAAATCACACTCATAATGTTAAAAGGCTTTAGGTAACATTTGTTACACATAAAGACACATCTGACAGTATAGTTACTATACTAACAAATTTAAATGGATTTTTACTGTCTGAAATAAATATTTATTAGAGAAATATTTATAATAACTATAATTGTTTCAGAAAAAATTGATTCAATAGTGCAGAGTGGTGAGTACATCCTTTCAAAAGAAGAAACCAAATGTTGGAAATCAAGGCGGAAAGAGAAACTTTTTAAATATAAATCTAATAAAAAAAATAAGATTTTGACTGCAGTGGACTGATAATATATAGTTTATTATTGTATACATGATTATATTTCTAATTGATTCAAAAATTCCTATTGGCATTGTTGTATAATTTTTTACCTGACTGCGAGGAAAGGGATATATTATTTTTATCTAAAAGAGTAACTGAGTGGTCTAGTGGTAGTGTTTGTTAGTTAGTTCTATCCTGGAATAGTGAAATTTTTGAGTGGCAATAGTTCGGTTGATACAGATCACCGAACTGCATTAGGAGACTTCCTGGAAGAGTTGGGCTGGCTGGAGAGGTCGGGCCCCTCACTCACCGACGTAAATTAGATGCATAGTCGTTGAGTTGCGGAAACAGTTTGAATGACGAAGAAGAAGAGAGGGTTTTGTCGCGAACAATAGAACTAAAGGAATTGTATACAAAATGCACACAGCTTGCAAAATGATCGCACTGCCAGGGCGGAGTGGCGTGACCGTGACTATACTCTCCATTGATCACATAAATATAAACTACTTTGCATACTGTATAAAGTACATTGTTTTCATAGTGCGCATTGTAATAATTTGTTTTAATTGATACTCGCTTCAAAATAAAACTCTTTAGTGTGCACTCATTGTAACAAGTAATAAATAAATAATCTTCATAATATCACGCAAGTGTTTCCATCAACCAGCATAACTATCAAGAAATATCTATCAAGTCTATTTATGTACTATTTACACCGTCCTACATAAAAGTGGTCCTTCGAGCCGGATTGTTTGCAAAGTTGTTTGTGTAGAGTATATTATACAGTAAAGGCATGTGCAGCCAAGAACTTTTTTGTCTGTCAAAATAGAATGCTTAAGGCTGTATGGCATAACGCATACGTTGAACTAAAAGTACCTACAGCATAAAAAAAGTCCCTCAAACAACAGAGGATATCAAAGGACTTCAACTAAATTACAACGCAACGTAATCTTGGAATATTTATTTTCATAGAACTCGCTTTACTAAATTTTCGACAAACAAATTTTAATGTTTGCTTTCGGAGCGTGTTTCAAGTAGTTTCAACACCTTTCTCGTCTGCGCAGGCCTTAACGCAGACGTCGGCGTCGCAGGCTAGCTTAGGCCTCGACGGAATCGTGGAAGTTTCCGTAAGGGTTCTCATTGTCCCATGGAGATCTCGCACATTCGGAATAGATACTGTACTGTACATGGACGCGAGAGAGACCATGCTGAACCGCATACAGAGGACAGAACCTGGCCCCATATTTCACGAGGACTTCACCAGTACCCGGGTAACTTTGAAGGGCTGCGCGAGTTCGCGCACTCCTGGCACACCCCATTCGACGAACATTTGGACAAAGTTAGAGATTGAGAGACGCCCGACGTGATGTCGCGTACCTACTGTATCGTTTCCAACCCCAGAAGGGGGAGAGTTGGTAACAAAGAGACAAAGGTAGAAGATATTTGTAGGGAGTCAAGAAAGTGCGGAGGGGAACGACTCATCGGTCCGTACGCCGCAAGGCAGAAAGGACCATGGGTTGGTGGTCCCGTCTGGGCAGGGACACATCCGCGACCAACGCGTTCTCGTCCAATGACGTTCGCGCCAAGGAGCGCGTGAGGGATATCGTTGGCTTTTAGTTTATTGGCCTCTCCTTGCGTAGATATTGTCAGCACTATTTTTATAGGGACAGACTGATAAGGTAGTAGCTACCAGGCTGGCTTCGACAAACCCAATATAGCACCAGCCAAATTAAAAGTGTTAGTACAGACAGATATATAGATATTAGAACTGTACTGTAGATCGGCAATGTGAAAGAGGAAGGGTATACTAACGCGTATATTTGAACGCGTTATATAGAAGAGACCTCAGACCATAGAATCATTGGTCTGAGCCATAGATTTATTATTACTGACGTTGATAGATTGGGAATGAATAGACTAGGGTGAGACCAAAAAAATACACCGATGGGCGCGTAATGCGCATGTGTGCATGAAAAATAGTACTACAGTCTGACAGTCGCTGTCTTTTCTACGTGACTGATAGGCCTCCTTAGCGCCCCTGCGTGTACGTGAAATGGTCTCGTCTATCTATCTCACTCTAATATACGCGTTAGTATACTCTTTCTCTTTTACATTGCCATCTACAGTTTCAGGTCTACAGGTCTGAGCACAAAAATAGCCGAAAAGGTAAAACTGGATACAAAAGTGAAAACAACTTTTTGACCTCAAGTAATCTTTGAATGTTTCCGTTTCCTGTCTCTTTCTAACTCTCCGCACAAGTCATAAGGCCTTATTCTTTGTCTAAGCATAAGGCACAAGTGCACAAATAATATGACGTACGTATGTACGTGTGACGTATTAGACGGTCACGTGAGTATGCTCTAGTGATTAGACAAATAGGAAATAAGGAGTTTCAAAGTTTTTTTTGTCTTCTCTTTTTATTGGTACTGTAGCTTCGAGATTTACCTATAAATTTCTTGGGCGAAACTCACGAATGTATTACCAGTATCTTTCGTTAAACATACAGAAAAATGTTTGCTAACGGAAGGTTTTTATTAAAATAAAACATTCAATTAATATTCAACATTTTATTTTATTTACAATAAGGCACTAAATTATTTTAATAAATATGTACAAAAAATTATATCACATTACTAACTGCTTTTCCCATTACTTAAGTACATTTTTACATTTATGTAAGCGACATTCATCATAAACCCACATCCTATTTCAGATATTGGCACCGATAGGTAGAGTTACACTGCTCTCTGTATGGATAAAGGTATCGCCTCTTTTTACTATGAAAAGACGCCGTCTCGTAGTGGAGTGGTCAATAAGCCGACTTATTCTCAGAATACTAGATTCTTAAAATACCAGATTCTCAAAATGACAGATTATCTTTATACCAGATTCGCATTTTACCAGAAGTACAGATAAAAACAAAATCCTTGAGTAGGTTTTCCTTGAATCTTTAAAAAAAAAAAGTTTATTTATTTTCTATAGTAGGAAACCTACATCTCCTACATAGTTATGGTAGCCTGGTACTTCGGGTTGGAAATATACATGAATCAACATCAACGGACTAAACAATGTCGGACAGTTCCTATACCTATACATACATATTTAAAAAAATGTTAAATTGTCATGTTCAAATGTTTTCTATTTATTTATAGGTACCTACTATATGCATGCAAGCAGTGTCAGCTGTTTGGGTATTCTGATAAACTAACGGGATACGGGGGAACTAACGAAGAGTATAATAATCACTCCATATACTTAAAACCCATCACTTAAATAAATGTAAATTATATTTTGATTTCGTCTGTCCAAAATCTCATATTTTGCGTATCTGATATTTTGAGAATCTGGTATTTTGCGGATAAACCAATAAGCCTGCCATGAAGCGGTCCGGGTTCGTGTCCTGCTAGGAGCAAATATTTGTGTGATGAACACAAATACTTGTTCACCATTCTTGGTTGTTTATGTATTTGTTTTAGGTTTATTTATAAAATATCTAAACTATTATGTATATTAAATTTGTCCGTTATCTAGTATCCATGACACAAGGTCTTAAAATTTGGGCTAAGATAATTGGTGTGAGCGTGGAAATATATTATTATTATTATTAAAAAGAGTGTTGCGCGGTGCGTTACGGTTCGTAGCCGATTCGTAGCCGCTGTTCCGTTCCGTAGCGTTCATAGTAAAAAAAGTAGTTTCGTTTTTACTTCTAGGTATTAATATAAGTACAGCCACACATGCAGGCATTACACACATTGCAACTACCTACTTTCATACAATTGTACTCTAGAGAATTAATTCAAATACAAATCGTTTGCAAAATAAAATATAAAGTAACTTGGAAGGCTTTGAATGCAGGTTTTGATATTTCAAAAATATCTTCTGCATACTTCTTAGACACTAATGAATAAAAAAAATTTATGCCACACCTGCTGTGTGCTACAAAATTTTGTACTTACCTTGGGCGGTAAAAAGAAATCCTCAGATCGCATATTAGTCGTCCTGAGATCTGAAACATTGTTTTTGTTACCGCCCTAGTGATTAAATGTAATAATTACCCGACACATACCTACAATTAATAACCCTACGTCTAACATAAAACTCGCACTCAAAGTACTGTAGGAACTGCAGTTATTAATTGACGTCACGTTACAAATAAATAATGACAAAAGATTTTTGTTCTTTTCCTATCTTCGTTATCAACAACTAAAAACTTCATTGACATTCACAGGATAGAAAATTTCACAAAGAAAAATTCATTGTTTGCAAAAATCGTATGAGATTCTGGTTTTATTGCTATCCGGACTACAGTCTATTACAGGCAAATTATAATAAGTACAAACTACTACTTCGTACCCTAAGGGCGATTATTCCACGACAGCTCTGCTTGAAAACAGGGAAAACCCACCAATAATATTCATTCATTTTTATACACTCATCCAGCGCAGCTTTTCTATTGGTAGATTTTTTTGTGCAATGTAATCAATCAATATGTAAGTTGGAAAGCGGTCAACCTACGAAGTCCTTGTTCGTACTTATCTGCTAACGGTCGTTCTAATCAACTTTTGAACTTCTCATTTAGAAAAGACACATGGTTGAATAAATGTCCGATAAAAATATGCATTTTTTTCTCTAAAAGTATAATCACTTCAACACTGCATCTACGCAGTTCTCCAATAAAATAAAAAACTTATGTAGTAGACGCAATATTCCGGGGTTATTCATAAACAGAATTTGGTTCTCGTAAGCTTCATAACCTCACAATTCTCAATCGCTGGTCACACGATCACAAGATCTTGCGATCAAAATTGAATCGAAATTAAACGGCGTTTACAAACATTGCTTACCAAGAACGAGTCAAACTTCACAGCGCAATAGATAATCAACCAACAAACACAGCTATATCTACTTAGTCTACAGTCGGCTGGAGTCAGGCACTGAAGGTAGACTCCTCCCATTTTTGGCGTATTCGTCGTGTGTGAAGGCTCTGTTGTCGAGGCCGTTGCTCTTTGGAAGTGGCTCTTCTGTTATTTTTTGTTCGTTCTTGGTCTCCACTGGACCGTCCATCAGGAACATGGTGAGGAAGAAGATGATGCTGCCTGTAGAGTAGAAATAAATCGGTGATTAAAGTACTGGAGCTACTCAAGTTTTTTTATAATTATTTTTGAAAAGTATGGTAGGTAATAATTATTACGTTAACTATTTTAAATTATGTCCCTATTACATCGCTAAAGTTATAGATATAGAGAATTAGGTAGGTAGTTAAATGGAGATTTAAAATAAATAAATATATTTTTGACAAATCTTTAATTTCTAACCCCCGGCTTTTGAATCAAAACTAAGTTGAAATTTTGGTCATTTTCCTTTGGCTTTCTATTTTTTTTTTCCATAAAAAGGACAAATTTATAGACGATGAATTAACTAAATCTATAACTTACTGATGCCATAGAAGCCGGCGTAGAAGATCATGATGGCTTCTCTGTAGCCGATGGCCTTGGAGACGGGGTCGACCAGGATGGGCAAGTTGCCGCCGACGTTGTTCATCACGAACAAGAACACCCCGACGGTGGTGGAACGCACCGACAGTGGAACAATTTCCACCAGGATGGCGAATACAATACCGAACCACATTTCAGCTGAAATGGAAAATTGTTGTTAGATTTGTTCTATACAGAGTGTAAAAGACATGAACAGTCAAACGAAAACCATGTATTCTGCTCACCATCATAACATTTTTTTTCCTTTAGACTTTACCTGGGAAATTGATAGTTACGATTTTATTGAAGGTCAAAGTCATAATTTTTTTTTCATTTTTTTATGAAAACGTATTCTATACGTTATTTCTTAATTATTGTCCAAAGAAACATTATCATTTTTTTTAGTATTTCCTAACAAAAAATGGCTTTAAAACGTTAGCGTTCAATGTAGCTCACTCGATGCGCACGGACACAAACGAACGGGGCCGCCGTCTGGCAAAACTATCGCGGTTTTGCGAGTTGCGTGCGAGTTGAGCCCTTTACATTACACGGTACAATTTGCATTTTTTTTTAACACCAAAAAATAAACTTCATTTCCCAGCAATATTTATTTTTAAATATGTCTTATTTTGATGTATAGAATACATGGTTCTCATTTGACTGTTCATGTCTTTTACACCCTGTATATATGGTGAATTAGAATATGGCATCCTTTTAAAATAAGACTCGTGATGCATTCAAATCATTGACCTAAAATCAGCTGTTCAATACAAAATTGCAACCTATGCAACATGCAACCAATAGGAAACTGGAGATCGACAATGTGAAAGAAAGAAAGCATACTAACGCTTATATTAGAGCGAGATAGATATACGAGACCATTTCACGTAGGTTAAGCGGCCTAGGTATTGACTATTGACTATAGGTAGGCCTGTCAGTCACGTAGAAAAGAAACTGTCAGGCTGTAGTAGGTACTATTTTTCACGCACACATGCGCATTACTCACACATTGGTGGATTTTTTTGGTCACGCTCCAGTCGATTCATTGTCAATCTATGAACTTCAGTAATACTTAATTATAAATGTAAATAAAATATAAATTTAAAATTAAGTTGTGCGAAAGCACTAAAAAATAAAATAGTGTTAATTTTTCCAAAATACTGTTTATTTGCCTTCTCAGATCTAAATATATAGGAACTTTATTTCTTGTAAAAAAAGTTGGCAACCCTATTCGTGTGTTCTTCGTAACAATTGCAAATGTTCAGCAACTACGCGCGGTTGCTACTCGGTTGGAAGAGCAAATTTTTTCAACACGACTTCGGAAGGTATTTTGTAAGGAATTTAATTAGGGTTATAGCAGATTAGCCGCTGAAAATTAAGCGAATCTTCCAGAAGAACTCATTTAGGTACCACTGGTGACGTTTCCACTTATAAGTATTTTAAAACTGATTCGATTGCACTCACCGAAGAAATAGGAGATGGCAAGAGTGATCATGGCCCACAAGGGTCCGAACACAACTGAACCGAAGGCGGGTAATGTAGCAATCAACTGCGATAATGCCAGCACCAACACTCTGGATCGGACGCCCATCTTTGCTACGAATCTGAAACAACATTGGTATTTTGCTTAGATTTGTGATGGGTAATTTTAAGTTCATTCATTCATAAGTGGGCGATTAGGGGTAGCATGCAATTTTCGATCGATCATCGCCCGTTAATAAGTCCGTAATTTTTTTAAATAACATGCATTAGAAACTAGACTCTTTACTTAACAAATGAATACGAGAACATTCTAAAATTAGTACACTAGCCTATTAGGTCATCCACGCTCAGGTTTACATGACTTAGGTATAATGAGCGTGTTCCGGAAGCCTCCTAGTGGCGGACCCTGGTAACGTGGTGAGGAAACTTTCTGGTTGGGTGTGGCTTTTTATGTCAAGTGTTTCTCCTTGGCATTCGAAGTCTCATGCCATCGTCGAGTTGTTTTTGTTTTCTCACCACGGCTAGTTCCGGACGGCCCTCTTCAGGGCCACGAACGCGCCCGAAGTCCCCCGGGTGCGGTCCGCGTTAGTCGGTAGCCCCTGTGGGCTGCTGGCCACAAATTGGTGCACAAGGAGTGCCTAGACAGGCAGCGTTGGGACGGTCTCGGTGTAGCACACGTGAGCGCAACACGTGTGCAGATCCCGAGCCGTCCCGCAATAGCGCACTGGAGGTCAGGCCGGGGAGGATGTTTAGTGGGTATGGAGGGAACGCCTTTACCTCGAGTCCCACATATCCCCTGCGGTTGGCACCACCCTGCAGGGACGATGCGTAAATGCATTTGACCTCCCTCTCCTCCATAAAACTATACGAATTTTGTTGGAGCCAGCGATTGGTTGCGCCACTACGGTGTCCTAATGAGATATAGTAGTCTCTGCTGCGACTACTTACTTGTCAGAGATGACTCCACCAGCGACGACGCCGACAGAACCAATGCCGACGGTGACAGCGAACAGCCACCAGCCAAGGTCTACGTCGGGGAAGTAGTCGCGGTAGTACAGATCGGCGTTGTACGCGAAGCACATACCACCTGGAAAGGAGACCATATTTTTGCTGTTATTGACATGTGAACGATCTTATAAATACAGACTGATCATGTGGTTCGGCAAAAGCTGATCTTTAGCCAGTCTCACATGAACAAATTTCTTCTTACACACCAAAAAAAAATATTAAAAAAATTAAACCGACTTCAAAACTGAAAAGGAAGAAATAAAATTTGATGTTTTAAATGATCTAAAAGACGATAAATGCCAACTATTTTTTGAGATCGATACCAGCCTCATGATGACCATGATGATGGATAAATAAACAGTAGTACTCATGTAAGTTGGCACCGACCTCAAAAAAATAGTTGGTCTTTTAGATAGATTAAAAATAAAACTTTTAATTCTTCCTTTTCAGTTTTGAAGTCTGTTTTAATAATATACCTAATATTATTTTTTTACTTCAATATATTTTTTATTTTACTTGTGATTGAAACAAAATGTACGTTTTTTTAGAATTACGCTGTTAAGCCAGCGACTCGTTTTTTTAGTGACTGATACACACAACTGTCTATCTCAAAAACTACTGAACCGATTTTAATGAAACTTGCACAGATCCCCAAGTTGGACTAAGCCTGGTCTAATAAAAAAAGAATTTTTGCAATCAGACTTATAGTTTTTGAGATATGCAAACATATAAACGTATAAATACACAACATACAGACATACATATACTCATGAAAGGCACACGTGTTTAGAAGTTGATATATAGTACGTATTTCATCAACAGCTCAGATAATGTCCTCACCGAGGGGCTGGAGCCTACCCCACATTAGGGGCGATTAGGCCTTAGTCAACCACGCTGGCCAAGTGCGGGTTTGTCGACTTCACACACAACCTAAGAATTTCTTCATAGGTGTGTGTGCAGATTTTCTCACGATGTTTTCCTTCACCGTAAAAGCGTCGATTAAATGTACATGTGAATTCAAAATTTGAAAACAAATTGGTACGTGGCAGGGTTTGAACCGGTGCTTCCCGGGAGACAACGCCCTTACGCACTAGTCTTACTGCGCACCAGACGCTTCGGTATATACTTTTTCTTTCTAAATATCTACCTACACGTGTGCTACTAATTTCTATACTTACAAACTAGTTAGTCTTAGATAATTGGTATTGCAAAGCGTTGTCAGTTTCGTTTCACGGAAGTATTAATTTATAAAGTTATTGCGAAGGAATTGTTGTAGAACAACAGAGCGGTTTCCGGCTCGTGTCTCGAGACCTTGAGTTGCGACACCGTGACTGGCAGGACACCTGACAACCTTAGACATGCGGTCGCAGAGCTTAGGGCAAAGTTGTCAGTGAGACAATCTTTACGGAGGCTTATTAAAAACCTGGTGACTAAGGTTTTGCGGACAGCAAATGTAATGCTTGCAAATCTTTAGGAAAAACTGATTAATTTCAAGCTACTGGTCCTTACAAAAAATTTGTCGTGATTGGACAATTGAGTTGGGTTGTGTTGGAAACTATAAACAGTGGGCTCTGCGGTATTGTCGCTAAGATTGACAAATTAACGCTCATTTGGGGAATCATCATCATAACAGCCTTTGTAATTCGACCCACTGCTGGGACACAATGCCCAATCCTTGCATTGGGCAAACGTGGTGGACTGCCCAATCCTCCGATGACAAGGAGAGGCTTTGTGTCCCAGCAGTGGGTCGAATTATAAAGGCTGTTATGATGCTGAAATTTTTATTTCTCCTTCGACATTATTGTGCAAATAAATCCGAACGTAGGTATATAGCAATAACACAAACATACCCTTTATTGATTTATGGTAAACATTAAGAATCTATGGCTGAGCGATAAAAATAAAAGGCTCTTAAAAGTAATGCGACCGCAAAACCAACTGCGGTTGGTAATGTAGCCAATACGTTTCTTATGAATAAGTCATTTATTCTTGTAATCGATATTAAGGTTATTAATATTAAGAGCCTATTTCAGCGACTAATGTCTCGTCTATAGTACCAGTAGTCAGATATATATGTCGCAAGAAATGAGGATATCAAGGATTTTAAGAAATCCCTAGGGATACCACGAAGTCACGGCAGATTTCGATAGACATACCTACCTACTTGTTGAATACATCATCTCGCTCGCACTCTAAAAATGTTTAGTCATATGTCGCATTATTAAACTATTAAATTCATTTCTCTACATTCATACTCATAATCCCACAACGGTTTGAGCAGAGCCTTAACATTTGTTTCCACATAAGGCTACATCTGGACTCAACATAGTGACAGGATTAATAATAAAGTTACCTATCTACCTAAGAGATTTGCGAAAATTACTGTTTTGATAAAGTTTTAATACAGTTTAAACATTGAGCTCCCCATCCACTAGTATCAATTCGTGTGTATGGTGACAAAGGGATTGTTTTTCCTCTCGGACTGGCGAGGAAAACATGTAATGATGACATTTAGTTAGTGGCCTAAACGGTTTTATTTATCCCTACGATGTTTCTCTACAGTTCATCTATGAGGACAAGTCATACAAAATAAGCGCTAGTGGATGGGAGGCTAATTTTTGACTACGGTCGCCATAGGCCATAGAGCTTTCTCAATGAAACGTCAGTTTCATTTCATACATTATTATTTTCGTTAGACGTTGAACGCAATCGACTGGACTCTTGGCTAGGCCGTCTGTGCTTATCCATATGAGAGAAAGGTGTGACTTTATGTATGTATGTTCCTGGAACTCATATTACAAAAGATCTATTACTTACCACAATGCCTGATGGAAGCAGCGATGCACAGGAGCAATATTCTGGGCTGTGCAATCACATGCCAGATCGTGACTTGGGGCATTTTCTTCCCTGATTCCAAGGTCGAATCACCTCCTTTGGTATTGCCAGCGCCTAAACAAAAGCGGATTAGAATTTTAGTGCATTAATGTCTAACACCCAAAGAATTTCTTGGTTGATGGTTTTCTACAATAATTTATAGCCAATGTCAGTTTCTGAATGTCGGTATCTTTTTTGTGAACGACTTTGCTCAGGCGCTATACTCAGGTATGTAATGTAGTTACATACGTACAAATGAAAAAAATAATGACATGAATAATTGTAATATGCTCGTGGGAGGAAAAACGGCGCAAACAAACTCATCAAAACTTACAAAATTTGCTAAATTGCAAGTTGTCACTCATCTTCAAGTTTTGATAATTAACTCTAGGTTTGTTAGAAAATTACCTACCCTTAAGTTCGAGACTAGAATTTTGTTTTGATTTGGGGAGGTTTATGTATTTACTTGGTTAATTATGTTTAGGTCTAAGCGCGCACAATATAAACATAGTAACTAATTGTCGAAATACTATGTAGGTACTTTGACTCGACTTTTTAGCTGCCTTGTAGCGGCCGTGGTCACGAGCACATATTAGAAAGAATATGTCTAACACGAGTCCTACCGTCGTCGCTTCGACACAACACTGGCACAATCGGGCTTGTCAATCAATATCTCTTATTCAACAATTATAGTTATCCAAGTAAATAACGCAACGGGAAAGTTTAGGGATATGTACTTATGAATATTAATTTACCTTCTTCTCCAATGGTAGTTCTTTCAGGTTCGCGAAGAGTAAAGAAGGTCAGCACTGCAACGACCAAGCCGATGACTCCAGTGCCGTAATAGCATAATCTCCAGCTCTGTTTTAAAAAGATTCGTAGGTATTTATAATATCAAAAATAGCTGCTCTTTGGAGAAGCGAGTACCTAAGTATAGGATTAAGTAAGTAGATGATAATTATATGAACGAGCGAGCGAGATAAAATTGTTTTAGATCAAACATGTCTATAAAAAGCTATAAATTTAAGCTTTACAACTTAGGTTTCAAAATTATGGAAAATAGTTATATTTAGGTATGTTTTGTCATTCACTTTCATGTGTATTTAGGTACCTATATGTATTCTAGAAACATCCGCTAAATTTTTACTTTCTCGAATACGTAGTATCTATAGAGAAAGTTTTGTAATCGTAAAAAAATTCCACCTCGAGATTTTGAGACTACCCGATTTTTCGAGATTGTCTCGAGACTCCCCGAGTCCAAAAATACCGTTTTTAGAATTATGTCTGTGTGTGTGTCTGTGCGTTAGCACGATAACTCGAGTATGCTTTAACTTATTGCAACCAAATTTAACATGCATACGTATGACATCAAAATATAAGGTTTCTATCTACTTTTGAGTTGTTTCCGGTAACGGGGAAGTCAAGGGGAAACCACTCTCGATTTTTTATTTTTATAGGTAATACTTAGAAGTTGTAGGCATTATTTAAAAAGTATTATTAGGTACCTACTCATGTCCATCAAAAGCCATAAGAATTTCAAGTAAAAAAAAAAGTATTTTTTCCAGGAATAATTAATTAATGAAATAATTACAGTTTACTTAGAAGAGTAACTCGATAACTAGTCATCAGAATCACTCGCCCTTGCATTCCGCAAGATTATTGTGTTACACGACTTACTTCAGCCATTCATGAAGATAATTACATCAGGACTGTCACGTCCCACGTCATTCTCATTGGGTCAAGGTTCGATTAAACCTGTTTTAATACAAACTTATAGGCCTTTGTTTTAAGCTATTTTTAAATTATAAACTTATTCACGTACGCAACCTAACCGCTTACAAAATTATACGAGTATGCACAAAATTTTGGATGATGAACCCAAATTCTTGGTTTATTCTTTGAGGTTACAATTTGTAGCCTTATTAAAGATTAATTCTAAATAATCTGTTCGCAAATCTTTATTCGAAAGTTATGATGCAGATTGCTTGATGATGCTTATTAATATGCGAAATTTATGATCTCAGACAACATGAAAGTAGATTTTACGATTACCTACCATGGAATTATTACGAAGGGCAGTTACGAACTCCATCTATTAAATCTCCTGCTTATTATTATTTTAAAATAGCTATGTATTAAGTAGATACTGCGCTACGCAATCGCAAGCTACTGCGACGACTGAGGCCTTAGTACGAGTTTGTTAGTTTTCGAGCTCGATCAAACGTATCGTCTCTTTTCATACATTGCCCACTAGCGCCCCTAGCGTAAACTATCAGAAACAGTGGCCAATGTATGAAGAAAGACGATACGTTTGATCGAGCTCGAAAACTATCCAAACTCATACTAAGGCCTCTGATCGTTTCAAGTCTCACGACCACAAATGTCGTCAGTCGCGGATAGATAAACGCGAGTCGGTGCAACCGAAGTCGCGCGACATCGCCGCGCCGGTACTCTGCATGAGCCCTTACGATACGCTGTGTACGACAATACGTTTCTCATTTGTGATTATATACTTGACAAACTTTGCTTTCTTTATGGATTTTGAGTGCGATTACTATTTGGTTTTGTATAGATAAAGACTTCGAATAATTTGGCTTTCAGCAGGTCGTAAAATCTCAAAAGTTCAGTAAAAAATTCATAACTCGAAAACTACAAAAAATCGCGGAACATACATGGGGGTGATTCGGATAACCCAAGAGAGAGATAACTCTGGACTTCCGCTTGTCACTATTTTTTGGAAGATCCTGTACCTATACACTACAAATAATAATAGGGGTTAAAGTATGAAATTGCCGATTTTTTCCCTCATTATTCATTAGTGTATAATTTCTTTAATAGAATAGCTATGTCCATTATTCTTTTTTTATTTTAAACTTCATTACAAGGACTTACATTTATGTATAAAATTTTATTCTTATTTTTTTTTTCACTAGAAATACATCTTCAAAAATAGCTCGTCCTAAGAGATGCCCGTCTCCGTTATAAAAACATGAATATTTTTTACAGGTATCAATTCTCATTTTTTTTTCTCTTACTATCCTATAGCTTAATGTTGTCTAAATATATCCACAAAATTATACAAAATTTAGATTTCCTTAAAAAATCGCAAATATATTTGTATGAAAAAATGTTTTTTCGTTAAATTCTCTATACAAAACGGCAATTTCATACTTAAACCCCTAATATTATGTCGCAGGCGGATAGTAGAACACACCGTTTAACTAAACTGCTAGACGGATTGTAGTCTATGAGAGTGACGAGTTACAAAAATTCCACTCCGCTTGGTCATAAAAAAAATAACCTGAACCAATGAACATAGTGATCTTCATTCGATGTACGGACTCATATTGATAGAATCTTCAACGGATTTATCAACAAATTTTTCTATGAGAATTGTTAACCAAATAAAACATTTGGTTAACAATTCTCATAGAAAAATTCTAGTATTAAAAATATTTAAGACTACAATCCGCCTAGCCGTTTAGTTAAACGGCGTGTTTTACAATCCGCCTGCGACAAATGTACCTATAAATACAGAAAATTGGTGTCTATTGTAGAGTTAAATGTAAATGTGTTGATAGAAATTCAAAAATTCACAGACTGCAATGTGTTAATAAGAAGGGTTTGATAAATAACTCCCCTTGACTTTCGTATACTGGAAACGAAAAAGAAAAAAAAACGCCTCAAAAGTTGATAGAAACCTTTTAATTTGATGTCATACATGCATGTTAAATTTGGTTGCAATAAGTTAAAGGATACTCGAGTTATCGTGCTAACGCACAGACATACACACAGCCATAATTCCAAAAAGGTATTTTTGGACTCAGGGAGGTTCAAAACGTATAAATCCGTCAAAATCTCGAGGTCGAATTATTTGACGATTACAAGACTTCCTTTAAACTACGTACCTATACGAGAAAGTAAAAATAGACAATTAACTAGATACTCACCAGTCCCCAAGCGTTCAAATCTGGAATATATCTTCCGACAGGGAAAGCGATGCCGTATCCGCCATAAATGCCCCAGTTGAAGATCGACAGGACCAAAGCCCGTTGATGCTCAGGGAACAAGTCTGTGAGGATGCCTGTGGCTAGAGGATTGCATCCCGACTCGCCAGCCGCCATCACCATACGAAGGAGCACGAGATGCCAGTATTCCTTCACGGTACCCATGAGCAAAATGGCTATGACGAAGACTAGAGTGCAGATTGAGAGGACCCTTGCTCTGTTGTACCTGATGGGAGAGAGAGAGACGGGAGATTAGCAAAAATATGTAATTTCGGCTTCAAAAAGTGTTTTTTTTCTACTTTAATGGATTCACTCTTGGCAACACTGTACTGGAGAGCTAAGAGGACGCCAAATATGGAGCGAGCTTACCCAGAAGATGCCTATTCACTCTACCCTTATATAGAGCAGGGTTATAACTATACAGGAGTATGGACGGTTTGGATGTGGGGTTTTATGCCATGTCATAGAATAGACATAAAACTTAAAGTGAATTTAACCAATGCGACCGTTGCTTCTGATTGCGGGTGTGTGTCCTAGCTAGTTAAATCAAATAAGCAAAATAATGTGGATGGAGTCATCTTCACAAAAGGAGAAGTCTTAGTATTCACAATGGCTTTTATTTCTGCCAATGATAAATGAATTTTTGAATAAAGTTGGTTAGGTTAGTTGGATTATGAATTACACTTCGGAATTTGAAGACATAAATAAGTAACATACTGCTTATTGAGTTTAAACTAGCTGGTGATGGATCGAAGATGGTATTTGTGCGTTAAACCTTACAGTTATTATACTTCAGTAACGGAAAGCAAGTCTGTGGATAACGTATCTATTTGTAGTGATATCTATTAACTTTATGATTTCGTAACACGTCACGTTTTGGTGTAACTAGGGCCATCACCACCGAGAAACGCTCGACCGGGAAGTCGATGAATGCGGGCACTTTTACAAGATCGGAGCCTACCAACGCTGCGTTTCACGGTACGTGATTATTTTATTCATATCATTGTGAAAAGAGAGAAAAACAAGTTTAGTTTTAAGGAAATAAAATCCATATTACTTGTCAGCTACAACGCCCAGGATGACGCCGACGACTGTGAACACAGCCATGAAGGCTGGCCCGGCTAGAACTTGGTAGTCTATCCCGAGGCCGTTGTAGCCCCACTCGCAGTATTTCGTCCCATTCAGTGTTAAAGATGTGCATCTGTGGAATAAGAGATAAATTATTATAAAGAAACATCAACAGGAGTTTTTATCTGTTTTTGTAATTAATAAAATTCTTGATATACTACTCTGTCAAAAAAGTACCGGGAAAAGATCAATAATACACAAAACGTTAGTTATTCATCCAAATTTATTTTATCATCTTCAAAGTATGCTCGTTCAGATACGATACACTTAGGCCAAAGAATAATCCAATCAACAAAACAGTTTTAAACGCTGTTTCCGAAATTCAGTTCAGTTCTATCCGCGAATTCTCCTTTATGTCGTCTACCAATTAAAAACGGGTGCAAAGTGGTGAAGAAGTCGGCTCCGACTTCTTTCTTTACCATCGAGCAACCATCATATTCACTAGATATGTCTGGTGAATATGGTGGTTGCTCGATGGTATTTGTTGAGTGTTTGGTCAAAAATTCGTTCACAATGATGGTCTTGTGCGAAGGCACATTATCGTGGTGCAAAATCCAAGAATTTTCTTTCCACAAATCTGGCCTTTTTCGTCGAATTTGCTCTCTTAAACGCCGCATAATGCTGAAATAATATTCTTTATTTTTGTTTGACTTTCCGGCAAGAATTCCGAGTGCACAACACCGCGAGAGTCAAAGAAAAGCAAAAAACAGTCAACATGACTTGGACTTTTGATCGACTTTGGCGTGGTTTTTTCGGTTTCGGTTCAGTTGGAAGGCGCCACTCCGAAGCTTGTTGACTAGTTTGCATGTCAAATTCGTAAACCCACGTCATATCATCAGTTCATGAATGTTGGGTCGGAATTGACTCGTTATAGCATGTCTTTAGCGACTCATGCGATTGAGTTTTTGGAGAAAAATTAGGTCTTTTGTACTAGCCGAGCGGCAAAATGTTTCATACCCATTGATTATTCAAAATGGTACGGATTGACTCGTGAGATACAGAAAGTTCGGCGGCTATCTCTGTCAAAGTTGAATGAGGATTTTCAGTCACCATTTCCTTCACTTTTGCGATGTTAACTTCAGTTGCAGAAGTTGATGGCCTACCAGAGCGAGGCAAATCTTCCATCACATCTCGACCGCTTTTGAACGTTTTGTCCCACTCATAAGCACGTGTTTTTGTTAAAGTCGGTGCACCGTAAGCCTTCTGTAACATTTTCAGTGACTCCGAACACGAAATTCCATTGGTGATGCAACATTTAAGACTCTTTGTTCGATGATTTTGTCCATTATGAAATTCCCAATACACACTAGATATGAACTAAAAACAGCACTGTATTTATGTAACTCAGACCAATAAAAAACTCTATGTAATGTAAATAACAGATGCAACTCAAACTCCGCGCCATAATGGAAATCAGTTGTGAGATTTAATTATTGTACCTGCTGAATTAATGAATAAATTATTATCATTAAGCAGCCGTGCGCTTTTCCATAAAGCTCTAGTTTCGATTTTTTTCTCGGAAAGCTCTTGTACAGTCAACAGCACGTCGGGCTATACAAAACTGTCAAATTTCTCCAAACGATTTTCAACCTAGGGCTATTCAATATAAAGTGCATAATCGATTGGGAAAATTTGACAGTTTGTGGTAACCAAACGTGCTGTTGTCTGTACTTCTTCTTAGTTGATGGTAAGTTATGTTATGGCTGAGTGGGTTAAAAGCAGTTTTATTTTGTAAATGTAATAAGATAAGTCAGATTTTTCATCATTTGCAAGGATAAACACCCTCAATCTTATAATCATTTTCAATCAAGTCAAAGATGCCGTCAAACATCCAAAATTAAGTCGGTGAAAGGTGAAAATTGAACAAAAAATTGAAAGAGTTAGCATGATAAATTAAGGGCTTCAATAGAACTTTACGAAAGGGTATTCGAAAATGATAATTTAAGCCAAATTGTCGAAGTTCCAGTGCAATAAGAAAAAAGAAGTTCAGAAACAATATCCGATATTCCTCCGGGGAAAAGTTTTGAGTTTCAAGACACGGATCGCTTTTTATTCCAAAAGTTGAAAGTGATTAGGCTTAAAAGCGGCTTGGGATAAGTTAGATTTATATAAGAACTAGCGCTTGTCCGTGGCTTTGCTCGTTTTGTATACCTATTATATTTTATTTTTGATGAAATTAGGTCCGATATATATGGGGTCCACGTCCGGAAGCCTCCTCGTGGCGGACCCTGGTAACGTGGTGGGGAAACTTTCTCGGCGGCTGTGTGGCTTTTGATGTCAAGTGTCCCTTGGCATTCGAAGTCACATTGCCATCGTCGCATTGTTTTTGTTTTCCCACCACGGCTAGTTCTGGACGACCGCGCCCGAAGTCCCCCGGGTGTGGTCCGATGGCTGCTCCCGGTGTCCTCGTCAGGAGGGCGCGCCAGGTCGAGCAGCCGTCGGTGAGGAGACGACCTATAAGGCCGACGTCGGCTAGCGGCCCACAGGGGCTGGCGTCAGTCGGTAGCCCCTGTGGGCTGCTGACCACCAATTGGTGCACAAGGAGTACCTAGACGGTCAGCGTTGAGACGGTCTCGGTGTAGTTGCTCTCACGTGCGCAGATCCCGAGCCGTCCCGCAATAGCGCACTGGAGGTCAGGCCGGGGAGGATGTTTAGTGGGTATGGAGGAAACGCCTTTACCTCGAGTCCCACATATCCCCTGCGGTTGGCACCACCCCGCAGGGACTATGCTCAAATGCATTTGACCTCCCCGACAACAAAAAAAAAGGTCCGATATATATACCTCTCACCCTATTATTATAAAACATGGACTACGGTTATACATGGTTTAAAACTGATGCTGTCACTTTTATTTGCTGAATCAAAGACTAAGAGTTAGCATCAGTTTTAAACATAGATATAGGAAACTGCAGATCGGCAATATGAAAGACAAAGAGCATACTAACGCGTATATTAGAGCGAGATAGATATACGAGATTACATTACACGCAGGCGGCCTAAGTAGGCCTCTTAGTCACGTAGAAAAGACAGCAACTGTCAGACTACAGTAGGTACTATTTTAGAATAGAATAGAATAGATCTTTATTTGGTACAAATTTAAAACAACATTTTACACGCACACATGCAAATTATTCACACATTAGTGCATTGTTTGGTCTCGCCCTGATTCATTCATCATCATCGTCATCAACAGCTCATATAACCTTGTTCCTCACGATGTTTTCCTTCACCGTAAAAGCGTCGATTAAACGTACATATGAATTAAAAATTTTAAAACACATTGGTACGTGGCGGGGATGGAACCAGTGCCTCCCGGGTGAGTGAGGACGCTCGTACGCACTACGCCACCGATGCTTCCATAATCCAAATCCCTGATTAATTGCCAATCTATAAACGTCAGTAGGTAATTATAAATCTATGGTTTTAAGCCACGACTAACTTTAGTCCATTATCATCATCATCATCAAAGCTCATAAAATGTCCCCACCGAGGGGCTCGAGCCTACCCCACATTAAGGGCGATTATGCCTTAGTCAACCACGCTGGCCAAGGGCGGGTTGGTCGACTTCACACACAACCTAAGAATTTCTTCATAGGTGTGTGCAGGTTTCCTCACGATGTTTTCCTTCACCGTAAAAGCGTCGATTAAACGTACATATGATTTCAAAATTTGAAAACACATTGGTACGTGGCGGGGATCGAACCAGTGCCTCCCTGGTGGGAGACGACGCTCTTATGCACTACGCCACCGACACTTCCTTGAACTTTAGCCCATGTTTTATAATAAAGGGGTATTAGTCCGAGTCTCTAGTTTTAAGAAAGAAAGAAAGAAAAATAGTTTATTGCCTTTTTTTTAAAGGACCGTATTATTGTAGACCTCTTTCTTTTCTTACCTATGTACGCATTCATTATTTCTTATTTAGCATGGGTTCCAAATACTTATTTGGTTCAATTTCGAATAACTTTTGTTTTAAGGGTTACGGATACTAGACAACGGACAAATATAAATAATAATCTAGTTAGTTCACGAATGAACTTATATGTGAATGTGAATAAAAATGTTCGTATTGATCGCAGAAATATTTGCCACTACCAGCATTCAAACCCGGATCGCCCAACGGCGTCCAAATACAAAGGCCATGTGATTTAATTATATAGTAGGTAGGTTAGGTCTATCTTTTCTCCGCTCCGCTTATCGTCATTTTCTTTTTATAAAAAGGTCAAGGAAATCACTCAATTCCACCTGATGGTAAGCTGAAGTGGCATTCAAATGCATTTTTGTTAATGACAAATGCTGGCGGCGGCATTTTGGCCTTTGCAAAGTCACTGGAGGTGTTCTAATAATTTTGAATAATCTCGCCAAAACAATCTTTACGTAATATTGAAGTTGCCAGCATACAACATTTAGGAACGATCCGGAATATAAAGGATATACTTGGTCCTAGAATTTAAATTTCGTTAGATAAATTGATTTATAATAAACTATTACAACTTACTTTCGCCTTCCGCATATTTACTGCGGGTGTTGAATATGAAATTAGACTTTTTGCATTATTATACAATTTGCAAAGTTTTTAATCTCAGCCGGATTTCTTCCGCGACAAGTTTTTGCCGTACAAGTTTCTTGTCAACACTCAGTTTATAATACAATGTGACATTGCAATGATAAATAAAAGCAGTACCTATTGTCATAAGCATAGATACGTAACTTGAAACATAGACGAGTTGTAGGTACCTATTATATAGTAAATAATTAAAGTTCAAAATCAAAACTATATTTGCTAAAAGAAATCTCTGGATAATACATGATGCATTACATTAGCTACACAAATACTTACTCAAACTAAGATGTTATTTTTTACGTCATTCTACTCAAACCAATGAGTATTGAGTAAGCTTTCATATAATTTAGAAGGTACCCACTCTTTTTGAATATCGGCTTCTGCTCCTGTGAATACAAAAGCTATAATTTATTTTTAACACATTCAAAAAGTTTTTCTTGATATCCGCCTAGGTAGGTACTAAGCCGCCCGAGCACGAGCATCGAGCATGTTTAAGGACCAAAGAAATCGTAGCAAGTGAAGACAAGTAAACCTGCCCCTATGGGAAAAAGTATAAGGTACATGTAGGTCAAGTACCTTTGTATGTAGGTAAATCTTTATACCTAAAGCTGTGCTCAACAATTGATTATGAGCGTGACATTAGGTACCTATCTACGTACGTATAACGTGTGGTTAAGAGCCATTTCACCGATCGTAAGCGCTCGACTTTAGGTTTTTTACGCGCTGTACGCTTGTGTGCGCGTACTTGGCAGCGTGAGTAGAACTATATTCTGCGAAATAATCTTGATCCTTAATGTATTTTTTTGTATTGGTTAGTACATATTTAATGAGTTTTAAAGATATTTTTTATAGATACCTATCTACTGTCCGTGTTTCATGATACTCATACTAAAGAACGTATTACAGCACAATAGTTATTGATCAATGAGAGATGGGTGAAGGTGGTATTGTTATCGCGGCCACAAAAGCATAAAGGTATTCTGTGAATATTTCAAGTGCCTACCTATTATGGTAAGATATATAGCCATATGACAGAGAGACAGACACATAGCGGAGGCATATTAATCGGGTCCCGTTGGCACCCTGTTTTATTCAGAGTTCCCTATGGGTAGGGAACTCTGAATAAAATAAGAATAAAAAAAATTCATACAGCGTCACACACATTGACACACATCGAAGATGCCGTTGGTGGAGCGGTCAGTATAACTAACCATATTTTTTTATATATTCCTCCGATACTTTTTTTTTATTGGTTAAATGGCTATGGTAACTAATGTGAATTTTTTGATTCCATATTACATCCATGGATATCGGGGTGATCCCAAGATATTTCAATGACTTATCGCTCTATTCTTAAAGCTATATTACAAAAAAAAGTGGGATGATATGTATTTTTAAAATAACCACTTGCTTAAAAAAAAAGCCGTTACCCTTTAGTATTAAATGATGTTTGTGATTTCACGTACCTACATCCACGGATATCTACTTGATCTGTAGATATTTTTGATTTCTAAAGATTTAATCTTAAACAGATATTACGAAAGGCTTTGATATGGTGAATATTTTTGAAAAAAATGGTTGTCTGTAAAGTCTGTTTACGGACGATAATTTTACGTGTTAACGTAAATACCGATCGTGCTTCTCTATCGCCTATTCCGCGTTCTCGATTGCATACTCTCCTCAGGCGGAAAGTGACAAAGAATCATGTCTTTTTGTGCAGTCGGCTTTCGTTGATTTATAAGACGTTATCACGTCAAACTACTTCACAATACATCCACGTATATCCATGCAATCATGTGATATTTTAGTGATTTTAAGAGTTCATTTTAATGACGAATTATCGTGGATTTCGGGATAGTATATATTTGTGTATTATATGTGCAACAAATAAACCAAATATCAGTGATTTAATATTCAAATCAGTTTGTTGTCGCGTTTTGTATCAAGGGAATTTTCACTAAATTTCGTTATCCATAATACATCCATGCATATCATTGCGATCCCGTGATATTTTAGTGGTTTTACGTTTTAATTTAATAGACAAATTGCCAAGGATTTCGGGATTATATATATTTTTGAGTTACGTTCATTTATTAGTTTTAGTGCAAACATAACAAATACCAGTAAAATAAAATAATAATATAAAATCACAGTGTCATATAGCTTCGCTTTTTCTTCGTTCAATATTTTTGATTTCGATTGTAACAAGAAAACCACTTAGCTATTTCTACATAGTTTCATCCCCTATTTCAACCCATTCAACCTTTTTTTCGAGATAAAAAGTAGCCTATGTCCTTTCCAGAGATCAAATCTATATTTGGACTAAATTTCATCAAAAACGGTTCAGTGGTTTAGACGTGAAAGCTTAACAGACAGACAGACAGAGTTACTTTCGCATTTATAATATTATAAGGAAGTAAGGATTGTGAATATTGCTTGCCTTACATTGTGCCCGGTGCATGGCAACAGGCTCGCCACCTATTACATGGGGACCTAATCATATCTGGCGAAATGTGGGTGTTAACACCTCTGCCTATACCTTCGGGGATAAAAGCGTGATGATATGTTTATGTGTATGTTTATAACCAGCTTCCAGCTCCGTCATCAAATCAGCTTCAGGACATCATAATATTGCTCAAGTATATCGTTATTGCGCCCAAGTTGAAAAATAAATTATTTGCTTTTTTTAAGGCTGCAGAATTATCGCGTTTCCTTTTTTTAACGCAACGGTAATAACTATCCTTGCGACCCATAGCTAAAAATAAATAAAAAAAAAGAATGTTATTATTATACAAACTACTAGTATAATTCATACCAACATATTTAATAAGTAACAAAACTTAAATCCAAAAACAAAACTCAAAATAGATCAAAACTATTTGTCGCAGTATGATTATGACTACTCGATACGAGCGAACGAATATCGGGACGCGGGAAAAAATAGCACAGGTCCTACCTGGACGGACGCTCGCGTCAGACTAATCGGAGCACGCTTGTGCATCGTGATTTATACTAATTTATTTCACATTTCATATAAATATATTGACAAATTTATTGTTGATATTGACCAAATAACTTTAGTAGTCAAAAGTCGAAGGAATATTGTTTATTTTGGGATAATTTTATTTTAGTTATTACGATGTATTTTAACCAAAATTGGCGATGAAATTATTATGTTAATGTTAGAAATTTGCCAAATGATTTATTTTTTTACTCATAAATGGTAATGAAATTCAAGAATCTATTTCATTAAGTACCGACTGGAACATATGTCCGATGATTCCTATATTTTTTTACGTTTATCATTTTAACATTATTAATAGAATAAGGACTTTGAAATTGAGTCTGCGAATGTTTTTCAGCAAAACGGTTGTGGGAGATCGAACATTACAAATTAATCAAATAAGTTTTAGTAATTTTGTTTCATTAAACGTCAACAACATAGATTGGCCTATTTTTATCAATTATCAAATAATATCTGGGTATTCCTTAAGATTGTGATATAGGACTCCAAAATCTCCGAAATTCGTGCAAAAACGTGAAATGGCTCGTAAATAACGTGATTACATGAATTTGTATGCGTTCTCATTGCATAGCTACGGCTGTTGTGTCACCCATCAATGTATTTTCGCTTTGTCATAATTTCAATAAACTTTCTAATTAACCAATATTCTGCGCAATTTTCTTAATTTATTATGTGGTAGACCCATATGTAGGGTCGTCTGGGTGGGTACCACCGCCTTTCTTATTTCTGCCGTGAAGCAGTTCGCTGTGTTTCGGATTGAAGGGAAAGGTAGCCAGTGTAATTACTACTGGGCATGGAGGGCATATCATATTAGTCCCCAGCCCGCCTAGCATGACCACCGAAACACGATATGATATAGCCATTTATCGCGTTGAACTGTCAAAAATTATTGGATATAACCGCAATCTTGAAAATTTATCGAACCTGCAAACATGTATAAGCCTTATAAACGTTCGCAGTTTCGATAAAATTGCAAGTTGGCGGTTATATCCAATAATTTTTGATAGTTCAACGCGATAAATGGCTATATCATATCGTGTTTCGGTGGTCATGCTAGGAAGGCTGGATGGCAAACGCACTTGCGGTGTTAAGTGATTTACACTTAATATTGCAAGTGTCTATCGGCGGCGGTGACCACTTAACATCAGGTGGGCCACAAGCTTGTTTGCCATCTCGTAACATAAAAAAAAAATCTTACCGTAAGAACCTACTACAAAGTATTAGAAAACTTAAAGAAAAGTTTAAATGAAATAGGTAAAGTCTTTCTGAAGTTGTGGCGTCACCAAGGGAAATAGCGACTCACATTTATTTAAATATATAATTTTTTCTCTCCTTTATAATTGTAGACTTAGATTAAACCAAAAAAGGGTTTAATCTAAGATTGTAGAAGTACCTAAGTAGTACACTCATTTGAATTAGTAGGTAGAAATAGTTTTACAACATGCAGTATCTAATTAACCTTCGTAAAGGCCTTGAAAGGATTCAGTGTCGACGCAATTTCTGGAGGTCAAGCAGTCTACTGGTTACAAGTAATTTGTTGGAAATTAGCATTCAATCTATCTTTGTTTACATTGTTATCTAGACCAATGAGACGTGAAATAATTGTTGACGGTTTTACTACAGTTTTTCCATAGTTCTATTTTGAGTTGCTGCAAGTATTGATGACTACGCGTTATGGAGGACTGTGTCATTTTGTTTATTTTATGCAATGATATTACACTTATGTGCAATGAAATCGACTCATCGGTATGCTTTGGTTCAGAACTCCCTAATCAAAATCTACAATTGGTAAATAATATTTTTTTTACCCCGTGTGTTAAAAAAGATCCTAAACTTACATTAGACCAGTTTTTACTGTGATAGATTTTGGTTTATTAATTTTACAAATTGAAAACCAAATACAGTTAAAAGAGCTAAAATTTTTGGGGAAATCAGCTGAATTTTAAGGGTCAATAAATCTGTAAGATTAATCAATTATTCAATAAACAATGATTCAATTAACTCTGAACACTCTGCATAGTCACATAAATGGCATATGACGTAAAAATGAGAAACCAGGGTTTCCGAAGAAATGAGTCTATTGTCAACAATACTTAGTTTATGGATGTTTGGAGTAGTTTAAATAAAGCTTATGAAATATACATTCAAATTATATTTACAGGTTTTGTTTATCTAATCTTATTTTTATATACCGATATATTAAGAATCGAAACCTACGAGGTGAGTCGATTTTATTGCTCGTAAGTGTATATTTAAAATATAATATCATTGATTTTATGTCACACCTGTATCCGTAGTGTAAGTTTTTTAGTGTAAAAAACGCAACTACTTTAGTTGCGTTAAGAGCTCAATTTGTATAGGAAACGTGAACAGCGCCCCTAGCGGAGAGAAGCGCAAATCGTGTTTCCCATACAAATTGAGCTCGTAACGCAACTACAATCGGTGCGTTTTGTATACTAAAAAACTTACACTACGGGTACTGGTCAGGGGGTGACATAAAATTTTCTACTAATCTCAGGCGGTAAAAAAGAAAGCCTCAAATTGCATATTAATCGCTCTTGCCTTCAGCATCGGCTTCAAATAGGTACCTGCGGTCTGAGAGATTCTTTTTTTACCACTCTATAGAATAGAAATAAACTTTATTGCACATCAACATAAAAATAGTACATTTTTATAACATTTAACTATAATGCACAATGGGCCCTATCGCTAAAAGCGATCTTCCAGGCAACCTTAGGATGGATAGAAATTTTACTGAGAAATTTAAATGGGAAGATGGCGATGTAGCAACCTATTGACAATTTAATGTATAAACATATATACTAATACACTACTTATATCAAAATAATAATACATACATACATAACATATATTATAAATACATACCATTACAAACTACATACATACATTATTACATACAAAACAGTTATAGCGACAAATAGTGTTCCTTTACCAGTTTTCTAAACGTGTTCAAGGATTGTGCTCGTCTTATTTCGACAGGTAAATGCATTCCACAGCCGAGTAGCCTGCACGGTAAAGGATTTGTTGTAAAATTTAGTGATGTGCATTGTTGTCGCCAAACTTAGATTTTCCGATGATCTCAGAACTCGGGAGTGCGTGTCGTGACTAGTTACTAAATGTACTATTAAATAGTTAATTAGAGTGCTCTGAGGAGCTTTTTTCGCTAATCCCACCATCTATTCCTTTTAAGGATTACGCATGCTAGTCTACGTTGTCACCGACAAACTGTGGCTACAAATCCAACGCGAACTAAGAAATTTGGCAACTCGTTTCTTTGTCGCACAATCAAGAAATGGAATTCACTGCTAGCACACGTGTTCCGTTCCCTCCTTTTTACAATCCTGGGTCATTCAAAAGAGGCGTGAAGGCGACGGTAGCTAGCGCGGTGGTTTAACCACTACGCTACCGGGATCGGGTGGATAGCGCAGCCGCCCGGATTGCGTAGTTTGCTAGGTTAGATTCCCGCCCGGGGCACCTCGATTTTTTCACTGTATTTTCTAGTTATAAAATTATTATTTCTCAGTTATTAGTTTTGAAGGCGGTGTTTTTATTTAAAAGTAATTTATTTTTGCTTTTTTAGTGTTGTAAGTATAGAAAATTTTAGGAAACTATCTTAAGAACTTTTAACACTTAAGGACTTCCTACGTATTTCGCTTTATAACTTTTAAAATTTCTACGAAGTTGCCGATCTCAGTAACTTGCAACAATAGTGTAACAGAGCAAATTATGTCCTTGATCGTCAGTCAGCGCGCTTCAAATGAGAACTACGGTCATTAAAGGTTTTATGACCTTATATGATTATATTTGATGGTGATATCTTGTACATCAGACGAGTGAAAGACCTAATGTTCCTTTGAGTTTTATTTTACCTTTAGCACTGACTGTATCGACGGATCGATGTATCGGAATCAACCGGGTGTTTACTTTTAAAAGTTTTTCAGTTTTTCAGGTTTTTCAGGTTCGGGTAATCTTTTTGAGAATTCCATGAACGCAGTTTTGTTTCTTTTTAAAAATAAAGTAACCTAAAAATAAATCTTACGAATTTTCCCTTCAGGGTACATTGAAACTTTCCATCCTGTATGGTAATTTTTGACACAAGAGTGTATATAAAGTATTGCAACCGATGCGGTGGTAAATGTGATCACTTATTTTAGCTCATGGCACTGTAGGTTCATGTTAGTAGATTGTCAATTGAATAGTCCCATCTCATTCCCTGTATGATTCCATGGAATCGTAGACAATTAGTTGGCATGCAATGCGGTATTTAAGGAGGCGGTCTTGTCCATACTAAATGATCGTCCCGTGCGTGCGTAAAGCACTTGGAAAACATACAAAAACTATTAACTGTTGATTTTTTTAACAAAATAAATGCTACTTTTCTAATATGAATATTTAGATAGCACATTTATAGCGAAGCTTCTACAAGGATGTTCGGGCTGCTCGCATAGAGTTGCCGTGATCACTCTATATCACTCTATACGTGCCATAGATTACCTTTAAGGAGGTCTACGATCCGTGCTAAGCGACAGATTTTACCGTTACACGTTACACGATTGAAATATGTAAATTCGTAAAAAAATATCCTGATTTTTATCATACAAGAGAAGAAAATATAAAACACTCACTACGCCACGGAAAAATCTTCCCTACTCAAACTACACTCATCAGGTCCCCTAGTAATAGTAATCCATATTTTTTTTTAATAAATTACCTAATACAATAAAATATAATCCTAAATTAAATAGTTTTTGAATAGAATTAAAACAGTTATTACATAAGAAGCATTATTGCTCAGTGCAAGATTATTTAAATGATAAATTTTAGAAAAATACAAGAATACCAAGATATTCAAAGAAGATACAATTAAAGAAAAAATTGAAAAAAGGACTAAAATAAAATTTTAATCATCGCATCGTATTTGAACGCACGTGGTTTATTAGAAAATATGTCGATGTCAAGGTTTTTACACAATTTCTTGTATTGCCTCTGAAGTGTATTCATATTTTGAGGCACTACATGGCCCATAATGCCAGATGTGGCTTTATATGTAACCAAATGTCACCTAAAGCTCTACTCAACCCCTTTTGGGTTTATGTTATGAGAGTGATTGTATGTACGTTTGTATGACTTTAATTTGCCTCTACAGCGGGGTTAAAAGAAATTGTTGCTTACATTTCTGAGGAGTTGACGCTCTCGCAGACCACTGGCAGCTCACTGAGGGTGAGGTGTGTCGCGTTCAACATGCACGCTTTGTCTCCGTAATGTAGGTCATCCGCCGTCACTTTTGATGTGGTGCCTGGTAACAGAAACAAATTGTAAATCATATGCTCTGCAGTGTCAGTCAGTGTCAATGCCATGTGATGCCGGCTGGCAGAGAAGCCTTTATGATTCGACCCACTGCTGGGACACAAGGCCCCTCCTTGTCATCGAAGGAGGCTTAGGCTGTAGTCCACCACGCTTGCCCAATGCGGATTGGTGGACGGAGTATAAGGTGATCAGTACCCCTTTGCTGCTCCATTAGTCGCTTTCTACGACACCCATTGGAGGATATGGGGTGATGCTATTCTACTCTGCCGGCATCACATGGCTTAGTAAAAATATAAGCAAATGTTTTCAATTGTTTTAAAATTTAACTTTACCACTTAAACGTATAGAAAACTAGCTGACCCGGCAAACGCTGTTCTGCCAATTTTTTTAGTCGTTTGAAATATGCTTTACGACCTATTGTCATACCTACCAAATATACACAAAAAAAAATCATAAAAATCGGTCCGTTTCGGAGGAGTGCGATCACAAACACCGTAACACTTAAGGTAACACGAGATTTTTATAATTCAGATTTTTTTCATCTCTCATCTCATCTCTCAATTCATCTCATAGGACTCATTCATCAAGCATTTTTAATTAAAATACATAAATGCTCCATCATCGTTACCTAGTATCATTAGTTACTCTGTGTCATTAGGTACTATAGGCTGGTAAGTTGTACGAGCCGAGCGTGTCAAATCGCAACTTTTTGCAACAACCTTGACATTGCACGACCCGTCCACCATTATGTAAGTATTACAAAAAGCAACTATCGCTTTTTATCGCCGTTTTCATCGCTGCGTATGTAATGAGTTGCTATCAAGGCAGGTAGAGTCAACAGAAATTGTAGAGCATCACAAATAAAAAACCCATTTTTTCTTTTTATGCAGAATTGGATTTTAATTTTGAGAAGTGTGTGAAAAGATGTAGCAAGTTGCATTTGGATGTGTGTGAAGTGTTGAAGTTGTATTACAAAGTAACGCCTTTCTCCATCGTGATGGTAGGTATGGATCACGTTGAGGTCACCACTTATGGAAGGCCAAAGGGAAGTACTTCCACCGGGTAAGGTGTTCTACGCCCAGGGACCGCACTGATGATAGCAAAATGTCCCATCCTCTGCGTGTGCAAAGGCAAGTCAATAAGTAGAACAATGGAACATTTTGATATTTTTTTTTATAAATAAATGCACAATAACATTATATTATCCTTCATACGCTCCGTTGGGTTAACAAACCCGTAAGTAGGTGCAATAACATAATCCGTAGGTACCTGCAATGTAGGTATTATTTATACTTATTAATTTATGCCGATGTGTTGTAGGGCTGCACAATGTGATACGTACGCACAAAATATTACGCTGATAATTACAAAAAGTTTAGCAGAGCGTGCGAAAACATAAACTCCGCTATGCATCTTGTAAGTAATCTTTATTTTTAAAGAAAAAAGAAAGTATGGTTTTGGTTTAGCACACCCGTCGCCTATTTCAGTCTGTTGCGTTTTCAAATTAGCTTTTGCCTCTGGCTTTATGATTTTTTTTCTAACTTGAAATATAGGAAAATAATACATATATTAATCTTAATAGTTATGGCAATAGTCATACATACATAACGCATCATAGGAATATGTCAGTGCCATAACACGAATTTTTGCGTCATGGACGTTTTGCAACATTATGTTAGACGTCTAGGACCGTAAACGCCTAAAAAGTAAACGTTTATAGGTACTTTTCAGTTTTAATAGTTAACACCATTAAGCATTGATAATATTTAAAGTTACAGTATTTCAGTATTTAACCTGTTGTCCTGCGCTATTAGAAACTTTTTGTCCATTTTCACACATGGACGGTAATATTGTTCCACAGAACCGATTCTTTGTTAATTTATGCACACACTACTAATTAGTGGTACAACAAACTGACTAATTAGAGGACAATAATTACAAGTGGCTATTAAAATCTTGATTTATGGTACTTAACTTGTTTCATTTAGCCACGAGTTTATCCAATAAAATCATTTATTTCAAAATAATGCCATAAAAATTCATTATAATGCTCAGTGATGATAATTGGGTACGTCAGTGCCATTATTTGGTGCTTACAGTGCTAATAAATGGCACTATGGCCCATTTTTCAATAAATCGAACTTAATGTCTGATAAAATTGTAATTAATTTTAACTTTTTCCTATTTAATTATATTCTATGCCTTATAAACACAATAAAAATGTCAGAAATGATTCCATAAAAAAACATTTCTATTTGAAGGGTGATGATCTCTTAAAGTGCTGATAATTGGGTACATTACCCTATATATAATTGGCAACCCTAGTAAATATATAAAAAAGGCAGGTGTCTGGGCTTGGTCAACACTTGTTTAGTTTTATTTGATTTTAAGCTATATATGTCACAGTGTGAGGTCGATAAGACCTTGTCCTTCTTCGTAGGAGTAGGATTGGTAATAAATATTATAGATACAGGTTTAGGTGAGCCCTGATCCTGTTTCTAGAGTTTTATTATTTTTAGTATAAGGTTGGCTTACGAGTTAAGTTGGATAGTGCATTCTATTGATTATTAATTTAAAGCTTGATATTTGAACGAACGAGACGAACTTCAAATGTTTCACAGGAGGAATAGTTTATATGGGAAAATAAAAATGTTGTTTTTGCAATTTTCCTCGCAATTTTTCCATATTTTCTCTAAATTTAAACTTTCCCTGGATTACCATAAAATTTTTAAAACCAAAGTTAGCCAAATCTGTCGAGCAATTATGGAGTTTTAGCGATAACAAACAGTGTTAACTATTGTAGTTGCGTGAAGAGCTCCATTTGCATCGGCAACTCGATTTACGCTTCTTTCCGCAAGGGGAGCTATTCACGTTTCCTATACAAATCGAGCTCTCAACGCAACTACAATAGTAACGTATTTTAAACGGAAAAACTTACCCTACGGGTACTGCATTATTAATTTTTACAGTTTTTATTTTGCTTATTCTTGTAAGTTTATGTATTTTAATCAATTGAGTTATTAAAGACTATTTCTTTAGACATGCAGAGCTACTATACAGATACTTCACAAAATAAAAATAAAAAACGTACCAATTAGGTAATGTCCCAGCTCGCCGAGGATGTAGCCGACAGACACCAGGCCCAGCACGTACCATTTGTAAAAGCCCTGAAACCTCGCGAATATGCCTCCTTGGAACATTTTGGATTATTCTGGAACAAACGAAAAGGGAATTATTACACTTTTTGTTATTTTTTTATATAACAATTAAATTTTTTAAAATCAAATAATAGCCTCCAGAATAATTGTAGCTTTCTTCTGGTGAAAGAATTATCAAAATCGGTTCTGTATTCCCTAAAATTACTTCCTACAAACAAACTCATAAGCTTACAAACTTTATTTTTTTATACCACATTGGTGGCAAACAAACATACGGTCCGCCTGATGCTAAGCGGTGACCGCAGCCTGCACACTTGCAATACCAGGGGATCACACACACGTGCGTTGCCGACCAAGCAGAAACTTTTTCACGCCTTTCTTGAAGACACCCTTGTTGTAGTCCTCAGGGAAAACCTCGACATGGAGTTCATTCCACAACCAAACTTTTACAAGGTGTCCTTAGTTTAACTGAAAAGGAAGTTACCCGTGGCACAAGCTGTGGTATTCCTTATCGACGTTAGATGTACTTTACAGAATCATATTGATTAAAATATTCCATTTTTGTGCAATACTTGTTCGACTTTTTTGACAGATAAATTCGAGGTGAGATGCGAAGTGAGAAGTGAGTTTTGTTTCGTACATTGACATTTCAGTGTACCGGCAGTTGTGTTAAACATTTTTACTAACGGTCAAATTTATAAAATTATGTAAAATTTATTGTTTTTAATTACATTCCGTATTATTAGCATTATTCACAATGTTATGCGGAGCTCGGGCTTGTGATAAACTAACTATAACTCACAGAAATAAATTGATTTATTTCTGTATAGGAATAAATTTGATAACTGACGAAGGTTTTCGTACTCCCACTGTACATGGTATGTACTTATATTAGTACACTTGCAGTACACAACAGGAATTTGCCTATTTTCTACCAAATAAAAACGCAGTGACCTACTTAGTAGGACGACATAATTAGTGGTTGCCATTGCGTGCTACCACTATTGTCCCAACGATGTAGGTACATCGCAAATTAGCAAGACAAGGCTCTTTACTCTTTAACATAAATTGAATAATAATGTACGAAAAGAGAACGAATGTCCGCCATTGTTTTTTTAAAAGGTTGACATTTTGATCGTCAAAGGTTTTGCTTCTCGAATGTGAGATTGTATTGTTTTGGTCAATTAGCTTCAATTAGCTTTTCGTCCGTGTGGAATAGTTACTTTAGGCATCATTTTAATTTTTATAGAGGTCTTAATTCTTTACTCATGTTTATTTTATTTAGTTTTATGGTTTTATCTTTGACTAGCAGCACGCCCCGGCTTCGCGAGGGTGGACAATTTTATTTTTTAAACATTTTGGGATAAGCGTAGAGAGAATCTTTATTTTTTATAATTGGAAAGATTTGTATATTTATAACGCATAAACTCAAAACTACTGGACCGATTTTGATCAAAGGTATAAATATTAATGAGAAGTTGGGAAAGGACATAGGCTACCTTTTATCGTGCTTGAAGTGGTTAAAATAAGGGATGAAAGTTTGTATGGAAGTTCGTCATTTGTTTTAACCTTAAGATAAAACCATGAAACTTAGAATGTAGGTCTTTGATAAGAACTAAATAAATATTTGTTGTAACGTCTTGAAATTTTGACTTGTGTGGGGATAAAATGGGGGATGAATTCTGTGTGGGACTGAAATAGTGTATGAAAGGAAGCCTATATGGTTTCTCAACATCTAAGCTATATTTGTACCAAATTTCATTTTTTGGGGTTATTTGTTACAAACATACAAATCTTTCCTCTAATATATTAGTATAGATATAATGACCGAAAAATTTCATGTTGATTTACAGACTTTGTGATCCCATGTCCTCGATTTAGGTGTCAAATTTTAAAAAACCTGAAACTTTAACTTTGACTTTGTAGTCCCGAGAGGATTGTACCCGGGACCTCTGATCGAATTCCGGTGAACAATTAGACCATGGAGGCTGTTTTCTTCCTACTTTCCCAGTTTCCATAGAACAAAAACCATACTAGAACTAATAATTATAACCTTGCACTCATTTTTTATCTCTAGTTACTTTTTTAATTTGCAGGAATAACGCGCATCGCTGGCCACAACCACAATTAATAAAAATAGAACCAATCCTTCCGCGTTTGTGTCAATTTGACAATTCAGTTTTTTACTGTAATAATTCATTAACGGTATTTTAAGCTCTTTGAGTAGATTGATAAAAAGTTTGATTAAGATAAATTGAGTTATGGCTGTTCGCTTGTAGCGCTGGGTGGTAATGTAATATTTGGTTTTGGCGGGAAATAATGTTCAACTTTCCCGGGGTCCGAAGAGTTTTTAATGATAGAAGATCTTTAGAATATAGATGGATTATAGATGAATAGAGATTTTTAATCATCAATGAAAAGTTTGTATTTCATTACTGTGATAGCTTTCAAGTTTCAAAAGAAAAGTATGACTAAGTTACCTATGCTATATCAAAAATATATTTTGTATATTATTTTATTGCAACGTTTTAGGTAAGTACCTATATTTATTTAAATGTGTTTCAATACAACAAAAATAATTGAATAATGTAAGTTTAAGAAATATTTCATTATAAAATGAACAACACCAGGAAATTTAGCTATTATATCTGGGTAATGTATTATCAGTTTTAAATAATGAAATTTTCTAAATTATAATTTTTACTATAAAAGTAAAAATTCAAGGGAAATGCAACTTTGATAATCCTCATTAAAGAGTCAATTTTAAAATCCAAGTTCACAAACTCGAAGGTTTTGACCTCTTGAATAGTCACAGAAAATATACAGTAGGCAGTACACCAACCGTGACGTTTGCCAAACGATTTACGACCTTACTTCCACGCGAATAAAACGTAACAATTATGATTCATGTTAATTTATCATTCAAGACCAACGCTGCCGGGTTGGTTGGAGAAATACAATCGGAGACAAGAACTAGATGACACTTCAATGAATTAATATCTATTATGAATAATAAGGTAAAGGTCATATTTGTAAGATTAATTTTGACATAATACCTATATTGTTCGTTTTTGTTAAATATCCCATACAACGAATTTGGTGAGGCGTGGTGGTTCTGTGATCGTTACACAAAGGGCACACGCGGGTTTTGATAATTTGGATAATGAAACCGAAAATTGGCAGTAAAAACTACAAAGAAGAATACTCATTCAAGTATGGACGTTGCATTTGCACCTTTTTACCCGACTGCGCGAAGCCAAAAGAAAAGGTTATGATTTTAGAAGTCTATGTATGTACCTCACACATAGATAAGCGTCGGTAGCGTAGTGAAAAGCGTCGGTGGCGTAGTTCGTGAGAGCGTTGTCTCCCACCTGGAAGACACCGGTTCGATCCCCGCCACGTACCAAATTTCAAATTTTGAATTCATATGTACGTTTAATCGACGCTTTTACGGTGAAGGAAAACATCGTGAGGAAACCTGCACACTCCTACGAAGAAATTCTTAGGTTGTGTGTGAAGTCGACCAACCCGCACTAGGCCGTGGTTGACTAAGGCCTAATCGCCCCTAATGTGTGTGGGGTAGGCTCGAGCCCGAGGTGGGGACATTATAATTATGAGCTGTTGTGATGGTATGTATGTAGGTACCTATGTATGTTTGTATTTACTTATGTTCTTATGATTTTGATGAATACGGTATCAATCGATTCGTTATTATGGTCCAGGTAACATAGGGTACATTTTAACCTATTTCATTTCTTTTTGTTTCATACTAGGGTTACAGTTTTTAAAACTTATTGCCTGTTGTACTATACATAGGTAAAACAAGTGATTCTATGACGTGATTGTATTAATTTTTGAACGCTTTTTTTATCGCTAAATATTAAAAAAAGCGTTCAAAACTTCAAAGCTCATTGAGCGCATTCTATCGTCTACACTACAGCGAGAGCTCCGAGGAGCTTTTTCCCCTAATCCCGCCATCTCCCTTCCTTTTAAGGATTATGCGAGCTGGCTTAACTGTGACTACCATTCCAACGCGAACTTAAAATATTGGCAGCCCTTTTTCTATGTCACACAATCAAGAAATTAAATTTTTCAACACCATTGCTCGTAATTGGTATGTAACTAAGTACACCAATTTTAGTTTCACAATGTATCATATTACCAACTTATAATATCTTTCGAATTTCAAATTCGGTTACCGCACAGTTTGGTAATCAAAAGTTAATAGTTTCGTAAAGAAAAGTCACGCTTTTATTTATAAGAAAAAAAAATAGGAACCAAAGAGAATTTATATGCAAAATGCTGAAACATTTTTGTAAATTAAATAAATTTGGCGTTTAGAAACACTCTGTTTAAAGATATACAATTATAAAAACCTTATTTAAAATTACAACTATTAAATAGAAGTCATACATAAATATTAAAAGAATGTATTTATTTTGTAAAAATTATATAATTTGCTATTTTGGCTGTATAAGCGTCGGTACCTTAGTCTTTCGCGCACAAAGCCGTCAATGAAAAAGTAAAAGCGCGCCATTTTTCAATTTTCAGTACTATTTTGCAAGTAGATATTTTACATTATGTATTAATTACTCGCAATGGTGTTGAAAAACGTCGTATAACACTCGTGAGCAATTAAAAATTACATTCTCGGCAAAATTATGTCAGCCTCGAACGTAATTTTCAACATCACTCACTTGTATTATAATGTACTATACCAGCACTCGTGTCTCCTTATAATCCTGGGTCATTCAAAAGAGGCGTGAAGAGCACCTTGCACGTCGGCTTTATTTCTCGGTCGCATTAGCTACCTATCTTTCCATTTTGACTCCACTTCTCCTCACCATTAGGTGGAATGGAGTCTTAACCGACTTCAAAAAAGGAGGAGGTTCTCAATTCGACTGTTTGTTTCTTTATGCGAAAAAAAATATTGATTGTTTTAAAACATATTTTATTTTGCCGTTTTTAATTTTGAAGGCGGTTTTTTTTTAAATAATTTATATTAAACCTTTATATACTAGTATATGTATATAAAAACAGAGGGTCGAACAGAGCTTTAGGTAAACTTGGGTCATACATAAAAACCACATCTGGCAGTTTACGCAACATACATACTGCAAGTTTTTTTGGAGAATCATTCCGTTGTCAATTACTAGTGACTAATATTCGATTAAATTGGTCTATAGAGTCTGTACCTATCCACCAATAATAACCAAGAAAATTAATGATATTATATTACATTACGTAAAGAAAAGTTTTATGACATTAGCTCTTCGGAGTTACTGAGAAATAAAATAAAATCGTTTGTATTTAAAACAAGTTTCTTTAGTTTATCATAATTAATGTTAATTACTTATACAAATAAATGTATATTTAATATGTTTCGTATATATGCAGAAATGTATATTATCTAGTTTGCCATTTTGCATATCTACCTTACAAGTATCTAAGCTCAAGTATAACTTTAGTTTCAAAATTATAAATAGACAAATCAGTCAATTCCGTATTTAAATATAGAACTAATGTTCAAATTTAAAACGATTTTAGAACCAATCGAAGAAGTTAGTGTATAATTTAGAGGACACTCACATCTTATTTATTTATTAATAACGTTTATATCTATGGTTTATATTCATATTATGAAAAAATATGATCGCATATTATTCCTCGAAAATTTTGGAAAAAATATATTTTTGCATATGAGAATTTACTTTACGACTACTGCCACAGAACAGAGAAAGAGCAGTATTGCCAATATCAAAATCTCCTATAGGATATAATATATAGCCACCCTCACTTAATCACAAAAGGGGTCGATGACACCTTTAATATTCTTTACTCCTAAAGCCACATCCGGCAGTATGGGCCATGGAGTGCTTTAAAAAATTACAAAACTGTAGCCTACATAAAAGAGGCATCAAACCAGGACAGATGTTGCACTAATTATCTCAGGAGTCTGAGTTGCTACCTTAATAGTATAAAAAATGGCGTTAAATAGGACAAACACAGTAAAAAAGCATTATTTAACTTACTGTTATGCAAACGATTACTTATTAATGATACAGCTTACCACGTCACTAGTTAACCTTCTGTTGTGCAAATTAAGCTTAGAATCAATAAATAGGTAAATTGTTAATTGTGACTAAATTTTTAATGTATGCATAACAATAACATCCTGCAACCAAGGTCTGAACTAGTATAGACTCATTTTAGATTGGTTTATTATGGCTGAGCTAGTTGGATTAATCAATAATAATAAGACTAACTTACTCGTCGAAATGTGTCTGTCTCCCACCCGGGATGCACTGGTTCGATCCCCGCCACGTACCAATGTGTTTTCAAATTTTGAATTCATATGTACGTTTATTCGACGTTTTTACGGTGAAGGAAAACATCGTGAGGAAACCTGCACACACCTATGAAGAAATTCTTAGGTTGTGTGTGAAGTCGACCAACCCGCACTTGGCCAGCGTGGTTGACTAAGGCCTAATCGCCCCTAGTGTGGGGTAGGCTCGAGCCCCTCGGTGGGGACATTATATGAGCTGTTGATGATGAACTTACTCGTAGGTTTGCGGTCATCCCGGTCACGAATAAGGGGCTATCCACACTTATTGGGCGTTTCTTTAATGTCCGACCCAACACCACACGACACCAACAGCTACATTCTTTATTGAACCGAAACGACACGCTGGCTCATTCGAATTTCAAAGAGAGTTCCGACACGCATACATAGAAGCTTGAGTTTTTTTACGAGATGGCAATCAAGCTTGCGGCCCACCTGGTGTTAAGTGGTTACCGTGGCCTATAGACACTTGCAATATTAAGAGTAAATCACTTAACACTGCAAGTCGTTGCCATCATGGGGACTTATATGATATGCCTTCAATTTCACTGGCTACCTTTCTCTTCAATCCGAAACACAGCGAACTGCTTCACAGCAGAAATAAGAAAGGCGGTAGTACCTACCCAGACGACTCTACATATGGGTCTACCACCTAGTACCTAGTTGATGCGCAACACATTCAACTTCTTACAATTTTGCGTCAAAATTTGGTCAAAATCTTTGTTAATTATATGAACAGAGTTGAATAAGTGCACCTAGTTAGTCTACCGCTAGGGGCTAGGGGTTAGCGACTACCCCTTCTCATCCCGTTGAGTGTAGTAAAAGCCGACTAAGGGAGTTTCTGAACACCGTGCATCGCAGCAAGAAGTCACTCGCGCGTGCCAGTACACCACTTAACAGCATTTACAAGAAGGTTGGTATCGTAGGCGCCCGGACAGCAAAAGGTCGAGCTTCGAGTCCCATCTCAACTTATAATGACAGCTTTTTTTTTCAAACATTTACATATTATTGCTTGTAAGTGTATCTAGTTGAAAGCCACTTTTACGAAACATTACAGCAGAAGCGCGTATGACATAACACGTACGATAAAAAGTGCCGGATTTGATTCAAACAATACGTCGAGCTCTTTTGTCCACGTCGTGCTTTGTATCTAAGTTTATGAGTTATCCCTAATAATGCCTATTTAATTGACATCGATGATATTATTATTATTTTATTACATGTTGTTCTAAAAGATCTCGAGATAGTTTCCTAAAAATTTCTGTACATAGACAACATTATGAAGCAAAAAATAAATTATTGTTAAGTATGTAAGTAAACAAATATTTTAAAAAAAAACCTAAGTAATGCTTTTTTTACTTCGGTACCAACCTCAATATTTGGAATAAGCGTAATCATTTGTATTTGGGACCGACTTCAAAAAAACATTTTAGGTTTTTAAGCATAATTTTGTTATTTCTCCGTTTTTAGTTTTGAAGGCGGTTTCATTATATTTTATAGGCTTTGTTTGTAGGTATTCATTACTCCAAATGACTAAGATACTAAAGAAACCAGTTGTGGTACTTATCGGGGATTTCTGTCAACCGCTTTTAAAGTGGGAAAACTGCAATGTGACAATTAATAAATACCACATCTTGGTTCAATGAATACAAGGACAAACCAATAATAGGTTTCATTCACTCTTGATAATTCCACTTTTCTTAAGAATTAAGTTAATCTATCATGCAACGCATATTGTACTGTAAAGATTGATCGATTGATATTAACTGGAAAGGTTCACGGATTCAGGGATACAATAATGCCTTAAGTAAGCTTTGGAATTTTTTTTGGCCATTTCTTCTCCATCTTAGCATACCTAATAATATAATTTTCGAAATTTGTCAGTGCTTGGTGCTTATGTTTTTATGGTAAAGTCAAATATTTGCAAAAATATTTCGTTCGGGTCTTAGAAGTGCAAATTTCAAAGATTTGATGAAACAATGTTTACCATAAAAACATAAGCACCAAGCACTGACAAATTTCGACAGCGAAAAGCAGTGTCTCCGTGGCGTAATTGGTCAACGCAGCCGCCCGGGTTGCGGAAGATGCGGGTTCGAGTCCCGCCTGAGGCAAGTCGATTTTAAAGTACTTAGCAAAGTCCATTTAAATAAAGAGAGTTTTTATTTCATTTTCATTTAATTTCTGCCTGCATATGTTTTCCATAGGTCATTAAAATAAGAGACGCGAAGAAGCACTTTCCAGGTCAGCAAGGCGAGGCGTGAACTTTCATTATCTCTCAAACAGCTATGGAATAATTTTATTTTTGCTTTTACAAACACGTAAATATTTTTAATACTAGAAAAAATGCTAGTATTTAAAATATTTAATACTAGATAACTTAAATATTTAATGCTAGATAAAAGCACTGACAAATTTCTACAGCGAAAGCAGTGTCTCGGTGGCGTAATAGTCAACTCAGCCGCCCGGATTGCGGAAGATGCGGGTTCGATTCCCGCCTGAGGCAAGTAGCTATTTTTGCATTCGGACTCACTTCTGCTTACCATCAGACAAAATAGAAGCTTGCTTTTAATTAAAACAAAAAAGCTCTTAATATTCATTTACTTATTTAATAGACATGGTGCGAGCGATGTCGGTCTGATAATAATATATAAACACAAAACCTTGAAATTAAAACCTAGATTATAGCAACCTTCAGATGAAGCAGGTGAAGGATGTTACAGAGTTGACACGCTACATACCATATCACATATTGTCATTAATCATGTGTAGGTATGCGCACACGAACTTTAATAATCAAATAGATTTGCACTATCACTTTCCGCATCGAAGATGGATGGATTGGACGCTGATTGCAAAGTAAAAAAAAATAGGAACAATTTCCAACTGAAAATTAAGCAAGCAATCACTATAAATATTTTCATTACCCACTTATCTTAACTATACAACAGTAAATAATAAGTTTTTAAGAACGTTCGAATATACTTAACATTTTAGTAAATTTTATTCATATTTGTTATATAAATATCATTCTTATCGAAAAATAACAACAAAATGTATCGCATCTTGTAAACTTGTAACTGTAAACGATACTAAATAGAAGAACCGAATATGGCCGCTAGTGTACATACGCAGGCCCTTACTGAGTATTTATTTTCATGACTAGGTTTTGTAAGATTCTGTACACATTTTACATATTTTGTTTTACATTCATTGTACACCAGTTTAAGTTATTTTCTCGCACCGGGGAGCAAGTAGTGATATAAGTATTTACATTATAATATCATTAGGCCCTTGGGCCTATATTATAGGGCTATTATTTAGTCCTCGTGGAATAATTATTTTGGGAAGCATTTTTTGTACTTAGTTTGGATTTTCATACGAACATTTCAAAAACGCTATTGGAATAAATATTTATATATTTCTTATCAAGTGCCCAAATTCAAAGTTTTATGGTTTTATCTTCGATCATTGCGAACTCCCATTCAATCTTTCATGCCTAATTTTCCCTTTCAGACATTTTTTTTACAAAAAAGGTAACATATTTTCATCAAAATATGTGGCATGAAAGCTTGAAGTCATAATTTTAAAAAAGCTAGAACAAATATTTAGTTTTTTGTTATCAAGTGCCTAAATTCAAAGTTTCGTGGTTTTATTTTTAAGAATGACGAACTTCCATACAATTTTTATCCCTTTAAGCTTTTTTTTTTTGCGGTAAAAGATAGATTATGTCCTTTCCCAACGTCTAGTCAATATTAGTACCAATTTTTTAAAAGCTTAAAAGTTAACATACAGAAGTATTTTCCCATTTACAATATTAAGTAGGGAAGTAAGGACTATGTTTCTAACAAAAAGAAATAATAAGCGTCGGAGGCATAGTGCGTAAGAGCGTTGTCTTCCACCCGGGAGGCACCGGTTCGAACCCCGCCACGCACCAATGTGTTTTCAAATTTTGAATTCATATGTACATTTATTCGTCGTTTTTACGGTGAAGGAAAACATCGTGAGGAAACCTGCACACACCTATGAAGAAATTTTTAGGTTGTGTGTGAAGTGACCAACCCGCACTTGGTCAGCGTGGTTGACTAAGGCCTAATCGCCCCCGATAAAGAAAAAATCTATGTCTGTACGTTTTCCTTTTTTCAAAGTTCGACTTGCATTCAAAGTTATTTTGATAAAAAAAGTATACTTTAATAGGTATTGAAAATAGGAATACGGACAGACATAGTTTTTACTATGTTAACAACATTCTAAAATATCATGAAGATTGGTTAAGAAATAGGGGTGGTGAAACGTTCTACGTTTGTATGCAGAAAGTGCTCGCCGTATTAACCTCTTCTAAGCAATAAAACTTGCTATACTTAAGCGTAGTAAACATAACATGTCAATGGCACGTGCACTATGCAATTGGCTGGTAATCTTATTTTAAGAATTTTAAACGGTACTTTACTCCAATGTTACCTACATTCTGATCGTTTACGCGTCTTTATAGCACGCGAGTGTCGCTAATCGATTCTGTTTGTCGAGTGACTAATATGATATTAATTTGCCTGCGTTTTTCTTTATAGTTATTGTATCCGGTCTACTGTGGTGATATAGAATGTAATACCTGTCCTAGTTGTTGGTTTTTATTGGTAGGGTAAAGCCTTGTGAAGTTGTGATGCCAGTAGAGTAGAATAGCTTCACCCCATATCAGTGGCGTAGCGTATCAGGGGCGACTTTTTAGGCGGCGGCAAAATTTCACATTATACAATAAAAATATTGAAACCATAATAATATTTTTATTGCAACTACAAATTCGGACCGATTGAAAAAAGCATGGAATTTGTCATATTCTGTGACGAATTCGGGGAATGCCCTTTCTTTGAGTGATATTTTGTAGAGAGTGCTACCGAAACGCGAGAGCATTCCTGGCTGAATGTAAATCCGGCAATTGCCTGACTTTTTTGTTGCCATTCTGGAGCGTGTGGGACGCATTTATACACTTACGTGCAATGAAATCGACTCACCGGTACGCTTTGGTTCAGAACTCCTTAATGAAAATCTACAAATAATAAATAATATTTTTTTATCCCATGTCTTAAACAAGAACCTAAACTTACATTAGACCAGTTTTTACTGTGATGGATTTTGGTTTATTGATTTTACAAATTGAAAACCAAATACAGCTAAAAGAGCTAAATTTTTTTGGGAAATCAGCTGAATTTTAAGGGTCAATAAATCTGTAAGATTAATTAATTATTCAATAAACAATGATTCAATTAACTCTGAACACTTTGCACGGTCACAGTAAATGTCGTATGACGTAAAAATGAGACACCAGGGTTTCCGAAGAAATTAGACTATTGTCATCAATACTTCGTTTATCGATGCTTAGAGTAGATTAAATTAAGCTGATGAAATAAACATTCAAATTATATTTACAGGTTTTGTTTAACTAATCTTATTTTTATATACCGATATATTAAAAATCGAAACCTACGAGGTGAGTCGATTTTATTGCTCGTAAGTGTAGTTTAAAACATCTTAGTATGTAATGTATAGTATAACTATATTCTTAGACCAAATATACATTAAATTTAAATACTCGTACCTAAATAAGTCTCGCTGCAAAATTCGCGAGTATGAATATTCAAAAAAAGCGATTCAGTTGTTCATGTAGGGTGAACAGAAATATTTTTCCACCAGCTTAACATGCCTTCCGCATCACTGAGGAAAACGATTTGAAAATTTGCGATCACCCATCCGTGTACTGACCACGCAACCCTATTTGTTCCCTTAAAGATTGCCAATAAATAAAAGCATTAATGAGAGGTTACCAGCGACAAGCTGCCGAGCGGTAATGAGTAATGTCTGTAATTAATGAATGGAATTGAGTTGTGTCTTGAGAACTTCATAATGCCAATTTTAGTCACGCAATATTTGAAATGAAAATTATTATGTTTTGATATTTTTCGCAACCGTAAACCAAATGAATAAGGTCGAAACTCAACGATGTTTAAAACATAGGGGTAATTTGTGCTCGGTTTGGTGGTGGAGCGATTAGTTTTACCTAAGTCCGTCTGGTTTATGAAATTCTCAATATATGTCACCACCATGCTCTGCTGATTTTATTATTTATTTTTTATTTTAAGATTATGAGCAGATTTTTTTAAGGCTAATATAATTTCATTCGAGTATGTCCTCCAGTGAAGACATCTACTCCACGAAATTATCTCTTCTGCGCGACCGCAATTTAGAGTTTCTTCCCCATCCGCCCGGATTGTGGAAGATGCGGGTTCGAGTCCCGCCTGAGGCAAGTCGATTTTTTTCAGTGCATTTTTCTAGTTTCTCCCGAGTTCTTGTTGTAAAAAAACGTGTTGAGAGACTCCATTTTTAACCTCAATCTACCGTACAATTGTCTGTTATAAAAAGTACATTTTTACTTGACATTGGCGAAATGCGATTAATAACGCGAACGCCATTAATTGAAGAAGAAGAAGACCGCAATTTACAAGATACGTTCACTTTTTTGAGGATCTGCATGACCCATCTTGCCAGATGTGGCTTTTTGTGTAATAATGTTACCTGAAGCTCTGGTCAATCCCTTTTGGGATTATGAACGGGATTGTAGGTAAGTACCTACTTGTAATCCTACTAATATTATGAACGCGAAAGTTTGTATGGATTTCTTGGTTTGCTTTTCAAAGTCCTGACTGAGATATCAACAGGCCAAACCGCTGATCATAGAGACTTGAAATTTTGCACATAGATACCTTATACAGTATATCTACTAAGAAATGATTTTTGGAAATTCCACGCGGACGAACTCGCTAGTTTAAGTATAATTCCCGTGTCACGATGTTTGTCCGGGATGATATCCGAAACTAACAATACGATTTTAACTTTTTGAAGCTATGCATCTTTAGGCGCGTTATGAAAAAATTATGAGAGTGAAAAATCCGATTTTAACTTTTTGAAGTTACGCATCTTTAGGCGCGTTATGAAAAAAATATGAGAGTGAAATTTTAAGACTGTAACACAAAAGTCACAGGTTGACCTCTAACTTTTATGTTACCACAGTCAAAGTTTAGAGAGTTTATGAGCGCACTCAGGACTTAGAATATTTCTCCAAGCTCACTTACCTCACGACCGAACCGACCTGACCCGATTTGGACTTTGAGGAAAATATTAGAAAATTTCTAAAGCGTACCCGGCGTGCCTGGCAATTACAGAGTTTTCGAGTCCGCTCGAGACATAGAAATTTTCTTGAAGTTCATCAAGACTGACTTTAAACTGTGTTTGGTAAGCCCAAAGACGACTTAGAACAATTTGCTCCGAAGTATAATTACCAAAACTTGTCTGTACAATGTAGATTTACGTACGGTCCATAGTCGCATCAACATACACAATTATATCATCTACGGGCTTTAGAAAATTAATTCCCCCTGCTATATGCGTCCGAGCCCAGTAACCTTTTTCATAAGCGATGCAACAACAAAAAAAAACAAATAAAATTTCTTTGCTGTGAGCAAAAAAGTATAACTTCTCACGCGCGTACATAAGTACACGCTGTAACGTTTTATTTTACCGACCTACATACATAATTTTAAATTAAATCAGAATAATTACACTAATTATAAATATTACATAAATTAAGATATAAAGGAAGCTCATCTAATTGAAATATTTCTTTAGAGTTCGCCTTCTAAATTTATCAACACGTTTTAGCGCTCCATTTCCCACGATTAGGCTAAGGTAGCCGCTGTCGCCTCCGCTGCTTCACTTCCGTCCAGGGCTGGACCAGTGAGCAGCAGTACAAGCCGCCCTAACTCGTCCCACCGAGCGACCCTCACCGAGACCATCTGCGGCTACTACCAGGGGAGTACACGCTATTGGGCATAATAGAACCGTTCGTCGTACCCACTTCCACCATTTAATAAATTGTTCTGCACGGATCTCTCGTGTCTCATTTAACTCCCTATTTCTTGGGACCGTGGGCGCACGTGAGACCTTACCCGTGGCAACGCACTCATTTTAATTAATGTGTGTTTTGTTCCAACTTGAGAGATAGTATTGTTTCTATAGATCTTGATGTTATGGGACAGAAGTAGTATGAAATTACCACAGCAACGCGTGGCCGGAACAGCTAGTAGTATATAATATTGTTTCTACAGTTCGTTTTCCAATGAGATAACCTTCCCTTTACCAAGATACTGATACTAAAGGTTACTAGGAGGCTATCCATAAATAAAATATTAATGAAACACGCTTGTTCGTGACCGGACCGAGCAGGGACGAAGGCGGTTTTAATATTTACTATTAATTATATTCAGTACTAACAAGATGATTATATTATGATACTAGTGGTCACCCGCGACTTTGCTCGCGTTAATGTCTGTTAAGTTATAGCCTCTATGTTATTCTTATGTATGATTTATATTACTGTAAAGTTTCATTAAAATCCGTTTAGTAGTTTTTGCGTGTAAGAGTAACAAATAGAAAACAAAATAAAAAATTAAATTATGACAAACAAATTTAGTAACAAAATTCAACCTTTCCTATAGCCTTTAATTCAAAGCTCTTTATAAATGAAAAATGAAAATATATATATGCTACTAACTTCTGCCTGCGACTTCGTCTGCACAGGATTAGTATATAGTAGATTGCTAGACAAGGGTGGAATGGAATCAATTGCCAATGAGTAAAAATGAAACCAAAATTCAATCTAACCGCTAATCCATACTGGATTAGCGGTCCTTGACGCGGCGACGTTCAACTTAAAAATATTAAAAGGTTATTTCAATGAAGTTATAAGGCCTAAAGATTTTTTTTCTTTTCATTTTTTTGTGGGAGTTACTTAAAATTGTTTTTTTTTTTTATATAAATAAACATCCTTATTGTAATGCTTCTTCTCATTCGTCTACGCTGCTCCTGCTATGCTACTTTCTATTATTCTTATTTTATTATTATTTATTATTCTTGAGAGAAAACCTCTTGTCTTCATCTAACCTGATGGTGACTGACGATAAGGCCGATGATGAAATCAAGCTACACTTGAAACCCTCAACAGAGAGTTGGCAGTTCGGTGTCAAGAAAATTACTATTTCACCCTTGGAATATTGAATTCCTCCGAACAATGCGGTATTGAGGTACTATATAAGATCAAAGCACTTCTCAGAATAATTGTATAGGTAACAACCTGGTACTCTAATGAGTAATGGGTGTATTTGACCGATATATTTTGCCGTTTCCGGCGTAGAAACAACAATTATATTGAATGCTGACATTTTATGTTAATATTTAAACCCTGGACTGTAGATATATTTTAGAGTGTAGGTATTATATGTCAGTTATGAGATTTTTTTGTTGGTTTACTGAAGGTTCAGTTACTTTTGAGTTTGAGGCCCCATGGTTTTTGTTTCAAAGCCGAATTTATATGCAAAAGAATGTAGCCTACTTTTTTAAATTCTCCTTTAGGTAAGGCAAAGAGATTGTCTTAAGGAATTTGAAGTATCCAAACTGGGTAGTAGATACCTCCATCTTACAGAAGATCTAAAATTTCATAATACATGTTTGAGCAGAGTACGTAACACTTGGTTAGAGATAAAGCCACATCCGGCAGTATGAGCCATGCATTACCTCAAAATAGTAACAGGTTGGGTTGCCAGGTGGTTACGCTCTAAATTCTAAATTATCTCTTTATCCCGGTAAACATCACCATCTGGTAAGAGGATATAATAGAATTTCATAAATATAATATTAACTATAAACGGCTGTTTCCAGATTAAATAAAAAATAGCGCTGAACATTTACTAAAAGGTATAAGTAGAATAAGACGCGAATACTTAATCCAATAAGCTGTTCTTAAGTGATGCCCCAATGAAAAAATACTATAATCACAACTCTTTGTTATTGACACGGAAACAATAATGAGAACGATTAAATTATTTTCTGCATGAACACGATGTTTATTTTAAACAAAACCTTACTCTTTGGTAAGAATATTTTTAAGTTTTATTATTTTTTCTAAAGAGAAACATTACTATTTGGATAATTAGCGGTTGAGATTAGGGATGCATGCATTCCTTTTTGAATTATGATGTATATTTACTTTTAAACTTTCAAGTTGTATGATTCCTGACTACGGTCATTGCAACTCTATTGAAATGACAGGCACAAACGTTACACATAATAAATAACATAGTCGTATTTATTAATGACGTAGGATGTAGGTAAGTTTATCTGCTTTTTCTTTAATCTATATATATAAAAATGAATTGCTGTTCGTTAGTCTCGCTAAAACTCGAGAACGGCTGGGCCGATTTAAGTTATTTTGGTTTTGAAATGTGTGTCGTAGTCCAGGGAAGGTTTAAAGAGTGAGAAATTATGGAAAAATAGCAAGAAAGATAGTAAAAACAACAATTTAATTTCCCATATAAACTTTTCTACCTAATTTCCTGTCAAACATTTGACGTTCCGCCATTTTAGCGAAGGGAGAGTTTTAATGTCGTTAGGATAGGGTGCAAAGACGTTTAGAACTCCGTGAATAGGTGAAACGAAGTACACCGGGTCATCTAGTAAATATTAAAAATTGACAAATGTTTTAGCGAAATAAGAACTTCAATAAAGGTTTTGAATTGTTTCTTAATTAGAATCAATCAAACTATTATGAGTGGGTTAAGTTTAGCATAAAACCTTTTTACAACAACCTACAGACCACATTATTTCACGATTGCCTTAAGTGTTTGTTCGATACAGTAATTACTAAATTTACTTTAGCAATCATTAACAGTGAATAAATTTACATACATTCTGAAGGAATACGGAAGCAGTTCACTTTTTTAGAGTACCGTGTGTGAAGGAATTCTATGTAATTAATTAACATCGTGTACTCTGTTTATAGAAAACCCTTAACATAATAAAATGATATCTTATTTATGTCACTCTTCATCTATATTATAATTTTCTTTGTGGATAAGATTAAGTACTTCGTTGTGCATGGACATGTCTGTAGGTATATATTTTAAGTTGAAATTAATCTGTATATGTATATGTCGTAGGGTTATCGCGAAATCCAGGTTATAGAAAACAAGCAGCGACAGCAGGTTTCTTTATTTATTTTAACAAAAAAACCTAAAATAAAACTAAATATGTCCTAAAATAAAACTCAACAAATCATCTTGCGACGTATATAAAAGGCAATCTTCACTTACTGATCTATCAACACAGCACCAACCACTGAACAGATTGCGCTGAAAATTTTCTCATCTCTTTTTCGTCGATCACGAAAGTTAAGCAACCAAGTGCGCGGTCGGTACTCGGATGGGTGACCAAAATTTAACATGCATGTATGACATCAAAATATATGGTTTTTATTTACCTTTGAGTCATTACCGGTATACGAGAAAGTCAAGGGGAGACCACTCCCGATTTTGGAGAGATGTGTTCGTCCCGCCTTGCCGCAAGCTAACACGCCTGTTTTGAATGACCCAGGGTTTTACCTATTTCACTTTGCATTTTAACTCGATTAGCGAATAATAATAAACTACTAATAAGGCTAGAAGATTGTTTATTTGTCATAGAGCCTTGGGACATCTATTTAAATCGAGCATTTGGTGTTATTGCAAATGTCAATGCGTTTAATCCTCGTGTAGATGTTTTTCATAACAATATTATTCCAAAGTTTTTTTAGACAATTTTTTATTTAAATTTGCCCGAAATGTTGAGATGTTAATTTTGAAGCGTAACATCCTTCCTGGTTGACGAGTTTTATTTTGTTTTCTCTTTATTTGGGTTTTCAAACAGTAATACATTTTGTATTAATACTAATTTACATGAAATTATATAGTAAATGTGAACCAAAGTAAAATATTTTTAGCAAAAAAATAGGACAACCGACTTCAATGCGTACAAATTTAAACTAAAAAGTAAGAAATAAATAATATTTTTATGAATTAGTTGAAAAGAGCGTCATAGAAAACCAAGGAAAGTATTGGTTTATAATTACACATTTATAATTCTTTATTTATAATAATTCATACTCCGATATATTTGGAGCCGGTGCCAGCTAGCCAAGGAGGATAGTGTTTGCAATTTTCGTACTTCACGGAGCGGCGGATTATTTTTTATCTTCATCATTCATTATTATGTATAGTTAATGGATTAATCAAGTTCCTATCTATTAGGTAAGATTATTTTGATTAGGCTGGCACCGACTCCAAATATATCGGAGTATGAATTAATATAAATAAAGAATTATAAATGTGTATCAATACTTTCCTTGGTTTTCTATGACGCTCTTTTCAACTAATTCATAAAAATATTATTTATTTCTTACTTTTTAGTTTAAATTTGTACGCATTGAAGTCGGTTGTCCTATTTTTTTGCTAAAAATATTTTATTTTATTATTTTTAGTGGAAATAAAGTATATTTTATTGAAAACGGATAGGCCTACTAGGCGCTCATTAAAACTTAATGAAAACTTTAACTAACACGTTTTTTTTGTTATTACTGATTTGTTCAAAAAGGGTCGAATTTATATCGATACAATTTATACGGGCCATCTCTGATCTTGACGTACCTAAAAAAGAATCATTAAAATCGAGTCGTAATACTCATAATTGACGAAATAATCAGGTAACAAACACAAAAAAACAGTCGGATAGAGAACTTCCTCTTTTTTTAAAAGTCGGTTAACAAATAATATCACGTCTCAGACCTATAGCTTATTACAAATGCCTGCCATTCATTCAAAATGAATGGTAAGTTAATGAACTATGAACCTAGTTATTTAACTTAAGTTTATAAAATAATTTGTCATAGTTTATGTGTTGACTATTGGACCTACTAACCAAAATTTCACTATTGCATATTAGGTAATGGCAAGTTCAAAAAAAAATTGACATTATTTTTGTGTTCGTGGACGATATTATTATTTCATCCCCAATGAAATTATCATTTTAACAAAAAAGTACTGAGCCAATTTCGGTATAATTTATACGGGACCACCTTTGGAGTATGTCCTTCCTAACGAAAAAAGAATCTTCAAAATCGATTCATAATTGACGGAGTAATCGCGGAACATACATACAAAAAAAAAAAAAAAAAAAAACATACAGTCGAATAGAGAACCTCCTCCTTTTTTGAAGTCGGTTGAGAACCTCCTCCTTTTTTGAAGTCGGTTGATCAAAAAACCACAGGTTACTAAAAATACTCATAGGTGGTAAAGTCATCCTTGCATCCCATTGGTTACAGCGAGAGTTAAATTGACTATACCATTATTTACATAAACTAACTGGTTTATGTAAAATTCATCATCACTTATTTTTTGGTGGTCAAAATATTTGTTCCCACGATGAAGGGCTGAGATGCAGGACTCGAAACCGTGATAAAGTATTGAAACTTTCATGAAACTATCTCGAGATATTTTAGTCAAACAAATGTAAATCGGCTTGATGTGTAGACACTCCACCACGACGGAAATGTAGTTACGATGCAAAATAGTTAGCTATTTAGTAAATAAGTTGTTTAAACTTGACACGCTTCCAATGATACGATAAATCTATCAGGCAAGTGTGAGGACAGCAAAAACATAATGTACACTACTATTATGGCGTAATGCTAAATAAGGTTTAACATAATCTTTATTGCAATTTTAGATATAGACTTTACTGTTAAATAATACTGAATTACTTAAATAATTGAGTATTATTAAATAAATAAAAACAGTAAAACTCGTTTAAGACGAGGTAGGGACCCAGCCAAAAACGCATCTTATGTGAGAAAGCGTAGCGGGAATCTGCGGGATAGGTAAACAAAACGTAATTACAATACAGGATGATCAATCCAAATGGGTCAGTAGGGAGAAATCGGAAACTATTAGAGATAGCGAAATCTGTTCTTAGGAACCATGGAACCATAGTATTTACAAACTTGAAACTTGCAAACTTATAGCAAGTTATTATAATGCTACTAGCTGACTCGGCAAACTTCGTAGCGCCTAACAGTCGATTCTTTATTTTTTTTATTTTTTAATACTAATTCTTTTAATCTAGAGCCGGTGTCCCGAATAGCAGAAAAAAGAAGGTTAATAAGTCAACAATTACATTATGTAATTAAATGTTATATTTTTTCAATTTTTAAATTTTTCCTGTCCGTAAGAACCATCCTCGTACTTCAAGGAATATTATAAAAGAAGAATTAGCGAAAGCTCTCGAGATTTGCGCTTAGCAACACATTCAGCGATTCATTTTTATATTATAGATGTTATTATGCTTTTTTAAATTGCGTTAAGTGATAATGTAATTATTATTTATAACTATATTCTTATATATAGAGTCTTTGCTTTCGCCAAATGAAGATACACAGCACCTACTGCTTTGTGTGTTATTGACATCTTCAACACGGGTGAGATGGCGTCAGGAAGCTTATATTTTACCGAATCTATCTTCGTGGATGGCGTATTGAACTGGGGACTAAGATGATATGCCCTCCATGCCCAGTAATTACACTGGCTACCTTTCCCTTCAATCCGAAACACAGCAAACTGCTTCACGGCAGAAATAAGAAAGGCGGTGATACCTACCCAGACGACCCTACATATGGGTCTACCACCTAGTAACATGCCTCAAGTTGCAGACTGACATAATATTGCGTGTTACGTATTAAGCGGGTTTCACTGATTCAACAGGATAAATGCAAATGTAAAAATCAGGAGTGGTCTCTCCTTGACTTTCTCGTATACCGGAAACGACTCAAAAGTTGGTTGAAACCTTATATTTTGATGTCATACACGCATGTTAAATTTGGTTGCAAAAAGTTAAAGCATGCTCGACTTATTGTGCTAAAGCACAGATACACACACAGACACAATTCCAAATGCGGTATTTTTGGACTCAGGGAGGTCCAAAACGTGTAAATCCGTCAAAATCTCGAGGTCGAATTTTTTGACAATTTCCAGATTTTCCTCTATACTACGTATACGAGAAAATAAAAAAAATATACCTAAATCTTAATAAAAAGATGTAGGTTAGGGAGGTAAGTTGAGACTACTTCTATGTTCGTTCGCATTTAATGGTGCCTAAAAAACAAAATAAAGTCGATGCCCCAGAGGAGTACAACAAGTTTTAAAGTTATAGAGTGGCCTATATTTCAAATTAGCTGACCGTATGTCATGCCTATTACGCCATAACCACTGACCTATTTATGTTTCCATGTGAAAGTGCCTACACATTGTTCGTTTTTTTAATAATATAACAATAAACGGCTCTAGGACTAAAATAACCCACAAAAGCCATTTCGTAAGCTATATTCATTTTAATTTTAAAAAGTAAAGGTTTGTTTTTACTATGAACGCTACGGATCGGTTACGAACCGTAGCGAAGCGCCTCTTTTTAAACTCAAACTCAAAGTTCTTTATTCATTTAGTTAATTTGAACACTTATGAAAGTCAAGTTTAATGCCATCGGTTCAAGAGTATTTACTTTATAAGTAGTTTTTAACATTTTTACTACTATAAAAATATTCCTCATAAAAAAATATTTTAATAGAAAGAACGGTGTTTGTCATCACTAGCCTGTCACTTAGTTAGGCAACCCCTAATAAGGGTGTGTGTGAGGATTGAGGGCCACTTTGTCATATTCTCTTAAAAATGTACCTATGATTTAGTGTGCGTTCTAAAAGAAATGTGAAAGCCTGAAACGACTTTGTGAAACCTTTGAAAGGCGAGTTATAGGCTGAAAGGTTGGGCCCTCAATCCTCTATGTGAGGATTGAGGGCCCACCTGTAACTAGTAAACTAAACACTCTACAGAAAAACTTTTTATATCAAAATCTAACGCTACGTTAAAAAAAATTGTGAAGTTAAAGATATCAGCGCATAACGCTATAGTATTTGGTATACTGCAATTCAAAGTGGGCCCTCAATCCTCACGCTTGCAAAAATTTGTTACCAAAAATAAACAAAATTGGTTTACTTTCAGACATTGTCTGCTTATCCAATGCGTTAGTTAAAAAATGTGAAATTTTGTGGAACCGAGAGCTTGCTCCAACTCCTCCTGGTTTTATAGAAATGACCTTGATAATGTTTGGGCCCTCAATCCTCCATCTGTTTCTTGTTTTTCTTTATTATGTATTGTGTAGGCATAATTTGACAAAGCTAATGTATTCTGTTTTTGTGAAAAAAAATGTGAAATAAATTGACATTAAGAGTAATTTGAAAGACTCATTTATTATTGCAGAAAACAATATTTAAATTTTTATTGTATAAATAATTTTTCACTAAGTAAGATTTGACAGCAGGGTGGCCACAAATTCTAATTATGTCAAAAACGACCGTTGTTGGCACAGACTAGTTAGGATTTTCGAATAAACATTTTTAAATTTTCCCTATTACGGGACGGCAAAGGCATCTAGCCCATACATCCATGGCTTAAGTTTTCTGTCTTCTTTTTGTTGATTTTCACATTAAAATGTGGGTGTCACACATCGTAATACATCTAGGAAGTGTTTGGCGAGAAATGCAGTCACACCACAAAACCCTTACGATTCAATGACAGCACACTAATTTACCACTAACTGTCTTTCCCCAATGGATAATAAACTCTAATGATAGGGCATTATATTGAAAATCGATTGAAGAAATATGACAGTTTAGGATACTATTTTGTTCTGTTGACTCTAAATAGAGTCACAATCACTGTAGAAAATTCTATTTTCTCTTGTTTGGTAAGCGCGCTAACAAACTAAAATGCCGAAACGTACTCATGTTAAAATGTCTATACCTACAATAACGTGTGCAAAACTCAACGATAAGCGGGCACCAAAAGCAAAAAATATAACTCCACTTTCATTTTAATAAAAAAAACATTGACATAGGCTTCGAAAACTGCCACACCTTGGGATTTTATCTGCTACTACACTTTTTATAACATTTCTGATTTTTTTATTTGAATATGCTAATCAACAAAACATCACTAAAACCATTAAAATCCCAGAATATCTGTCGTTTTTAAACAAAACTCAATAAAGATTATAAATTTTCCCTAAAATTTTTAAAGATTTTTACTTTGTCTTCACTTTCACGCATCGTGGTGTAAAAAAACTTGGCGCCACTAAGTTTGAGAACTTGTATACTACTTACTCTAGGAAAATTATCTACAAAAAAATCATAAATTATAATTTTTGATGCCATTAATTTTTGTCATGGGCTCAAAATAGGTTTTTATCATTGAAAAATACTGAATGAAACAAAAAAAAAATGTAGAAACAAATCTATTCTCTTTATTGCATTATTAATATTACAGTAAATGTTCGAATTGTTTGCCACTGGCATACAGGGACAATATCGCATTAAAAAATATCCTTTTATTCTACGTGCTTTTTTGACGTGATTTTTGACGAAGCTCGAAGCTCATCTAATGTTGCCATGGTTTTTATTAGATGCAGTTGAAACAAACCCAATAGAAAAAGTCCAGTCTAGATGAGTGAACGTGGTGGCCTTAAGTTAGGACCAAGTTGCCCGATTCGCCAGATCCAAGGCGCGTGGCGTGTGGCGCTCGGTGTCCATAAGACCACTGCGGCCGTGTGCACACCCTGCACCATAGGTAAAGTCGCCTCTGGACCAGCAGTCGTTGACACTTTTTAACGCGCGGAATGGCGTGATTAGAAATAAAATATATTTACCTTTTTGCACGAAAATTGTAATTTGTTTATTAGGTTATCGCGATTTTATAAAGAAATGATAACTTCAAGGAGCAAAGACGAATAAAATAGTGTTTACATCACTGGACATCCTAAAAGAGGCCAATCTTGCTAATAAAAGTCTACTCTCGCCAAAATAAAAATAAATTAAATTTACCGTCCTCTCAGTATTTTGAAAACACTATATTATTCATGAGCTCTGCTCAATACACAGTCAGCTGAGTTATCGCACTGTTGTAGCGTCAGGTTCGGGTGTTGTTGTGGAAAATATGTGACAGTTACATTTGAATGTAAACTTCAAGAATAAAGTACTGAAAACAAGGCTGTATGGGCTAGATCCTTTTTCCTTCCCAAGGCAAAATTTAATTTAAAAAATCATATTTTAAAAAAACTGTAGCTTAAAATATATTACTATTATACTACGACTTATTCAGTTGTGTTTAGTAGGAAACCACGGCGTCTGGATGTCGATCTTTGTTTTGATAATTCAAAATTGCTTCGGTGTGGATTTTGTGCAGTGAAATTGGTGTTGTTTCGATGCATAAGCTTGACGATCAGGTCTTGACTTGAGGAATCATTGATATAAGGGTTTTGTGGTGTGACTGGTGTGTATGACGTTGAGTATTTTATAGTGGGATTTCCAGCTCATGAGTCGTCATCATGAGGTCTGTTGCCATGCATTTCTCGCCAAGCACTCCCTAGATGATGGTGATGAGATGCATTAAGATGTGTGACACCCACATTTTAATGTGAAAATCAACAAAAAGAAGACAGAAAACTTAAGCCATGGATGTATGGGCTAGATGCCTTTACCGTCCCGTAATAGGGAAAATTTAAAAAATTTTATTCGAAAACCCTAATTAGTCTGTGCCAACAACGGTAGTTTTTGACATAATTAGAATTTGTGGCCACCCTGCTGTCAAATCTTACTTAGTGAAAAATTTATACAATAAAAATTAAAATATTGTTTTCTGCAATAATAAATGAGTCTTTCAAATTACTCTTAGTGTCAATTTATTTCACATTTTTTTTCACAAAAACAGAATACCTTAGCTTTGTCAAATTATGCCTACACAATACATAATAAAGAAAAACAAGAAACAGATGGAGGATTGAGGGCCCAAACATTATTAAGGTCATTTCTATAAAACCAGGAGGAGTTGGAGCAAGCTCTCGGTTCCACAAAATTTCACATTTTTTAACTAACGCATTGGATAAGTAGACAATATCTGAAAATAAACCAATTTTGTTTATTTTTGGTAACAAGGTGGGCCCTCAATCCTCACATAGAGGATTGAGGGCCCAACCTTTCAGCCTATAACTCGCCTTTCAAAGGTTTCACAAAGTCGTTTCAGGCTTTCACATTTCTTTTAGAACGCACACTAAATCATAGGTACATTTTTAAGAGAATATGACAAAGTGGCCCTCAATCCTCACACACACTAATAAGGTGTTCCCTAGCATGGTGAAAACGAATTTAGATAAGAGGACTGTTTAAGGACTCACTTAAGATAGGTGTTCCCTATCTAAGTAATGCTTTAGGGATTGTTGATGAAAACGGGCATTATTGTCTTAACCCTAAATACTATAATTTGAGTCATACCGTGTCGTTAGCGTGAAAGAAATGACACGTAAAAGATGATGACTAGCGTAAAATCATCAGTTTGCAAGTAAAAATACCGAACTAAGTCTTAATTTTGGTGCTTAGTAACATTTTGCTCTAATGGCGTGGTATCTTAATCCTTTAAGGTCATATCTTATTTAAATATTAACTCTTTCAACAGACTACACGATGGTTATTGATGAGGAGACTCACTATAAAATACTGAACGTAAAATTTATCATTCTACTTCCTGTCTCTATTTCAGTGATTCGTCTTTATAACAACACAATTTGCAATGCAAGAAATCCAATCAGAAGCAACTTTATGAAATAATTTTTGCGTTTACAAATGCGTAAATATTTTTTCTAGTATCAGAAGCAACTTATTAATTAGTCTGGTAGGTACAGTCCGCTTCAGAAGTAGATGATCACTTTAATACCATGTGAGCATTTCTGCAGTAATAGATGCGACAATTATGTATGAATTATTATTATGACAAGGTACTAAAGTGATCATCTACTTTTGATGGTGACCGTACATTGAGAGTTCTAGACGTTCTAGAGAAGCTATCGTTTGAAAAAATCATTTTAAAAAGTCACACCTAAAGTTCGCTGCAGCGCTAAAAATGTATCGTTATCTAACCGTACAGAGCTTACGCAGCGCTTGCACCGTTATGTCAATTGCCGGATGTAATTTTTTCGCGACCAAAAAGTTGTTAACGCCGTAATTTTCATATCGCACGTGTTTCGTTCAATGAGTTAGTTAGTTGCGGCTACATCGCCGCAATAGGGACATAGTAGGTAGTGCTGGGTGGTGTCTGGTGTCTTCTCTATACCTACGTTATATCTCAATGGGTACAATAAATATATCTATGCTTGTGTTGGTTTACATATGGTTTACATAAATAATTGCCTCTATGTATACGTTTTTAGGATTGCCCGATCTATCAATAGAGAATATCTATAGCCTGATATTACGCCATTATAATAATAATAATAATATTTATTTCATCAAGTAATTTTTGTACAACTCATTTTGTTAGTAACAATATTGCTTAAAATCTATGTTAGTAATTATAATTTGAATTTATATTTTTGCTCTGCCACTGCAAAAATCTGCATTCCAATCCAAAAATAAAAATTCATCATAATTACTAGCATGGGAGACAAGTCCATGCTTATTCAAGGTGCCCATCTCAGCAAAGTTAAATGTCATTGTTGTTGCCACTATGACTAAACTTGCGGAAGTGCTACCAAACATTTCTGTAAAAAATCCGTTGAAACAATAATCCTGCTTAACAGGAAGCAATAGCTGTATTCAATTATAATGGTTTCCGCTAATAATATTGATAAGACATTAAAAGTTTTATCATTTAAATATACAGGTTGTATGTTTAACGATGCCCATGGAGGGTGGTTCTGTAGGCGGTCGTAATCGTTTAACTAAATTCTTGTAGGTGATATGTAGGTAGAAGGAATACACATAACACTGACCCCAATAGATGCCGTTTCACCTTCAGTATATAAGACAGCCTACTATGCAGAGGATACATGGAGGCCGAAGAAACAGCCACTCACGATCTTATGGAATGCACCGCAGTGGCAACACACCGGACTCGCCACTTGAGTCAAGCGGGTACACTCCAGGATGTCTTCAGAGACGTCAAAGCGTTAGGAGACTACCTGCAAGAGTTCGGGTGGCTGGAGTGTTCCAGCTCCTCACTCTCAAATAAGGTTGTTGGTGTTTTACCAAAAACCCTATATTTATAAGTGTATTGTGGAAGTTATACCACATGTAACATAAAGGTAACCTCTGAAAGTTATTTCTTTGGATTCGACTTCTAAATCATCACAATGAAAAAAGAATTGACAAAAAATTACCCAAAAATAATTAAAATATCCCTATCTTAAATTACTTGACAATTAAATTAAGTTTTATGCATTGATAATAAAGCAAACTTTACAAAAATAGTACGATATCAACAAAAGTATACACGGAAATCACACAAGATTTATTTTAAAATAAAATTTGATTAATTTGCATATTAGTAAGAAACTACTTAAAGGGTTTACGTAATTCCTGTTACACGTAACAAAATCATCGACAATTTCATACATCGTAAAAAGCAAAGCACACATCGCACACATATCATTTAATAAGCAAAAAATCTAATTGATATTTAAGCCCTTTCAAATTACGCAACAAAATAAAGAATTAGCTGAGTAAATTACAATCTAAGTCGTTATCATACGGTTCAGTTTTAATTGATTTATTATTACGGACCAATTAATGAGAAGTACTTACAAGTTTATGTAGGTAATCAGTATTGGCGTCTAATAAATATTTATTTGGATACAAATACTTAGTCACTAGGAAGTTATTGCGATCCGGTTTGCGATCGATTATAATTATTTTACTGAACTGTAATTTGCATATTATTGTCCCTGCATTTGTGCTATTCATTACTTATCTAACTCGTTTATTGCTAGCGCTTAAGGGCGTGAACTAGATTTACGTCAAAATTGTCACATTTTAGAAAAATGCACTGAAAAAAATCGACTTGCATCAGGCGGGACACATTTTGTAATTTTTTCAGACCTGAAGCGATGTGAACAGACTTTGCAAAGAAATTATCTTATATACAGGGTGTAAGGGAAACGCTCCCTAAAACGAAAACAGGAGGTAGTCCTAGTGATACTGAATACGATGTCATAGGTAAAATCTCAAAAATAAATTACATTTTTAACACTTTTTTTTCACTTATTTTGTGTATTATCATGCCAGGACAACAAAATAAAACAATAATTTAAAATTTACAAACGCAAATTCATTTTTTTTACAATAAAAGCAATGTACTAAAAAATATCACGCGCAGTCTACGGGCCGGGCGGCGGGCGAGCGAAACGTCTAGCGCCGCTGCGTGGCCTTGCCCTTGACCGTTGTTAACCCATTGAACCCGCGCACGTTGACCAAGGTCAGCGCACGCAAGCGATACCGGCCGGCCGCGCCATCCCATCTACTACCTAAACTTTTCTGACGCACCCCGACGATAGGGAAGCTAGGTATGTTTTACCACACCTGCTAGATAGGTACCTATCATAATTCACAAGCATAACAGATATCCCGTTTCTTAAATTTTATGACAGACTAAAGTAGGCTTCTAATGTAAAATAGCCCATGTAAAATAACGTAGGTAGGTACTGCATTATACAGTGTCGCCTACGTGCTTAAATATCATCATAATAATCCACTCTTCCACAGACTACTGAGGGGATACCTACATCATTATTACGAAGTTTTAAAATACCGCTATTAGGTATGTTACCTAGTAAACAAGATAATGTAGGCATCTACGTCATCAGTCAACACGCGCTAGGAGACTCTCACGCAAACTCAACAAACTAAATTTCATAACTCACGTATTGACGAGAACTTTATGCAACACAATTAAACCGCTGTACAAACAAAAGTAGCTACAAAAATAACCTTTAGTACAATGAATCTTGCACACATAAAATATCATTATAAACTTAATACTTATTAAAGTCATAGGTACTTTTTGGAGAAATTCTATCACTTTTGGCCGATCAGCTGTTATTCTGCGCGGCACCACCAACACGCGGCGGCAGCATTCTTTGGCGGATAGTACAAAGACACCGGCATCACAGGCGGCTTCTTTGTATTTGCCGAAAGGACAAATGAAAATGCCGCCCAGTCGGTGCACGGCGCAGGACGCACGCGCAGTTCGCTGTTAGCTTCGAACGTAGACGCATGTGATTTACGAACGAAAGTTTATTACCTACCTAGTTCATTTGTGTGTGTGTGTGAGTTGTGTTTTAAACTGCCTCTAATTAGGCGTACAGTGCTTGCGAATACGAAGCAATATTAAGTGGATGTGCCTCAGAGAAGCTGGATGAAATGCTTCCTTGCATTAAGGATATCGCGGCGTAGGTATCCAAATCTGGGAGCGCTAATTGCACCTCATTAGACGAAATGCCTAACGTAGGTACGTAGTTTTTATCAAATTGTTAGTTTTATTTATTTCCTTGTCATTTTCGTTATTTTTCTAGTATTAGTGCGGAATCGAATCTGGATCTGAAATCTGGCTTATTTCTCCGTTCACGTACACCCATCTAGGTATTTGTTGTTGTTTACTTTTAAACGTAGATAGCTAAACTATTACTCGTGCCTAGAAATTAAATCAATTAAGACTACAAGGCTTAAAAAGGGACACCAACGAATCGGTATACTGATTGTGTGTAAGTGTGTAAAATAATGTCTTCAATAAATTCGTTGTAACTCGTGACCTTACAAGTCCTGTGTAGCTTAGAGGAGTGCATTCGCCCGGATCGCGAAAGGTCCCTGGTTCGAGTCCTGTCTCGGGCTTTTATCATGTTAGAATTTTTTATCAATTTCGTTTTCTATTTTTTTCACTCAGCATGTCATGGTGCTTCTCAAGTTAGTGAAAAGGTAGGTAGGTAACTACCTCAGACCAAATAAAATCTGAGGGAACTTGATTTGATGACGCGCAATTTCGCTTATTTGCTAAGTAGGTAATTAATAAGACAAAAGTTGTTACTCGTCGCTTTGATTATTTATTTGTGTTTTTTTATTATTTGTATGATACTTTAGTACCTACTAAAATTATTAAACGGTACCCGGACTACTAAGATGATTTCGAGTGTAACATCTGTCCTGGTGGTTGGCTTTTGTTAGTTACTTTACTGAAGTTTCATTACCTACTTTACGAGTTTAATGCCCCTGCATGCACACGTTTAAGGTTGAAAACTAAATGTTGTCCGTACATAAAAAATGACTGTAACTCTGTTAAATTAAAGATTTGTGAAGAGGTTTTCATGATCTGCGGGCTTAGTCTGCGGGCGTTCGAACCTGTTCAGTTTTAGATACGCGTTGCGCGCCGGGGCGCCGCCGCCGCTTGCGTCGGGCCGCTACGGGCCGCTCGCACGTACGTAATACATTGCGCGTTGTAAAATTACCAACTCTTTAAATATTCAATTTAAAAAAAAACTGCTTATGCCATAAATTTACTTTGAGGTAGTAGACTTTATATTTTTCGTTTTAGAGAGCGGGTCCCTTACACCCTGTATAAAATTCTCGTGTCACAATGTTCGTTCCCGTACTCCTCCGAAACGGCTTGACCGATTCTCATGAAATTTTGTGAGTATATTGAGTAGGTCTGAGAATCGGCTAACATCTATTTTTCATACCCCTTAGTGATAAGGGTTGTCCACTCTTAATTTTTTTTTATTTATAAGGCAAAACAACGTTCGCAAGGTCAGCTAGTATATTATAGGAAGATTAATTCTTGATTAAAACCACTATAGAAAGATATTTTATTTTTATAGTTTTGCTAAGCAAGGAGAATCTTATAGCACAGTTTTACGAAAAGGCGCAGTTTGGAGCTATCTTTCAGATGAAATATAAGCATTGTGATGGCAACCAATACTTGGGAAAATTAAAAAAAAAACAAAAAAAAGGTATCTAACAAAAATACAGCGAAAAAAATATTATTGGTACTTCGATGAATACACGCTCTTGGGGAAAAATACATTATATGTATAATATGTTTGAGAAATGTAGCAAAAGAATAACAAACGAGAACCTCTTGTTTTTCGTGTCTCAAATAACGTTTAAAATACAAATTATTAAAATATTATATTTAGCACTTAAACTTGTGGTATATGTGTGTTGATTTTTTTTGTCAAATATGTTTTTTCGCTAATTACGTGTGGGGTTTAACCACGCAAAGATATGCATTAAAATAATAAATTGGAAGTTATAATAGGTCACTCGACTATATTATGCATACACATAAGGCCACTATATTATGCATATACATAAAACCTTCAAGGAACAGCATATAACTTCAACTGAAGTTAATAACGTAGATGATCGCGGACAAATCACAAATGTAAATTTGTCTATTTCAAGAAAAAACCTGCACAATTAAAGACACAAAGCAAGTCAGAATATATTTAAATAGAAGCACAAGAATACGTACATCATGGTACTTTATATTTAATATATATAAGTATGTAGTTCTCAAAACCGTGCAATACATATATTTTCTGGTCCTCCTGTACCCTTGTTGTAAGTTTTTTAGTGCAAAACGTAACTATTTTAGTTTCGCATGACCTCAATGAAAGAAGAACAAATCACGTTTTCCATACAAATTGATTTCAGAACACAACTAAAATATTTACGTTTTACACAAAAAAGACTTAGATAGACTAAGGATGCTGGAAAATTCTCAAGTTTGTATTTACGAGTTACATATAGCTAGGCTTGCCATAATATTTTAAAGTGAAATCCGGACGTATAAAAGGAAGACGCAAAAAATTTATGGTTGGCCGAAATTTTTAGCCCCCCCCCCCCCCCCCCCACACCATTTCAAAAATATGGAAAGGTAAAAAGTGCTATTTGTATCCTGTAGCGCCCCTTTGTATGGCCGCCTGGACCCGTAAGCGACTGCGATCTGGTGTCGACAAATGTTTCATGAGAGCGCGATGACAAAAACACATAAACATAATAAAAATCCAAAAAATTCGGACTTAACTACGAAAGTCCGGACATGGTTGTCAAATCCGGACTAAATCCGGACGTATGGCAAGCCTACATAAAGCGACCAATTGTAGCTGTTAGTAATTATCACAAATTTAATACTTCTTGCAAATTCTGAAGAAGTGCGTCACTCGTTGGTGGCCTTACCCTACAAAGGTTTTAGCTAATTGTTGTTTTGGTGGAATGGCCAGTAACCTTGTTTAAGTACTAAGAGGTCCGGATGCGAATCCTGCTAGGGATAAATGTTTGCGTGGTGACACGACCATTTGTTGACGAATGTCTAATTTATTTTAAAGATATACCTACTAACCAACTTACTTACTTCATTAATTCTTAGTTAATTCATTTGTAGTTAATGGAAGTGAGCTAACTCAAAAATATTGCACATTTACCTAAGTAAAGCGTAAGGAAAATATTCTTTTATAAGTCAACCGGTTGTGACGGGACGTCCCGCGTAAAATAAAAGGGATAAAATACCCAAGGTCTAGGGCTGTTTACAAAGAGAATAAAAAAGTAAAAAGTCAGCAGAGCTCAACGCTGCTAGGCGGTCTGTGGCGTAGGTCATTATCCGTAACAAAGTTAGACTTACTGGACCACTCGGAGAGTGTCATGCGATAAGAACCAGTCAATTTAATTTTGCATCGGCTTTGTCTAAAATGTCTGTATTATTTCAAATATTATTGAAAAGTTTATAAAACGTATTTAAAATGCAAGGATCTAATTAGAATGCTAATAAGAAGACTAATTAGAATAACGAAATGTGAAAGGGAGAGTTCAACTTATTCTATTTTGTTTTTATGGACTGGCCTATACCAAATTGGTTGAAGAGAGCTTAAGATGTTGATGATTACGAGTGTGTTAATTTATCATGTCAGGCTCAGACACCCACTGTTGAGGACATAAGCTTCTCCAAACCGATCGGTCCTGCGCTGCCCGCATCCAGGGGCTCCAGCCTTTACTTTTTTAAAAATGTTCGTTATCTAGTATCCATAACACAAGTTCAACACTTCGTTTACTGTTTCACTTACGATGATTCTGTTATCATAATAGTCCCGTTTTCATTGCATAATTATACTTTATAAATCTGAATACGCAAGATAAATATTTATTTTACCAGATTATCACAGTGAGCTATATAAAAATGTTTTACTTTGCATAAAAGATTATGTGTATAACGTAAGATAAACAGCCTAAGATATAATAAACTTTAATGTCTTACTATAATAATAACCACCAGGACGAACCGTGATGAATTGACGTAACTATTTATAGTAATTGTCTACTATAAGATTATTATTTATTGGTCCATTATAACCATTTATTGCATATAAAAGGAAAATATAACAATCATTTGCGGAAATGAATCTGATTCAATGCAGGTGTTTTAATTAATTACTCGGTTAATTGCAAATTATTTTAAAATACTTTGTTCTCGGTTCTAGTGGGAGTACTTTTGTAATTTATTTTTTTGAAATCTGTGTGAGTTGGAATTTCACAGAATTTTCCGTTTGAATTCAATTGATGATATCTTTTTTATGAAATTTTCCGTAAGATACTTAAAAAAGTATTCAGACTTCTTAAAAGTGTCTATTTTATGAAAAATCTAAAAAAATGTATTTATAGATATTTTAACATATTTAAATATTTATTTAAATTTTAAGACAAATTTAAAAAAACATGTTTCTATTTTAACATTAATATTTTTTGCGCTATAGTATTTTTAACCGGCTTCAAAAAAGGAGGAGGTTTTAACGTTTGGAAGCTGGTGCTTGTCAGGCGGATTTAAATTTTTAGCGACATCTGACGAATTGTTTTTGAGTTATCCCTAATAATGCCTATTTGACATCGGTGATATCATTATCATTGTATTACTTGTTTGTCCAAAAGATCTCGAGATAGTTTCTGACGTACAAGGCTAAAAAGCAAAAAATATATTATTTTAAATAAAAAAAATAAAAACGAGGAAATAAAAATTTCGGTTTTCATCAGAAGTTATGGTGATTCAGAAGGTTTCGACGTATAATTCGTTAACGTGACTGCGATCCCCGAACAAAGTCGGAGCGGGCCACTAGTTAGTGTTAATTTGTAAGTTTTTTAAGCTAAATTACATTCGGTAAAAACTTTGAAGTGGTTATTTGAAATATTAGTCGCATATTTATAGCACTTGATAATTGTAATGATCCTTATATTGTGTTAAACAACTTCATTTATTTATTTTGTTGGCGCACTACTGTGGAACGCCATCAATCCTTTCACTTGTTCGGACGAAGTTCAAGGCTGCGCACTTTTGATTGTTGCATTTAATTATTATTACCGGTTCAGATAAAGAATGTGATAGTAAAATGTGTAAGACAATAAGGGAAAGCCAATTTATAATTAATGTCTTTTAGGTACAATTTCAAGGGATCTGGCTGGCTTAGGGGATGAGACGTCCCCGAAACCGATCTGTAGGCAGCTGTACTGACCACTCCACCATGACGGCGTCTTACGGCAATTATTATTGAAGGATTGTAACTTTTTGGGCTTTTGCCAGTTCTATATATGCGATTAGCTGGCTGCCTGTTTCTATTTGGGGGCACTGCATGACCCATACTGCCAGATGTGGTTTTATGTGCTACAAAATTTTACCTAAGGCTTTTCTCTACCACTCATGTGATTACGAGCATGATCGTATCCCATGAAGGGTAGTAAAGAGGGATATGTATGTATTATTATAGGCTTTCGCTGATTCTTTATGGAATATATGTTACATTACAGTATCGTTAATGCATGCCTATTTGCAATTTTATTATCTGCATTATTTACTCTATAGGAATTAATGCAAGAGTTTGGCACTGTTACTAGCGTACACAAAAAAGATGTTACACTCACATAGGCAAGGAGAGGGTGGTCAATTCCTAGTTCAAGCAAGTGATTTATCCAAAATCTTTAAATGCAGTTTTACTTATTTGCGAAAATAAAAGCAATCTAAGTTTTACTAAAATTTTCTATTGTTAATATTAATAGTACTTTCCATCCAACTACAGTCCTTTTTTCCAATCTGTATAATTATGTCTACGTTTGAGACTGCCTAATATTTTCTACTATGAAATTAAAACGATATTATATCATTAGTTTATTTACTCGGGTGACCAAAGGCCGGTTACACTATTAAATTCACAGTTACAGATTGGCCTACCAGGGTTTGGTTGCTAAGCGACCGCTGTTATTTCTAGTAATTTAACAATAATTGCTAAGTAACAAGCGTCGGTGGCGTAGTGCGTAAGAGCGTCGTCTCCCGGGAGGCACTGGTTCGATCCTCGCCGCGTACGAATGTGTTTTCAAATTTTAAATTCAAATGTACGTTTAATCGACGCTTTTACGGTAAAGGAAAACATCGTGAGGAAACCTACACACACCTTTGAAGAAATTCTTAGGTTGTGTGTGAAGTTGACCAACCCGCACTTGGCCAGCGTGGTTGACTAAGGCCTAATCGCTCCTAATGTGGGGTAGGCTCGAGCCCGAGGTGGGGACATTACATGAGTTGATGATGATGCTAAGCAACAACCAAATTTCGAAGCGTTAGTAGCTGTGCGCATAGGCTGGTTGACTCGGTTCCTGCGTCAACGGAGATCGATCCTGTAGGCCTATTCGCTAACTTTTTTTGACAAATGTAAGTGATGATCACTGAGTGATTTACATATCCATTGCCGTTTTACACGACACGCTATTATGGCACTTGTCATGTGAATCCAGCAATGGATATATAATTCACTCAGTGATCATCACTTTCAACTGTCAAAAAAAGTTAGCGTATAGCCCCCCTGGCCGTCTTACACTAGCGACGTGAACTCCTAGCACAATGTATTTCACCGACCCCAAGTAAGGCTAGGGTAGGAAGAAGGGGTTTGACAATAACGCCATAAGCAGCCAACCAATGAAATACTTTTAACTACGAGATGTACAAAAACACATTTGAGAAAAACTTGAAAGAAAAAACAGACGACAAAAGTTTCAACGTCGATTTTGCTCCATCCAAATACGTTTAGGTTGAGAATTTATTAGGTTTTTTTACAGTTAGTTGTGTTGTATGTCTGTCTAGCTTGAGTTAAAAAATAAATTAATAATTAGAAATATTTATCGATGTGTCGGTTCAATATATTTTCAATATTTGAATTTGAAAGTTATGGTAATTGTTTACCAATTTAAAGAACGTGTTATGGCTTATGAATTATATTTTAATTAAATAAGCTTAGAGACAGAATTTTAAAGACATGAATGACAATGAAAATATTATATGTTGTCATAAAAGTGACATTTAAAAAATATTCTAATAATATTCATTGTAATAAATAACAGAAGCTTCTTCAAAGCACATTTCGATATTTGTAATGTAATTGTTTTAAACGCTGAAATTTTAAATACCAAATAACAATAAAACACACAACAATTAACTATTCAAATTCAGAATACAAAAATAAACACTAACCTTAGGATTGCAACTCAAAAAATCACAATTTCGCAACTAGCAACACCAATCAGCGAAAACGCGAGTTCGACTTCTCAATGTTTTCCGAACTTCGAACTATTTGAACAATGCTGCAACCTCTGACTTCGTATCATAGGTTGTAATCAAGGCGCGTGCGCCCGCCCGGTATTCTAGACGGCTACTGGCATAGCTCTGCCCCCGGGTTGCCTTGAAGACTATCGAAAGCTTCTAATTAGATCAATCATTCGTGTCGACCCTAAGTTTTTTTTTAATGATCGAATTGTGTCAGCCTACTCTAATTAAGATAGATTTCAACGTAAATAGATTAAAGAAACATTATGTCGGCTAGAATCGGGGACTTTCTTAGACGGTTTTCGTAGTATTTTAATAGTGGGAAATGGTAATGGATTTAATTACTTCAATTAAGTTACGTAAACGACTAAGCCCTTAGTTACAGAAGATGACTCTATCGTGATCATGGGCCCTTATAATTTATTCTCCAGCGATTTAAAATCATTGAAAAATATGTTTTTGGCACTGGGACTATATCCCGAGGATTTGGAGCGCCGCAACTGGGATAGTAACTGCACCTTACAGAAGACCGCAGTCAAACAACTCTACATTTGCTCCCCATCCTCGACGGTTAATTCCTGCCAGAATGTCCAATCTATAAGGAATGAATTCTAGTGGATGGGCAAACCGCGAAAGAACGACGGTGTTAAAATATTTTAGTCCCTTCCGTCGTGCCTTCACATGCGACAACCTTGACTTAGTTACATAGAAAGTAGCAGGAAAGTATGTAGAGATTTACGGCTTTATTTATCCCTTTGCCGATTCTCTACAGTTTATCCATGAGGACAAGTTATACGGAATAAACGATAGGGATGGGGGGCTATTGTCGTAGTATTCTGTTTCTGTCGGTGAGTTAGGTTGCCAAAGTTCCGTGAGGCCTTGACATGTAGTGGCTCCCCATGCTCACATCGGAGGCCCGCCGTCTGGCCCTAGGGTAATCCCTCTCAGGCGCAACCCGGCCTGCTATTAGGTCGGGCAGCCCGCAGACTTTTCGGAGACGAGGCGTACACTGTGCGCCGTTCTCGAAACGTCCCCACAAAGGCTTTGAGGGTACCGATGGTTTTAGTACGTATTCCCGGGAACCCTCGGGAGAGCCCCCAAACACGCCGCACTGTCTAGCCCACTGTGCGGTCATCATCATCAACAGCTCATATATTGTACTCACCGCGATTAGGCCTTAGTCAACCACGCTGGCCAAATGCGGGTTGGTCGACTTCACCCACAACCTAAGAATTTCTTCATAGGTGTGTGCAGGTTTCCTTACGATGTTTTCCTTCACCGTAAAAGCGTCGATTAAACGTACATATGAATTCAAAATTTGAAAACACATTGGTACGTGGCGGGGATCGAACCTGTGCCTCCCGGGTGGGAGACGACGTTCTTACGCACTACGCCACCGACGCTTTTTTACGGTGTGCGGTACGGTCCGTCAAAGATTGTGTCGGATGTGACCGGGTTCGCCACATCTTCAGCGAAAAGGGAACATCTTTCGCCAAGCTAGGTGTTCTACTGTACATTTTTTGGCTAAGGGAAGGCTAAAGGAAGACTAATTTGTACACCCCTTGTAGCATCTGATCCTCTGTGTATTTTTACCAATAAGAACTGTATTTGAAAATTACATAAGACTGAGTCATTAAAAAAATGTATAGGTAGTTAATTAATAGAGTCGTGGAAGATGCGCTTAATAACACGTAACCACATAATTGAGTCCATCATTTAATTTATTTATGCCTAACACGCTAACTGTTTACAAGAGTCACAATAACTATAATTAACTTACAAGTTGTGATTGTATAGATAACCCTGGGTCATTTTGGACGGCTTCAAAAATGTGAAACTTCACTTCAATAAAAGTCAAATACCTACAATATTCGTTATAAGCACAAATTGTCTATTATAACTGAGTTATACGAATAAAAACTAAAGATTCTTTATTAAAAGTTGAATCGGCAAGTTTTTCCAATTTTTGCGCAGACTGTGAATCATTGTAACAATAGTTGATTCACCATTGAGTTCACGCAACAACCGCTTCAGGAATACAGCCTCTTTACCCTGAACTGGACAAACTAATATACTAGGATTCGCTCGAAGACGTAGCAATACTAATTTGCTTCTTAGTCTCCCATGATATGGCTCCTCCGGCAATAGAGAAGTAGAATCCGGTATATGAACGACGGTCTATAGGCCTCCTTCTAATCAGCGTCTCGCAGAAGGAGGCAACAGTCTCCCAGACCTTCCCATTGCTAACATCGCACTGACTATACTTGGCAATGGGATAATATCCTCCACCGAGCGCCGCTCACAACGCACGGTGCTTCCCTACGTGCCGGACAGACCATTAATGTGTGTTCAGCCGTGTCTTCAGGCGAGTCGCAGTGATGACCGGTACCTGAGGGTGACCAGGTACCTTCGAAAAGCACCATAAAACAAACCCCACCAAATCACCAACTAAAGCGAGCACAAATGTGTACTCCTTGTAGATTGAACAGGTTCCGGACCTCTTAATCGGCTTTGCGCTAATTACGCGTAGAGCCAATGTCACGTGAAAGTATTCAAGTATAACAATAAAGAATTGTGCGATAGATTATTTAAAAAATTGACACTCACTCGTTCATTTCATAGCAAAAACACACGCAATAATACATATGTATAGTATTTTTAATGTATTTTGTGTAAGTGTGAGTGTGTGTGTGTAATTAAGTACATAATAAGAGAAAACTACTGGATAACAGACAAATATTTATAACAAATTAGATCTTTTTATAAATAAAGTTCAATAAATATACAAGGTGTTTGGTACATGGGGTATGAAGCCGGCACCTACCCATGCTAACATAGTCATATAAATACTATGGTGATATTAAAAATTCAAAATCGTAATAATATTTTTTTAACATTCCATACATTTTGTTTTTTTGATCTAACTATTTGTATGGAGAATTCAATTTCTTTTTTAAAATTTAAAGTTTTTGATATCACCATAGTATTTATATGACTATGCTGCATGGGTAGGTGCCGGCTTCAAACCACATGTACCAAACACCTTGTATAAACGACCATGACGTACCAGGATTCGATCCTGGACCGCTTGACTTTACCAGCATTACACTGACCACTCCACCACGATGGCTTCGATTATAACAGCATTTGCTGACGTTAAGAATTCTTTCAGCGAAGCAAACGTGAAATACTTTTCTGGCAATGTAGGAAGTAAATAGTACAAGTTCATTTGGAATTGCTTTTCACAGTATTAAATTGCAGTTTGAAATTGATATTCTAATAAAAAGGTTCCTACATCTCGTTAGCGCCAAATTGATCACGTACTTGGGAAGAAGTGAGGTTTTTATCAACGATTATTGGTGAACATAATGCTGAGATGTCTGTGTATTTATTTGGTTATATTTTTTGCGGTAGATTGTTTGTTGTGTTTTGTTATTGCACGATATTAAAAGACTGTTGTATTGGGTATTTATCTATGAAATAAACGTTTTTATGAATGTCTTCTTCTATATACTCTGTTCTCAATTTATTAGGCGTCGATGCAATACAATGTAATAATTATTATTCCAATATATTTCCTCGCTTACACCAATTAATCTAGCCTAAATTGTATCATTAAGAACTTGCGTTATGAATACTAAATAACGGACAAATATACATTATAATTTAGTAATATTATCAAAATTTTATGATTCAAAACAATAATACCTTAATTAAATTAATTACAAAATAAAACTACTCAATAAAAACTAATCAAATCTCCGTTAATAATGTTTCTTTCGACAAAAAATAAGAAATAACGTTTTCAATTTGTTTTCATTCAGTAATTTTATAAATAAACCATAAATATTCATATAAACTCGTAAACAAACATGACTCATGAAAAATTTAAGTGTTCATCACACAAACATGGTGCACTTTATATTCTGTATTTTACGGTAAATAAACATATTATTATTATTAAATTTGCTACTACCAGGAATCGAACCTGTATCACCCGATGTGTAGGCAGTGTTACTGACCACTCCATCACGACGGCGTCAAAAATGAGTTCAGAAGAAAAAAAGGGTCGATGACCTACACGTTATGAGTCTTTGTTCCATGTCATATCAACTTTATTTCCGCAAATGAACGTATGAAAAACCAGAATCGATTGCAACCTCTGACAGCGACACGTGGGATTGAAATATCCGCATTGAATATATTATTAATTACTTCGAAGACCTTCTAAGTTATTTTATAGATTTAGTTCTTAGAAACTCAAAAACTTATACGCGTTTAATTTGCGGAAAAAATTGTACCTGACAAGAATATTGTACTTATTTAAACAACGGTTTTAAAAGCCGATTAAAATATAAACTTTTTAAATTATATGTTATGTACAGACAACAGCACGTTGGGTTACCACAAACTGTCAAATTATCCCAATCCATTATGCACTTTTATTGAATGGCCTTAGGTTGAAAAATCGTTTGGAGAAATTTCACAGTTTGGTATAGTCTGACGTGCTGTTGACTGTACTTTCTTGGTGCAATAATATGCCTGCTAGTACACGTGTTCCCTCCTTCTTACAATGCTAGGTTATTCAAAAGAAGTGTGAAGCACCTTGCAGATCAGCAAGGCAAGGGTGGCTGGTACAGTGCTTTCGTTATCTCTCCTGCAGGCTATCTTTGATTTGGACTGCACTTCTGTGTACGATTAGGTAGAATGTGATCATTCGCTAGACTAGATATAGGCAATTCCATTTCTTGGTGGTGCGACTAGATTAGATCAATTAAATGGAAGGTACAGAAAACACAACATTATTAACACTTTATGCAATATTTTTTGCGTTTAACAAACGCGTAAATAGTTTTAAAACTAGAAAAAATACACTGAAATAAATCGACCTGCCCCAGGCGGGAATCGAACCCAACATCTTTCGCAATCCGGGCGGCTGCGTTAGCCATTGCTTTCGCTGTAGAACTTTGTCAGTGCTAGGTGCTTATGTTTTTTTTGTAAACAATGTTTCATCAAATCTTTTGAAATTTGCACTTTTAAGATCCGTACCAAATATTTTTGCAAATATTTGAGGAATATTTTTTACGTTTAGAAACGCGTAAATAGTTTTAAAACTAGAAAAGGAGTTTCTCCCGAGTTCTTGCTGTAAAAACACGTGTTGAGAGACTCCATTTTTAACCTCAATCTACCTTACAATTGTCTGTTACTTTAAAAGTACATTTTCACTTGACATTGGCGAAATGCGATAAATAACGCGAACGCCATTATTTAAAGAAGAAGAAAAATAGAAAAAATACTTGTTAATTAACACATTACAAAGTAACATGCACAAGATCAGCTGCGTTTATTAATTACTAGCTGTGCCCGCGACTTCGTCCGCGTGGATTTCCCATTTTTGCAACATTTTTCATTGATGCTCAATTCCTATGAGTCGTAGAGTGATGCTATGGAGGTATATAGGCCTATATCAGGGTTTCCCATACTGCACGTCGCGATGCCCTGGCATCCCAGGGTTCGCGATTCTATCCCGGGGGCGGGCGTAGTGAGACGATCCACATAGAATGGCTGTCTAGCTGCTATGCGAGCTAGTAGAACGAATATAAATGTAGAGAAAGAAATGAAAGTTGCGATTTCAAAACTTGAGCCTGGATCGACTGTCTAGGGCGGGCGAAAAAATCGAACACAGGATCTTTCGCAATCCGGGCGGCTGCGTCCGTTGTTTTTTGTTTTTGTAGGTATGTACTTAACTTTGCTGTTACTATAACGGGGAGAGGGCTCGTAAAAATTGGGAAATTCCTAAGGGCGTCACTATGAAAATAAGTTTGGGAAGTCCTGGCCTATAGTCTTCCTCAATAAATAGACAATCAATGAATTTTTCAATTTGAATCAGTAGTTCCCCTTTTTAGGGTTCTGTACCCAAAGGGTAAAACGGGATCCTATTACTAAGACTCCGCCGTCCATCTGTCACCAGGTTGTATATCATTAACCATTATAGTTAGACAGTTGAAATTTTCTCAGATGACGTAGTTCTGGTGCCGCTATAACAACAAATACTAATAAATAGAATAAAATGAATATTGAAGCTGTTCCCATAAAATAAACGTGACTTTTTTTGGTCGATTTTGATAACGGCAACAACGCTTGAAATATTCACAGAATATTTAGTTATATTATTCACTTTAAAAATAAATAATTAAATTTAAATAAAATTAATATTTAAGGGAGCTCAAGAACAATCGTGATTTATTTCTCGGTCTCAATAACGATAACAGGTAGAAACTTGAAATATTAACAAAATATTTAATTTAAAATTCAAATAATTTTCGGACAGGTTTGATAAAATCTATGGCACTTTTTTTTCTATTTTTGTAGGATGTCTCTGATGTCCTTCTTTGAGTCACCAGGGGTTTTAGTAAAGGAGAGGACCTCGGTGGGTCCTCAAGCTTTAAGGTCGAATCACTCCAGAGAGGATTCCTGACCGGTGAGCATCTCCCTCGGAGGAGTCTCTGAACCTATTAGAGTCTCTAAGGCGTCTGAATCTGACAGGATCAGTAATTCCTAAGATAAGCGCGATCAACCAAAAAAAAACAACTCCGTATAGATGCGTGCGTAGTACTTGATCATTATTTGATATCTCTGAAGATATTCATTGAAATCTAATGATGTAAAGAATAGAACAATTTTGTACAAAATTAAATACTTGTGATGAATAATGTATTCATTTTGATAAGGAATAATATCATGTTTACAAAAATACCTTCGCATCTAAAGCATTATTTTAGAACAAAATTTATTAACAAAAATAGGTTATAGCGAGTCAACCTTAAGAGATAGATAAATGCTGTCTGTAACTTGTTTTTAGAACTTTTAAAGGAGAATAATTCCGTCATACATAATTTTTGTGTAACTTTAACCGTTTACGCAGCGCACGCAAAGAAATCTCTGAAAATCAAAATTTATTATTTTCCGTTTATTTCAAACTATGATATTTCTTAAGATATTCATTGAAATCAAATGAAGTCATGAACAATTTTGTGCAAAATTAAATACTTGATAAGTAATGTATTTATTTTGATAAGGAATAATATCATGCATACGAAAACACCATCGCAGATAATGCATTATTTTAAAACAAATTTGATTACCAAAAAGAAAGGTTATAGTGAGATAACCATAAAAGATAGACATATGCTGTAGCGGACTTTATTTTAGAAAATTTAATTGAGAACAATTCCGTCATACACGATTTTTATGTAACTTTAACCGTTTACGCAGCGTACGCAGTGCAAAGCTTTGAAAAGAAATATTTTTCTCCCGTTTTTGCAACATTCTTCATTGATGCTTAGCTCCTATTGGACGTATCGTGATGTTATATAGCCTATAGCCTTCCTAGATAAATGGACTATCCAACGAAAAAAGAATTTTTCAATTTGAGTCAGTAGTTGCTGAGATCTTAGGGCTCAACCAAACAAACAAACAAACAAACTCTTCAGCTTTATTATTAGTATAGATCATAGTTAATCGTACGCATTGTTTGCACACTTCTCTATAATCAATAATCAAGCATGGATCAATGTATAAATCTGTGATTTAATTGTGTTTATTTCCTGAGCATGTATTAATCTGAATCTAACTAATCTAACGAATCTAACTAAACTTAGAGGCTAATGTTCAGCCTGTACTCAAAAAATCGGGAGTGGTCTCCCCTTAACTTTCTCATATACCGGAAACGAATTAAAAAAAAAAAAAAAAAAATAAAATAAAAATCTTTTATTTTCAAGCTACAAAGGCTCATAGTGTGTTAGTACAATTGCTTAAGAACTATGTTAGTATTAATAACAAAATATGACGATAGGCACAATAAATTCAATTAAATTAAAATAATAATAATAGTAATAATAAATATAGTTAGTATTACAATTACTTAAGAACTATGTTAGTATACATAATAAAATAAAATAACAATAAGATAGACACAGCCACCATAGGGAGGTTCATCAAGTTGCACCTATAACATGCAACTTGATAAATCTACCCATGGTCGGCCCATCCAGCCTCTCAGCAAATACCTTGAGGATGCTGTTGGTGCTCTCCCCTACTCTTCGTATTATTGATGCTACCTTCTTGCGCATTATCGCGAAGTAATCATCAGTGTGTGCATCTGCGAACATGCCTGATGCACTACAATAACGCGGAAGCCTCAACAGCACCCTGAAGGCATTATTGTATTGTATCCGCAGAGTGTTGTATGCTTTTTGCGTATGACTAGCCCAAAGGCTGCTGGTGTAAAATGTTTGGCAGAAAGCCTTGAAAAGTGTAATTTTAACAGGTACTGAACAACCAGCAAACCTTCGAGCCACCATATTACTCCTCACAGCCAACGCTCTGCGTTCTCTTTCCATATCCAAGTCGTCTTTTAAATCTTCTGTAACAATGTGTCCCAGATATTTAAATTGAGTTACTCTCTGCAAAAGTGTACCACTAAGTTGAATGGGAGGTACATGTGTTGGACTTTTATTTTTCCCTCTAAACACTAACAACTCACTTTTATTAGGGTTATATTTTAGACCATGCTGCTCAGCATATACTTCACATATTGAAAGTAATTTTCTAATTCCACATATTGAAGGACTCAGCAGCACCATGTCATCTGCATAGCTTAAATTGTTTACACATACTTCATCAATATGGCATCCAACATGAGTGCTACTGAGCTCCACAAGTAGTTTATTTATGTAAACATTAAAAAGCCTCGGAGAGGTTAGACCTCCCTGCCTGACCCCGCACTCAAGTTTATAAGGATCAGACAATGCATTTGACCACTTTACAAAGTTTCTCTGCTTGCCATACCAGACAGACAAAGTAGATATTAGCGACGCAGGAACGCCCTCCTCCCGAAGCTTTTCCCACAAGACATTATAGGAAACCAGGTCGAAGGCTTTTGATAGGTCCAGGAAACAAGCGTACACTGGTGTTTTCCTATCAGTATAATACTTGACAGTGTGCTTCAGTGCAAAAATGGCACTCTCAGTAGATAGCCCAGCACGAAAACCAAACTGTGAATCATGTAACTTTATGTATCTACTGAGGTGAGAGTCGAGCACACTGTCAAATATTTTGGCTATCACATTTGCCAGTGAAATAGGCCGGTAGTTACCCCTGTCTGCTATGTCTCCTGTCCTATTTTTTAAAATAGGTACAACTATTGTATCTACCATCTCCTGTGGTAAGTGAGAATGACCTATACATAGATTAAAGAACATCGTCAACACTCTCGGCAGATGTATACCAGCATTTTGAAGATGTTCTATGCTGAGCCAGTCTTGACCAGGAGATTTACCTCTCTTCATACATTTAATTGCATCTTTAATTTCTTTACAAGTAAAGTGCACGGGGGTCTCTGATTGACATAACTCAGCATCGGTCACCATTGGCCGAGACTGAAGAGGTGAACTCACTTTGAAATTTTCTTTGAAAATATTTGCTATCCGAGCATAGTCACTCTCACCCTCCACACTAATTGGAAGACTTGGTTTATGATTTAGTTTTCTAGTCCCTTTCCAAAATGATGAAAAACTTTTTTTGGAATGTAGTGATGCTAAAATGTCCATTTCTATTTTCTCTTGATTCTTAATGCACCATTTCAATTTTGATTTAAATATCTTACGACTTAATCTCATTTCTTCAAATATATGCCCACTGCTGGGTTGTCCATACCACATCCATATTTTAAACTTAAATCTAGCTTGTGTGTGAAATTCTTTTACATGTTTGTTCCACCCCTTTATACCCTTATTCTTTACTATAATGCCCCTCGGGTTTCTACTGTTACGCGCAGCATCACTTAATATACTAACAATTTTTTTATACAATTCATCCAACAAAATTTTATGGTTTATGTTATTACAGAATTTGCCCGCACAGCGTTCAAATTGCTTAGGAAAATCTAAATTTTTCAGTTTATCATTACACAATTGTGAGTACATTTTAATGTCTTCTGTATTTCTTTCTCCCCAACTAATCCCGTTATGTGTAGAGTTGATTGTACAGGTTTTTAATCTAATGACAGCAATATCACACTCTAATTTCAAAGGAAAATGATCTGACCAAAATGGTTCACAAATAACCTCAATGTTTACAACAGTTTTTGACGCAGACTGTGTCACAAGACAGTGGTCTAGCCAACGCTTACACCCATGTGAGTCACTAATAAATGTATATGTTTGCGATAACACACCTAAATAATTAATATCGGCACACAATAATTCTTGTTCAGTACAAAAACTAAGAAGCTCATTACAAAATGACTCACCGGGGTGCGCATTGAAATCCCCTAATACATACACTGATTCAATATTATTATTTTGTATTATAGAATATATTTCACTGAGACATTCCGTAAAACACGGAAGGTTTTCACTACAATCCGTCGGCATATATGTATTTATAACCATAAAACATCTGTCTTTTATGACTACTTTTATTGCACAGATCCGATTATTATCACTTTGCACTACCGTCACACAATTAACTACACTCTTTCGCCACAGTATTGCAAGACCGCCGTATGGTCTACCTTTACAGATACCAGCTGACGTGTCCACTGAAGACTTCGCAGTATAACTGAAGTCTTGGTCTATATTTTCAAGATAACATAAATCATGTGGATATAACCATGTTTCTTGTAACAATACAATATCAGCTGTTCTGCACAGTGATCGCACACAGTTCACTGATCTCTTCACGTTTTTACAATTAAATGTGATTATGTTCATTTTTGATGTACTATCCATACTTGGAATTTATTATTTCACTCTGTGAAAGGTTTTTTCCTTCCTCTTTTCTGTACTTAAAAAAGTTGATAGAAACCTTATATTTTGATGTCCTACATGCATGTTAAATTTTCGCACCTACCCGCACCTACATAACACACTCTTGAATAAAGTTTCATGAAAATACCTCCAGTATAGTTTCCAAGATATGTCACTTTTGAATTTTGTTTTTTTTTAAGTTTTTTTAGTACACTAAAATTTAAACATTTCGAAATGTTCTCATAGGTACTAATTTAGTCTAGTGCCTTATGTACTAGTGTTTTTCAAAATTTACGGTCTTATTGATCGTTGAAAAATTGCATGTCACTCCTAATCCCATGAACACCGCACCACTGCTTGACAAATTTTTCTAACTGCATTTTAAATGAGGTGTGGTTTCCCGTAGAGATTGAATTAAATTATTGTAATGTATCTTTAAGTGCTTTTAAATATAGTTTCGTATTATGGAAGGATGAACATGGAAAAACCATCCGCGTTATTTCAATTAGCCTAGTCGATTAATTATAATAAAAATTCTCTAGCAATCGCTGCGATACACACGCCCTGCACAAAGCATGCATGGAGTTAGTGAGGGTTAACAAAAATGCTTATTCTAATGAATTCCTTAGCAAATATAATGCTCTATTCTTAAAATGCACAAAATTCAATTAGAACATGTTTGTTTTAACCACAGATTTAATAATACAAGGAGATAGGCCAAGCCGGCATTTAACTTGTGACAAGTGTATGCCCAGTGGACATACATTACCGGCATTTTGCCGTCCGCGTCACTCGGACTTCCTATGAACTCAGCGATTTGAGCGATCTCCTTTGCGGCTGTGCTTAACTTTCATTGCTTCGCAGTCCTTTGACGCGCGCAATGAATAGTGTGTATTACGGCATGCTCAACTAGAACCATGTTATGTAGTACAGCCGGTGATTGCGACACTCGGTCTTCCTATGAACTCGGCGATTCGCCCAATCTCCTTAGATTGATATATCTGTATTATTAACCGTCTTTTAATGTAAGTTAAAAGTAATTAAAAGGTAAGCTAAACATAGGTAGTTATGTGTTGTTTAGTAGATTAATGCAAGAATGATGATTAATACTACGAGTATTATACTCTTTTCAAACTTATGGTAACAAAGTATGCAAGCGCAAAGTTATCTCTACAAGAGATCTCTTCCAGCCAACACAGAATGTACTATGACAGAGACTACAATAATAAGCAAGTATTTTAATTAATCTTAATTTGTATTTGTACCTAATGTAAATCAATTTTTATTAAATAGTATATAATAAGTAGTATATAAGTATGGGCCACAGTAATGGACCACAAGTATGGAGACACAGCTGAGTATACCCCAGTTCAGGCATATTCTACTGTGCTGTGTGTTTGATATGTTTGGTCGAGGTGACCAAACATATCAAAAGTATAGTAAAAAAAAATCTATAAAACTGATGAAAAATTCAATCACATCAATTTTGACGTGCATACTTACAATGACGCTCATAATCCCAAAGGGGGCAAAGCAAAGCCTTAGGTAATATTCGATTACACATCTTACACAAGCCACATCTGGCAGTATGAGCCCAGCAGTGCCTCAAAAATAGTGACACGTTACCAGCCTGTCACCTACTACGAATTCATAAAATTATTGTGTAGTGTCTACTCAACGTATTTCTGTGTTGTCCACCCGTCGCATTTCATCGGATAAGGTATTAATCACATATTATTTATAACCTATCGATTACCGTCTGTCTACAGAGGTCCATGGGCATATTTGTGAGGCTGTAGCTTAGATCGAGTTGACATAAAAATTTACTTTATTACCGGAAGTCCTTGTTCCGAATAACTACAATAACATACAGGTTTTAACTAAACAATATCATAGGAATTAAAATGCCTTACCATGTTTAATATTTGTTATAATTTTTCCTGTCGCTTACGGTTATTGCCAAGTCCGCTGTAGGTATGTTTACCACCAAGAGGCCGTATGTAAACTAAATAACATTAAAAAATGTTTTTAAATGTTATTTAGTTTGCTTTTTACTTTAAACATTTTTTTTGTCATTAGTTAGGCATTAGTAAGGTGGGGTACATGGGTGATGGTAATGGTACGTGTGAAAAAAGCCGACTTTTTTTACCCGAAAGTGAAGCGAAGCCAAAAGGAAGAGTTATGGTCTTAGCACTTTATGTATGCACATAAGTCAGTTTATATTGACGTATAGTATCTAACTATCCAACTGATTTTGATGAATAAGATGTTAATCAATTCAATATTATAGTCCGCGCATATGAATATAGGTAATATCGTTACGGGCATAGGCTACATTTTAACCGAATTTAACAATAGGAGGAGACAATTTTATCTTGTAAGCCCCGATTTTAACCGTTTTCATTCCTTTTTTTGCGGTCCGTAGTTCCGGTTACACTGTTTTAGACTTTATGCTTATAAATCCAAATCAATTACACTCAACCCAGTAGACCGGGACGTTTTTTGGTGTACAGGAAACAGGTCCTAAAACTCTCTGTTCCTTACTGCCACTGATACGAAGGTTGAGCGATCAATTTGTTATTTTAGAAGAGTTTTTTTATAAGTATTTAAAAAAAACTCCTTTAAGTATTTGTTTGGTTTTTTGTTTGATTATAATAAAATAGCACGCTCTGTTAACTAACTGTTATTACCATAGATATAGGAAACTGTAGATCGACAATTAGAAAGAAATAGAGCATACTAACGCGTATATTAGTGCGAGATAGGTCATTTCACGTGCAATGCAAGGCTTAGGTTTAAAAGTTGAAAAAAGTTCGTTTAAAATTGGCAAGATTTGTATACGCACTACGCGAAATAAAGAAGACTACTGATTTTAAAACTGCTGTTAGTTTATATTACGCGTATGCGCACTCGTGGCTTAGCTATGGTGTCACCCTCTGGGGTAACAGCGTAGATGCACCATCTGTATTCACAGCCCAAAAAAAACTATTGCGTATCCTTGCCAATATCAAACAAACAGACACTTGCAAGCCCCACTTCATACACCATAAAATTACATACGAGGGTGGATTGAAAAGTTCTCGGCCTGACATATAAATAGTGATGGTATTTATATGATACTAGCCTCTTTGAATTCGTTTGATTTTTGGCTATCACGATGGTGAATTTCTTCTTTGTGGGTTTCGTAGTTTTTGAGTAAGAGCGAGTTGAGAGAGACGAAGCGCAACGTTTTTGGAAAATGTAGAAAATTTAACAAAGCGTGGTCATTAAATATTTGTGTAAAAAAAATTAACACCACAAGAGATCCATATTGACATGACAACAACATAAGGGGAATTTGCCCCGTCGTATAGCACTGTGAAAAAGTGGGTTGCGGAATTCAAACGTGGTCGAGAAAGCATCGAAGATGACCCTCGCTCCGGCCAGCCTTTGACGTCTACGACTAGAGAAAACATCGGTAGTGTGTGATTTCATATTGGAAAACCGCAGATTGACTATCAGGGATATTGCTGAGACTTTGGGCATCTCATATGAACGAACACAAAACATCATTGTGCACGAACTTGGATTTTCTAAGGTTTCTGCTAGGTGGGTCCCCAGGTTGCTTTCAGTTGAACAAAAGCGAATTCGACTCACGATTTCTCGCGACTGCTTGGAGATGTTTGAGACTGATCGGGAAGATTTTTTGAATAGGTTTGTAACAATGGATGAAACCTGGGTTCACCACTATACTCCAGAATCGAAACAACAATCCAAACAATGGAAAAATCTGGTGAACCGACCCCAAAAAAAAGCGAAAGCAATTTTTTCAGCTGAAAAAGTGATGGCATCCGTCTTTTGGGATGCGAATGGCTTCATCGTGGTGGACTACCTCCTGAATGGGGAAATCATTAAGTCAGCATGCTACTGCACTCTTTTACGCCGTTTACGTGAAGAAATTAAAGAAAAACGCCCAGGATAACTGAGCAAAACAGTGTTGTTTCATCAGGACAATGCTCACGTTCACACGTCTGTTGAGACTATGGTTCCAATTCACGATTGTGGTTTTGAATTGTTGCCCCACTCGGCTTATTCACTTGGTTTGGCTCCCTCGGACTTTCACCTGTTTCGAAACCTAAAAAAAACACCTCGGTCGCCAGAAATTTTCATCAAATGAAGAGGTCAAAGCTGCAGTTAGTCAATATTTGGAGGAGCTTCAGGAATATTTTTTTAAAACAGGTATAGACGCTTTAGAAAACATATGGAAGAAATGCATTGAGTTAGATGGAGATTACGTCGAAAAATAAAAATAAATTTGTATGGATTGTACTTTATTTTATTGACTAGGCCGAGAACTTTTCAATCCACCCTCGTATAATAGGTTGGGGAAAAAGTTTCTTCGCATTTTTTAAGAAAATTCAAAACATTTTTTAATATAGTTTATTTACATTTAACTAAAGTATGTAGGTACCATTTTGTTCGATAACTTTTTGCCATCTTGTAGGTAGGGACATGATCCCATTGCTATAGAAATTTTGGGACTTCTGGTCAAAATACCGCGACAAGTGGTTTTGGCAGTCCTCTCGTGATGTTAACCTGACACTGCCTAAAGAATTCTGAAGAGACCGAAACAGGTGGAAATCTGAAGGTGCAAGGTCAGGACTATACGGCGGATGCATTAACAGCTCCCAGCCAAACTCTCTTAATTTTTGCTGAGTGGCTAAAGATGTGTGAGGTCTAGCGTTATCATGATGAAAAACCACACCCCTTCTGTTGATTAATTCCGGCCGCTTTCTCTCAACTTCTTGCTTTAATCTCATCAGTTGTTCGCAGTAGAGTTCAGAATCGATAGTCCTGCCTGGTGGTAACAGCTCATAATGAATAATGCCCTTCCAATCCCACCACACACACAGCATCACCTTGTTGCGAGTTAACCCGGGTTTCGCCACAGTCTGTGAAGCCTGACCGGCCTTTGACCACGACCTTTTTCGCACGTTCTTGTCGTACGTGATCCACTTTTCATCACCAGTTATCAGCTTCTTCAAAAATGGTTCGGTTTCATTACGTCGTAATAAAGAATCACAAATGAGTACACGGTTCATTAGGTTTCTTTCAGTGAGCTCGTGAGGTACCCAAATGTCGAGCTTTTTTGTGTACCCAGTTTTTTTCAAATGCGCCAAAACTGTTTTGTGGTCAATTCCCAGTTCTTCAGCTACGTCGTAACTACTGACATGCCGATCTTGCTCCACTTTTTCAAAAATGGCATCCATTTTATCTGTAATAGGGCGACCAGAGCGACGTGCATCTTTGACATCAAAATTTCCGGATTGAAAACGCTTAAACCAAATTTGTTCTACTCTCACAGACACTGCACTAGGTCCATAAACATCGCAAATTTTTTTCGCGGCTTGCGTTGCATTTTTACCTTTTTTGTAGTAAAATTTTAAAATGTATCGAATTTCTTCATTAGATTCTCTCATCTTGGCGGTACGAAAAACAAATGAAAATCACACATTTTCCTAATTTGAATTTGGAATTATGTTCTTTAAAATTTAAACTTTCAATGATACCAAAACCAGCCAGATACAAATAGTATAGCCAAAGAGATTTTATTACAAGTTTATACATACTATAATGCGAAAAGACTTTTTCCCCAACCTAATATATATTTGAAGTCTGTAAATTTGTAAAAAAATATCCTGAATTTTACACGAAACGTGAAGATATGCCCACAAAATATTCTCTAAGACCTGACCGTAGAAAACAACTTATAGCACCACCATCCCGACTGAAACTGTCATCATCCGGCCCGCTTGAGATGTCCATAAAACTATATAATCACCTACCTGAAACAATAAAGAACGAAGCCAAAGACAGAGACTTTATTAAGCAATTAAAACATTTACTTCTCACAAAATACAGTTAACGAATACATGGAGGATAAATTAAATTGATTAAAATAATTGTTAAAAATAGTGTTAAAATTTTAATTTATGTTATTTTATAGTTTATAACAAACTTTAAGATGATTATAGATTTTAAGTACTTAATTAATGTTTGCAGTGCCCCCACGGGGTATCACAGGAACTACAGCCTATGTATAAGACCCTTGTGAATGTTATGTGATACGCAATAAAGATATTTGATTTGATTTGATTTGATTAGGTAGGCCTGTCAGTCACGTAGAAAAGAAAGCAACTGTCAGACTAGAGTACTATTTTTCACTCAAACCTATATCATTCACACATTGGTGCATTTTTTTGGTCTCGCCCAAGTCGATTCATTGCCAATGAAACGTCAGTAAGTCAATCATAAACATCAGTCTGTGTAGCATTAGTGCAATGCTTTCTACATTTGAACCACATATTAAAACGTTTTTAGACTAGGATCAAGTATGATACTTGGTCCTAGTTTTTAGAGAAAATATTTGGGATACTTTTCGAGACAGTCTGACATTGTTAAATCCCTCTTCTTCTTCTTCTTCGTACGGGCAGTTTCCGCAACTCGACGGCTGGTGCGCCTATTTTGCGTCGGAGGGTGTGGGCCGGATCACTCCAGCCATCCCAGCTCTACCAGAAAGTCACCGAGCGCCTTGAGGTTGCCTAGCAACTCCGGGCCGCTCCTCGGCGACTCGCGGAAGCGAGACCTGTATTCTGCCACTCCTCTGCACTCCAGGCCGCCTAGCATGACCACCGAAACACGATATGATATGATATTATATAGCCATTTATCGCGTTGAACTGTCAAAAATTATTGGATACAACCGCAATCTTGAAAATTTCAAGTTGATTGTTATATCCATTAATTTTTGACAGTTCAACGCGATAAATGGCTATATCATATCATATCGTGTTTCGGTGGTCATGCTAGGCAGGCAGCAGGACGTGAGCGGCGTAAGGTTAACTCATTTTCGGTAATAATTTGATGTAAATTTTCTGTCTGTAAATGTAGCTCTCGTGCTACAAGTGGCATGACTTCGGTGTAACCGCGTTGTATTGGAAACTAAATAGTAAGAAACAAAAACATCAAGCTTCGATAATAGCTACGTTACTAAGCTGGAAAATTACTAACTAGAGACCTGCATGCGGTTATTGTATCCCTTTCCCGTTTGTATACCAGGATAAAAAGTATCCTATTGTCTACTCTTAGAGTCCATTCTAAATAGAATAGAATAGAATAGAATATATCTTTATTGTACATCGACCAAATAAAATACAAATACAGAGTAGGTAATTAAAATTATTTGTACAAAGGGCGACCTTATCGCTAAGAGCGATCTCTTCCAGGCAACCTTAGGATGGACAGGATTCAAAGATATAGTACTCGAGGGAAGATGGCGACGTATAACTCACAATATATACATACATAATATAAATATAAATAACACTACATTCGAATATTACATACTTATGATACTAATACGTGAAAATATTATCATATTAATTACACATTACTTAATACATCTTGTATAAATACACTACATACGAATAATTAATACTTACTAATACATGATAATGATATTTTATATATGATAAAAAATAGATATCTATACATGTAAATAAAATACTGTACCGATTAAAATACATAGTAACATAAGTTTGAGTTTGAGTTTGAATGATGAACAAATTAGGTGTCATAGCGACAAATAGTGCTCTGCTACTTGCTTTTTGAAACTGTGTAATGTCTGGGCTTGCCTTATAGGCACAGGCAAATCGTTCCACAATAAAACAGCTTGTACCGAGAAAGATTTGTTGTAAAATTTTGTGAAATGAGAGGGTGTTACCAACCTCAGGTTCTCCGATGATCTCAAGACTATATTGCTGAAAGAAGTTTCAAAATCTATTCAGTAGGTCCAGAGATTCTGGTTTTTTCTGCTACCCTGCTCCCATCCCAACTTATTTTGAGGTACTGCATCGATCCCAAATGACCTTAGGAATAGCTCTCATAGTTTCCGTGACTTGTTTACGTACTTTATTTCAACAGCAGCTATAGTTCCATGTATTACTTCCTCACAAACTTTACCTCTTTATAATCATTGGTCAGAGTCTTTATTATATTCGTATAGATGTCACAACATTCGTCTGAAGGTCGCTTAAATTTGTAAATTGCTCTCCTGTACAATTTACGAAATGACAATTCTTACTTTGTAGATAGTACTGGATGCTTACTGGATAGAGGTGCGAAGTATGTTCTGTCAAAGCGTTCTTACCGTCACAATGGACCCTGAGTATGTATTAGCGTTATTCACTATTAATAATGTTACCGGTGTTTCGCCTCGGGGCTGCTTATTTGTGATTTATTAAACGACTGGACCAAGGCTTTCTTTAAGCTGTGCACCGTGCGCGCGGGCACGATTGTTCTTTGCATTGAGATCATTTCACTTTAAATTATTGAAAAATACCATCTCACTTTCTAAAATAACTATTACCAATTGATTTAAATACATCGTTCTTAACATCGATTTGTTTACTTTTTTAATATTCAGTAGCTAGGCTAGATCCCTTCTTTGAACAAGGAAAAACTAGAAAAGTGGGGAATCGAACCCAGCATCCTCCGCAATCCAGGCGGCTGCGTTAACCGTTAACGTTCGACGGCGAAAGCATTGCCCCGGTAGGGTAGTGGTTAACGCCGCTACCTACCGGGGCACTGCCCGGATTGCAGAGATGCTGGGTTCGATTCCCGAGTGGGGCAGGTCCTAGTTTTAAAAATATTTACGCGTTTCTAAACGCAAAATTATTTCACAAAACTAATCAAGTTTGGTTGAAGGTATTTTTTAAGTTGCTCCTTGTGGAGGTTCCTTCCTTATACGGCTGACAATTTAAGCTACTAATCATTTGAGCCCTATCTTACAGATTTACTAAGATCTACTTTTTTACATTATATTAATATTATACTCTGGTCGCTCCTGGAATATGTAATTGTAGGTCATATTCAAGGCGGCAGCTAGCCATGTGCTGCTGGCAGAGTAGAATAGCATCACCCCATATCCTCCAACTGGGTGTCGTAGAAGGCGACTAATGGATCAAAAAGGGGTATGTACCACCTTATACTCCGTCCACCAATCCGCATTCGGCAAGCGTGGTGTACTGCCTATACCTCCTTCGATGACAAGGAGAGGCCCTGTGTCCCAGCAGTGGGTCGAATTATAAAGGCTGCTATGATGATTCAAGGCAAGCGTAACTATATCCATAGGCGCGAAGAGCTTGTAATGCTCTGGCATTGGATAGGCCATTTCCAGGATATTCATTCTAATAAGATAGTAACAGTAGATATTAATCATTATTTATTACTGATTCAATGTCAAGAACTCGATCGAGTCGACCTTCTTGAATGAATAGGCGTAGTTCTCCTGAAACTTATTAATATTCAGTGAAATGTTATATTTTCATTGTACTCTTGACAATAGGGACGAGGCCAAGAAAATTAAAATAATGAGGAGCTGCAGCTATTTCATTACATTAAAAAAATAATGGTCCAATTAAAATTTTTGTTTTAAAATCTTATTTAGGAGTGTAACTTTTTCGGACAATATTTTTACTTTTTCGTGTACGTAGTCTAGAGGAAGTCTTGTAATCGTCAAAAAATTCGACCTCGAGATTTTGACGGCTTTACACGTTTTAAACCTCTCTGAGTTCAAAAATACCGTTTTTGGAATTATTTCTGTGTGTGTGTGTGTGTGTGTGTGTGTGTGTGTGTGTGTGTGTGTGTGTGTGTGTGTGTGTGTGTGTCTGTGCGTTAGCACGATAACCCGAGTATGCTTTAGCTTATTGCAACCAAATTTAACATGCATGTGACATAATATAAGATTTCTATCAACTTTTGAGTCGTTTCCGGTATACGAGAAAGTCAAGGGGAGACCACTCGTCACAACCAAGTGCGCGGTCGGTACTCGGATGGGTGACCGAAAATTTAACTTACATGTTTGACATCAAAATATGAGGTTTCTATCAACTTTTGAGTTGTTTCCGGTATACGAGAAAGTCAAGGGGAGCCCACTCCCGATTTTTTTATGTGGAAGAAGGATATTTTGAGAGCAGAGAGACGACCAACTTGGTTGGCAGATAAGCATACGGACTGTCTAGTAGTAAGACGTCACTGTAGCCTATAGGCACTTGCAATACTGACGTGACACACGCACTGTAACTATTTTGCCATTTCTTTTGCATGAAAAGCCTTCGTCAGAGAGAAACCCTCAGTAGGAACCCGACGAGGAAGTAGCTAACCTAAAATTAAAAATGTAAATGAGCATTGTTTGATTTGCGTGCCTCAATGCCAAATGGTACTTTATGTTAACTAGCATAAAGTATCTAACAGCTAATAAGTACTTGGGTAACATTAACAAATTAATTATGTATTGTTTTCTTCGTCAGATTTTGACAAAGAAACTTTTATTTTAGTTTTCTTGATTTGTTCGGAGTATCAAGAGCATAAAAATGGATTTTTGCAAGTAGACAAACATATACATATTGACGCCACCGTGGTGGAGTGGTCAGTAACGCTGCCTACACATCTGGCGGTCCGGTTTCGAGTCCTGGTAGTGGCAAATGTTAGTGTGATGAACACGATCATTTGTTCATGAGTCATGGTTGTTTATATATTTATTTAAGTTTATTTATAAAAATATCTAGATTATTAAATATATTTGTCCGTTATCTAGCATCTATAACACAAGTTCTTAAAAAACGATACTTAATTTGGGCTAGATAATTGGTGTGAGCGTAGAAATATATTATTATATTATATTATATAACAACAAATAGAGCACGAAAACAATTAAAAACAAGAAAACTAAATACATACACCACACCACCAATACAAAGCATAAAACAAGAAAGAAAAATGAAGTTTAAGGCTAGTTGGTTCACTCGATTTCAAATAATTGATTGCTAATTTGCGTCCACGCCGTTCGGTCATTATAGCGGAATAAATACATCCAAATTGAGACTATGATAACTCGTTGAATTCTTTGGTCAGTCGGTAGACAAAACTGTTTTGTGTGTAGTTAGCCGTAAACTTTCAGTCAAATCATTTTGTATTTTTATCTTATTGAGTTTCTACATAGCTGCCTACACATCAAGCAGTCCTGGTAGCGGCAAATGTTTGTATGACGAACACGAATATTTGTTGACTTTTGGTTGCATAGGTTTTGACATTTGTATGGAACATAAGATATTTTATTTGAATTGAGTTGTCTCATATTTGGGGTAAGCATAATCATGAGTAGAATCTAATCTTAATAGGATGACAATGTCTTCCCAGACCCAGTCACCCTGTAGTGAGTGAGAGTATTATGCTGTGAATTTTAATGTCTCGGAAGGTAACATTGAATGAATCAATTAATATGTAAAATTTTATTTGGCAAATAAAAGAACTTTGTGTTCTCATTTTCGAGCCAAATAAAACCAAATGGAACAAAATAAACATAACAACATACAAACGCGTAAATAGGTATTTTTAAAACTAGAAAAAATACACTGATAAAAATCGACCTGCCCCGGCAGGACCATACAACATAAGCATCAAGCACTGACAAATTTCGACAGCGAAAGCAGTGCCGCGTAATGGTTAACGCAGCCAAGAGAATGCTGGGTTCGATTCCAATTTATATCGGTGGGTTTTTTCTAGTTTTAAGAACAGAAACATTAGTTTTTGGGCCAAATTTATGTCCAAATCTCGCGCGAATTCGAATTAGACGGTTATTACTCCACGTGTTCCATTTATCGCTTAGTTCGGGATTAAAAAAATAGAATCTACTAAAAAAATAATTGACAAGTTTAAATAGGAATCTTGACAAAAAATGTACGTAACAAATTAAAAGATACTCACATTGTTTCTTTATAACGCAAGGTCACAATGAATTGAACTTTCACTGGTTTGAGTTACTTCCTTGTTTTTTTTTAATTAGTATCAGTTTCGTTAATGAAGCATAAACTGAAGGAATTTATAGCAAAGAGAAGCTATTTACTATACAGAACATAGATTTACTTTTTTAGTGATTTTTTAAGATATTACTGCTGACTATGTGCGTGTGGTATGAGGGCTCATTTTTTTAAACTAATCATATTTTTACGAAATCAAGGAAGAATTTAGGAAATAATTGTGTTATCTTCATGGTGAAGATAAAAAAAATGTGAAATATATAGAGAGAAAGTTCTGGTCAATTAACTGGAACACTCAATCTGCCAACCAGAGAAAATACTGTAACTCAGATCTCAAAATATACTAGATGTATGTTTAACATTTGCATGTGGAAAAATTGTGTTGAATTTCTGAAACCTATTCACAAATATTCACAAGATTTTAACGGTTTATTAGGATTTGGTAAAGGTTTGTTTAGAACACTCAATTCTCTTACGGTGCAGACGGAGTGTTCAAAAACTTACCAACTTCAGTTAAATAAATCGTTAATATTCTTACTTTGCTTTACGAGCACAACTTAACAGTCAATTTGTGACCTAAAACCTTCACATAAAACGTAATAGTTAGAGAGTAAATAAAAAAATACTTTCTTTTCAACATCCCGTTGGAGAGCTCCGTATTTTATGGTTTATTTACATAACCCGAACTTATATACAAACGGATGCCACATCAGAAATTGTGAAAATGTTATCACTAAAGTTTTGACACGTTGTCTATTTCTGAGATTGTTTAATTTTAACAATAATCAACTTTATTACATTTGCATACGAAAAATGGCTAGGGTGACATATTTTTTTCCGGACACATTTTTTCTCTATCCTCACCATTACGCACTAACTATTTATTTTATAATAGTAAAGGGATATTGGTCAACTATTAAGTGTTTCGTTTTCGTATGTGTTGAGAGTAGAATGAAATTATTGCGTAAACATTTAATTAAGGCTCCAAAAAATATTTAATCCCTGAAGAACGGTATTTTGCGCTGCGTTCTTGTGTTTCTTTTTCTTTCTTAATTTTGAAATGGCATTTTACCCACTGAGACGGTACAGCGCGGCATGGAACGCTTCGGTTTGCGCGGCATCTTATGGCCCGCACAATAATATATTATATACATAATAAAATTCAATGTAGAAAAAATACTTTTTTTTATTTATGTAGATAACAATTATGAAATACCGCATGATGAATTACTGTTACACATCTTTTAGTTTGTCTTGCATGAAATTACAAGATAAATTAGAAAAAGTGTCTACCACGTTTTTTTTTTACCGTTTAAGAATGTAAAATCTTTCAAGTTCGCTCTTGCTTGGAGTACCCATACTGTACTGCCTTACCTTTGGGACGGATCTGCTCAATATCAGCTAGATGCACTGGACTTGGTGGAGCACCATGCCAAGACACTCATCGGAAATGACACACTCATTGAGGCTAATCTCCAGAGCCTTGACCACCGACGACGTGTTACTTGCCTCTCGGTTTTTAATCGGTTTCATTTCGGAGTGTGTGTGGAAGTTTTAACTTAGATAGATTTATCGCTCCGTCCCTTTCCGGCACCGGGAGACCAGGGGCAGCAAGGGATTTCACATTATGTTGTTGATATTCCTTCCATTCGCATAAAGCGATTTGCTTTCGCTTTCATTATAGGAACAGCTAAGGAATGGAACTCTGGCGGGGTCTGTTTTCCCGGATTAGTATAATCTGGACATCTTTAAGGCCAAAGTGAAAAAACATCTTTTAGGCGACCACCTTAGCCATAAATAACATAAAAAATGTATACGAGTACAAAAAAAAATATTTTATTTTATGAATGCATGGTCACCCTAAATACATTTCTACAATAGAAATATATTAAAGTTGATTATTGTTAAAATTAAACAATCTCAGAAATAGACAACGTGTCAAAACTTTAGTGATAACATTTTCACAATTTCTGATGTGGCATCCGTTTGTATATAAGTTCGGGTTATGTAAATAAACCCTAAAATACGGAGCTCTCCAACGGGATGTTGAAAAGAAAGTATCTTTTTATTTACTCTCTAACTATTACGTTTTATGTGAAGGTTTTTGGTCACAAATTGACTGTTAAGTTGTGCTCGTAAAACAAAGTAAGAATATTAACGATGTATTTAACTGAAGTTGGTAAGTTTTTGAACACTCCGTCTGCACCATAAGAGAATTGAGTGTTCTAAACAAACCTTTACCAAATCCTAATAAACCGTTAAAATCTTTTGAATATTTGTGAATAGGTTTCAGAAATTCAACACAATTTTTCCACATGCAAATCTTAAACATACATCTAGTATATTTTGAGATCTGAGTTACAGTATTTTCTCTGGTTGGCAGATTGAGTGTTCCAGTTAATTGACCAGAACTTTCTCTCTATATATTTCACATTTTTTTTATCTTCACCATGAAGATAACACAATTATTTCCTAAATTCTTCCTTGATTTCGTAAAAATATGATTAGTTTAAAAAAATGAGCCCTCATACCACACGCACATCTGCTGACTTATTAGTCAATAAACAGTCTATGCTGGACTTGGGCCTTTGTCATGTCACGTTTTCGATTCTGGGCTTCCTAAGGTCACCAGACCAACAGGTCGTCCTAAGGTCACCAGACCAACAGATCACAGGGCACACTATGCTTGCCTGAAAGTGGTCTCCTCTTCAGGATTCGTCTGCTCCAACGGTGGTCGGTGCTCCGGCAGACATGATCAGCCCATTGTTACTTCAGCGTACTAATTCTTTGGGACTGACTTATTATTATCTACTATGTGCCTGTATTCATGTGGATGTCGAAAAATATCATGTTGATGTTACATAGCCATAGCCTTCCTCGATAAATAGACTATCTAACACAAAAAATATTTTTCGGAAGGATCTTTTTTTTAAATGGAGAATTTTGTGAAGGCATAGCTAGTCGTATCTTTCTCGGCGAGTACAGAGAGGGATAACATTGAATTTGGAGAGTATTGTATTTCCAAAGAGAACGACCCAACTTATCATACTGCAATTAGGTGTTGTCATAGTTCTATGGCCGCCTGACACCGATCCTCCTTGGATATACTGTTCTGGGTGCATTAGTGACACCGCGCCAGTGACACCTTACTGTGATGGTCGACTTTTACGATATCCACACGGGATGAGACTAGTTAGTCCTATTCGCGATGACCGGTAACTCGGCAAACTGTAACCACTTTCATCATTTCAGCCAAGAGACGCCCACTGTTGGACATAGGCCTCCCCCAAGGATCACTAAAACCGGTCGGTCCTGCGCTGCCCGTATCCAGCGGCTTCCCGCGACCCTTACTAGATCGTCAGTCCACCTTGTGGGGGGTCTACCAACGCTGGGTTTTCCCGGTACGTGGTCGCCACTCGAGGACCTTTCCGCCCCAACGGCCGTCAGTCCTCCTCACAATGTGCCCTGCCCACTGCCACTTAAGGTTCGCAATTCTTTGGCCTATGTCGGTGACTTTGGCTTCCTGCGGATCTCATCATTTCTGATATGATCACGCAGAGAAACTCCGAGCATAGCCCTCTCCATTGCCCTTTGGGTGACCTTGAGCCTTCTTATGAGGCCCATTGTAACCACTTTGCTGGGCGTCAAACATTTTTATTTCGTATCTTATCTTAAACTATTGGTCGTAGCGTGATGTATAGTATTAGCCTTCTTCGATAAATGGACTAACACAATTATATATTTTTTCAATTTGAATCAGTAGTGCCTGAGATTAGCGCGTTCAACCAAACAAACACTTTTGTTACTTTTATAATTGTACTTTTTGTGCCAAATAAACGTTTATTCATTCATTTATTCATTCAAACAAAGAAAAGCTCTTCAGCTTTATAAAATTAGATTATAAATGAGTTCGACAGAGAAATAGGAAGTCACGCCGTACAAAACGGAACAGGCTCTGTCACATAACCGTGACATGATAGATATATGTCTGATAACAACATTATGATCGAGGTCTAGATTACACGTGTTTCACATTTATTTAAAGACATTAAGACCTCTATCACGGCCTCCAAACTGAATTTTGATGATAATACTTACATAATTTTTCTATTAACTTACAGACCGCTGAGATGTTTTTAGAGTGTAAGGTCGCTTTTCCACCGGAGATGCGCTATGCAGCTATGCTACGAAACGTGAAAGCTTAGCTACGAAACGATGTCACCGTTTCCACTAATGCCAGGCTGTGTGGTGGAACGAGTTAAAACGTAGCACGTCTTAACTCCGTCTCAACACCTCTGATCCAACACCGTTGGAAATTACGGGCGAAGTGATAGAGACTGTTGATCGATTCTGTTACTTGGGTAGCATAGTGGACGCTAGTGGAGGTACAGAGGCAGATGTTGAGAATCGCATCAATAAAGCTAGAGCTGCATTTTGTCAATTAAAACCAGTCTGGAAATCGTGCACTATATCCAGGAGCACAAAACTGCGCATCTTCAACTCCAATGTCAAGTCGGTGTTGCTGTATGGTTGCGAGACATAGTTTGTCCGGAAAGACCTGACCAATAAGCTACAAGTGTTTGTGAACAAAAGTCTAAGGCATATATTGAAGATCTTTTGGCCTAAAACTATCACTAACAGTGAGCTCTGGAGGCTGTGTGGTCAGTCCAGTATAGAGGATGAAATTCGCATACGTAAATGGCGGTGGATTTGACATGTCCTGAGGAGACCCGAGAATCATCCTTCACGACAAGCTCTCACCTAGTGTATCACTGGTAAACGAAAGAGGGGACGTCCCAAGGAGACCTGGCGACGCTCAGTTGACTGTGAGCTACGAGCACTGGGGATGTCGTGGCAACAGGCGTGTACAGCTGCACAGGATTGGAAAGCATGGAAAGCTGTCCTTCGAGCCCTACATCCATAGATGGATACATCCATCCAGGGATAACAGGAATTTAAAAAGAAGAAGACGTCCTAACTCGGAAGATGCGTCGCCGCTAGGTAGCTATGAAGGAAGATACGCAGCTCGAGTAGTGAGAAGAATAGGGAAGAAATCAATAGCTAATCTATAGTACGCCTTCATAGCATGCACCCACAGCACGCATTCATGTCACGCATTCTTCCATCTTCCATAGCCATGTGATGCCGGCAGAGTAGAATAGCATCACCCTATATCCTCCAATGGGTGTCTAAAAGGCGACTAATGGATCAGTAAAGGGGTATCAATCACCTTATTCTCCGTCCACCAATCGGCATTGGGCAAGCGTGGTGGACTAATGCCTAAACCTCCTTCGATGATAAGGAGAGGCCTTGTGTCTCAGCAGTGGGTCGAATTATAAAGGCTGTTATGATGATGATGATTCTTCCATCTAGAACATAGCTTAGTTCAACCTGTTTCCACCAGTGCTATGCTATGTGCACCAAAGAAGAATATGATTGGTGGATACTGGGTATCAAATTCATCCATAGCAACGTAGCATAGCACATCTGGTAGAATAGAAGCCTTATACTAACATGGTTGTTTTGTTTTTGGTGCTTTTTCGATTTTATTTAGGAGGCTGGCTAGCAACTTTTCACTATTTCCAATATTCCAAATCAATACTATGAAAACTGTAAAGGGAGGATAGAACTTGTTGAGTTTCTTGCCGGTTCTTCTCAGAACAAGGGGCCTCACCACTATCTTTATAAAAGCGATTCAAATTCCACACGGTTGAGTTTAGGTTCGTACACTGAATCTTATTATTTCGTACCATCATCTTCATATTACTGATTCGCGTTTGCATCGAAAGAATGAATGAAAGATATCGCTGGTTGGTCGGTCATGAAGTGAAAAAGAGAGCGCTATATAAATATAACTCATGACTTATAGAGCATACTGATGTCGAAGTGCGTTCAAAACTTGTGCGTAATTTACTATCGGTTATAATCGTATTTCTTAGAAAGTCTAATAAACATTTAAAAACATTCTTCATTGCGTGGGACTTAACTATTATACAGGATGTAAAAGACATGAACAGTCAAACGAGAACCATGTATTCTGCTCACCATCATAACATTTTTTTTCCTTCAGACTATACCTGGGAAATTGATAGTTACGATTTTATTGAAGGTCAAAGTCAAAAATTTTTTTTTCATTTTTTTATGAAATCGTATTCTATACGTTATTTCTTAATTATTGTCTAAAGAAACATTATCATTTTTTTTAGTATTTCATAAGAAAAAATGGCTTTAAAACGTTAGCGTTCAATGTAGCTCACTCGATGCGCACGGACACTAACGAACGGGGCCGCCGTCTGGCAAAATTATCGCGGTTTTGCGAGTTACGTGCGAGTTGAGCCCTTTACATTGCGCGGTACAATTTGCAATTTTTTTTAACACCAAAAAATAAAAATCATTTTCCAGCAATATTTTTTTTGAAATATGTCTTATTTTGATGTATAGAATACATGGTTCTCGTTTGACTGTTCATGTCTTTTACACCCAGTATAGTTGTTGTGTCACATATAAACAACTAATTTAACTCAAAATAAAACAAAATTCACTTCCAAAGCCACGTAGAAGACTTTTAGTTAGGTTAATAATTTGTAACTTCCAAGTAACTTCCAATAAAACCTTAGACAAAAATAAAACGCTTAATATGACAGGTGAGAATGTCAGTTTAGGTGGTTTAAGAAGGTCATGGTATGAATTCTTCATACAAATTGAACGATTGATATCGCGTTCGCGATTCAAATCTGAACTGAATCGCTGTCGACAGTAGCGCCAAAATTGAGTCGCGTAGGCAGCGTCATAGTACGAATTAAACGATTCTATTCAGTTTAGGTGTTAAATTGGATCGCGATAAAAGATGGTGGTAAGGCCCCAGGCCTCCTAGTAGACTCTCGAACCGATGGCATCAAAATTGACTTTCATAAGTGTACAAATGGTACCTAAATGAATAAAGTAATTTTGACTTTGACTATTTTGATGCAAATGGTCCATATTTGTGAACATATGTTCGTTATCATCACACAAACATAGCTTAGATTGTAAGGAGGAAACACGTGTCGTGTGCATTCCTGCCAGATTTTAATTTCTTGAATGTGCAGTAACATGGAAATTAGGTGTGTCATTGCTTTGTTTGTGTTGCTTGGATGGTAGCTACGTTTTGTAGCGACAACGTATGCCAGCGGACGTGGTCTTCTTGAAGACTCTTCAGAACACGCGTATGGAAATTATAAAAAAAAAAAATATATTTTTAAATCATGCTACCAAAGTCAGCTTTCATTCGTTTGACCTAATTCATCGCGAAAAAATCGCAAGTACTGCATTTTGCTAATCATTTGACTATGTATTCTATTTCCATAAACAAAAGAGTGATGTAAGAGGCGTGCTATGGACAGTGCCACGATGGGGTGGCATGCTTCGTTGAGCGATATCGTGTCGATTGAATAAACTTTACGCAAACGGTTTAAGTTGAGCTTCTCTATGCGATGCTAGCAAAATATTCTTGCTAACAATATTTAAATTACTATTAGAGTGAATTTCAAGAACTGGGAATATATCGTATAAACAATAACTTATAAACAATTGAATGAAACAATAAAAAATATATGGCACATAAATTTTTGAGGCACAGAGTGCAACAATGTTGGTTTCTCTGCGGATATTGTTCAGAATGGCGTTAGTTAATGCGCAAATAGTAGGTATAGCTCTCTTTGCTGCTCAAGAAATTTCAGGTAAATAAATAAATATACAAATTATTATCGAGATACTTAGGTATAGGAACATTACTATGACTACTAAATAAAGGCAGACATATTATTTAATTACATTATAAATAAGTACAAACAGATTTTATGCCACACCTGACCAGATTTTGTGGCATTTTCCACCCGCTACGCTTACGGGAAAACCCTTTTTTTGCTCTCCTAATCCTTTTGCTGCTTTCCTTATCCTTCCCTCCGAGGAGAAACGAAAGACAGAGCAGTGAAAAGAGTTATGAGAACCTTCCGGACAACGGGGCTCAATCCTCATGGATACTCTAAGGGCGGCCCTAGGGTTCTGTCAGACTCTTACCGACTAAGGACCCCCTATTGCCTAGTGCCGAAATGGCAATAAGGCTATCGGAAGCAGTCGCCACCTCAGGAGAGGTGCACACACTGCTTAGACATACAGACTAGGGCATAAGCGTGGAATGCGAACGGACCTCTTTGGTCAGGGTTGACATAAAATTTGGTACTTACCTCAGGCGTAAAATACCAGCGATCTGAGACATTCTTTGTTTTACCGCCTATATATAAGCGATGATATCCTAGATCCTAGGTTTAAAGGTCTGTCGAATTATATTTTGTTGGGTGTTTTTCCGAGTATCTGAACAACATCAAAAATAAATCCAGCACATGGAAATTAAACATTAAAATATTTGGATCCAACACAAACAGAGTGCCGTGTTTGGGCCATGTTTTGGATCCTAACATTTTAAAACTTATGATAATAATAGTCATTAAACTCACGAAAATCTATCAAGCACACTTAATCGCGTATAGCAAGAATACATTTATCATCAACATTGCCACAGGAAAATCAAAAGGAAAGCGTTATAAGTAAGGCCAGTCAACTGATTTTTTATTAATCGTAGATAATAACAACTGTTAAATTAAAAATTACTAAAAAAAAACCCCAACTGTCGCTCATACTCTCCCCCATTAATGAAGCTCTGATCACTGTCTATCTGTATATAATAAAAACAGGTGATGCTGCAGCATCAGAAATAACATTAAAGTTACAGAGGAACAAATTTAAAATCGTCGAGCAAGGCCTATGGATGTTATTCAGAACCCCAGAGTTGTTGATCTTCAAAAGTCTGATCTAAACAGATATTTTTAAATCATAGCTAAGAATACTCCTGATCAAAACACCTTTCATACAAAAAAAACACTATCTTTCGGTACCGGATACATGCGTTAAAATTGTAAACACCCCTGTTTATTGTCAGGAGATATAATAAGTGAACATTTTGATTGCTATATCACAGTATTAAATTGTCTAAGATCATGGCTATTTGCAATAAAATTTTGTTTAGCCCAAAATACTTTTATATAATAAAAAAAGATCAAGAAACAAATATTCGATACGTTCTCTAGGAAAAAATATCATACTAACTAAATGCAATTTGAGCTAATAGATTTGAAATTACTATATTAGATGATTTAACTAATTATAGTTTGCATGGTAGTTATAACAAGTAGGCTCATAATAGTCAAAGCTTAATATAGTACAGACTGGAATCTCTACCTGAAAGTGAAAAAACTATCAGAAAATTATAAAGAAGATATAAAAGCGCCAATCTGGCTCGAACTTACGCGGGAAAAACTTGTATTTTGGTGCTCACTCCGATTACACCTGTCATATTTTAGGGGTGAAATCCTTAGTTATATTAACCGACTTCAAAAAAAGAGGAGGTTCTCGATTCGACTCTATGTTTTTTTTTTGTATGTATGTTCCGCGATTACTCCATCAATTATGAATCGATTTTGATGATTCTTTTTTCTTATGGAAGGTCATACTTCAGAGGTGGTCCCGTATAAATTATACCGAAATTGGTTCAGTACTTTTTTGTAGAAATAGTAATTTCATTGGGGATTAAATAATGATATCATCCACGAACACAAAAATAATGACATTTTTTTAACTAGCTATATCCTAATATGCAATAGTGAAATTTCGGTACAATACCTACTAACCGAAATTTCAGTCAACACAAAAACTGTGACAAATTATTTTGAACTTAAGTTAAATAGCTAGGTTCTCTTCAAGTTTTAATGCTTCATAGTTCATTAAAACTTACCATTAAAACTAATCATTCATGAATGTAGGCATTTGTAATGAGCTATACGTATATATATGTTAACCAACTTCAAAAAAAGAGGAAACTTCCATTCGACTTTTTTTGTGTGTTTGTTACCTGATTACTCCGTCAATTATGAGTTTTATGACTTGATTTTAATGATTCTATTTTTAGGTACGTCAAGATATAGGCCCGTATAAATTGTATCGATATAAATTCGACCCTTTTTGAACAAATCATTAATAACAAAAAAAAACGTTTTAGTTAAAGTTTCCGTTAAGTTTTAATGAGCGCTAGGCCTATTAATTTCCACTAAAAATAATATAATAAAATATTTTTGGCAAAAAAATACGAAAACCGACTTCAAGACGTACAAATTTAAACTAAAAAGTAAGAAATAAATAATATTATTATTAAGTAGTTGAAAAGAGCGTCATAGAAAACCAAGGAAACTATTGATACACATTTATAATTCATACTATATTTGGAGTCGGTGCCAGCCTAAGCAAAATAAACTTACCTAATAGATACGCACTTGATTAATCCATTAACTACATACATAATATGTGTAGTAATATAAATTGCCGACATCACCATAGCATTTACACTAATTATCTATAAATATCAGCAGTTAAAAACGACAAACGTAAGGTGTACAATTTATTAAATACAGACGGTTATCTATGTGAATTCCAAGTCATGCAAATATTGCTAAGCTCTTTAGTAACTCCATACGTACAGTTTTTGTGGGATAAGTTACCATGTTTGTCTCTTTCTCGTATTTTTTTTTCACGCTCACACTATTTATCTAGCCGTAAGTAAGTATCATTAAGAACTTGTGTTACGTATACTAGATATCGGACATTTTTTTTAAATATACATAATAATTTTAGATATCTTTATAAATAAACTTAAATAAATATATAAACAACCATGACTCGCAAGCAAATATTGGTATTCGTCACACAAATATTTGCCGCTACGATTCGAACCCGGACCGCTTGATGTATAGGCAGCTATACTGACCACTCCACCACGACGGCGTCACACTCTCAATATCCTCCCAATCCAAACGCACAGGCAGGTGGATTAAGGTTCTGTGCGAACAGAGGGGTTAATAATAATGTGTTTGCAGCACATTAATATTATTCTTTTCAATACAAAATGTATGTATTTACATTTGGGGTCGGTGCAGAAGAACCTATAATAGTATTGTCAATATCAAGACATACCTCTTGATATTGATAATACTACTATAGGTTCTTCTTCTTCCTCGTACGGGCTGTTTCCGCAACTAGACGACTCATTTTCCGTCGGAGGGTAAGAGGCTGGATTACTCCAACCAGCCCAACTCTTCCAGCAAGTCTCCTAACGCCTTGACTACTTTGAAGACATCCTAGAGTCCACCTCGATGGTCCAAGTAGCGAGCCCTTTGTGTTGCCACTGCGTTGTATTCCATTAGAACGTGAGCGGCTGCTTCTTCTGCGTCCAAGTATCTCCATGGGCTGTCTGTTATACCAAATGTGAAAAGGTGTTAAAATTGCCATGATCAGTTAGTGCGCTTACTATATGACCTAAACGCCATCTACTCAGCTGTAATTACTTTCTATTTATTGTGGCTAGTGCTGTTCTGTCTTGTCTACATTCTAAAGGGTTGAGCGGAAGTTGAGGTAGTAACTATAATATAATTACTTACATAGTTAATATAGTCATAGGAATGTGCATAGTTTCATATAGAGTAATAAGTAAGCTAGCATCTGACATCAAATGAGGTAAAAATCACTCAGAAGGTACTGAAACTAAAGCTAAAGTTGAAATTGATAAGTTTAATTATAGCACTAAGCACTGCATTGCATACCTATCCTATCCGAATTCTCTATGTACGTCCCTGGCAGCGTATAGGATGTAATGCTAATAATACCTAATATTAATAAAGTACTCAGGCGTATTTATCCGCAAATTTACAAAAGTGTGTCCATTTAATTGCTAGCCTTCCACAACCCTGTTTGACGCACAAGTATATAAGTAAGAAGAAAACAACACACACGAGCCAATCATCTTGAAAATGTTAATACCACTGCTTATCTTCGCGCTTTCCACTTGCGTACTATTTTTACTCCTCTTCGTAAAATCGAAAAGAGATTTTTGGAAAAAGAGAAATGTACCTTACGTGCCGCCTTCTCTTATTTTTGGAAATTTCAGAGAATACGTTCTACTTAAAAAACATTTTGGGAGAGTAGAACAGGAAATTTGCCAAAAATACCCAAATGAACCTTATGTGGGCACATTTTATGGCACTGAGCCAGCACTCGTCGTTCAAGACCCACAAATGATTAAGTTAATAATGACCAAGGATTTCTACTACTTCAGCAGCAGGGAAATATCAAAATACACGCACAAGGAGGTCGTAACGCAGAATCTTTTCTTCACCTACGGCGACCGGTGGAAAGTTTTGAGACAAAATCTGACTCCACTCTTTACTTCGACGAAAATGAAGAACATGTTTCATTTGATTGAAAAATGCTGTCTGGTTTTTGAAAATATGCTTGATGATGAGCTGTCCAGTACCAAAGTTTTTGAGACTAAGACTCTCGCTGCCAGATACACCATGGACTGTATCGGGTCGTGTGCTTTTGGGGTTAACACAAACACCATGGGCAAAGACGCCGAGAAAAATCCTTTTACAGTCATCGGCAATGATATTTTGGAAAACTCTACACCGCGAGCTATTAAATGGATCTCGCGTGCAATTTGGCCGTCTATTTTCTACGGGTTAGGCTTCAAAAACTTTCCTCCACAAATAGATTTCTTTTTCACCGATCTCTTGAAAAACGTTTTCGAAGGAAGACAGTATAAGCCATCGGGTCGTAATGATTTCATTGATTTAATTCTCAATTTGAAAGCCAATAAGACTATTTCTGGAGACAGTTTGTCTAATGCTAAAACTGGTGCAAATAAAACAGTGGAGTTAGAAGTGGATGATGAGTTACTAGTGTCAAATTGCGTTGTATTCTTTGCAGCCGGCTACGAAACATCAGCTACAACTCTGTCTTTCACACTGCTTGAGCTAGCAAAGCATAAAGATATACAGGACCGGGTTCAGGAAGAAATAGATGAATACTTGCGTGCTCGCGACAATAAATTGAAATTCGATTGCGTTTCCGAATTGAAATATACAGAAGCTTGTATAGACGAAGTACTCAGACTGTACCCTGTGTTAGGAGTGATTACAAGAGAGGTTGTTGACGAATACACACTGCCTACTGGATTGAAGTTGAACAAAGAAATGCGTATCCACATACCAGTGTACCATTTGCATCACAATCCCGAGTTCTTCCCTGAGCCTGAAGTTTTTCGTCCTGAAAGATTTTTACCTGAAGAGAGGAATAACATTAAACAGTATACCTATATGCCTTTTGGTGATGGCCCGCGAATTTGCATAGGTAAGTGCATTATTGTCTGGAGTTTTACGTATTCTAATGATTTATCCTTTTTTTATCCATTTATCATATTAATTTAAATCATGAATACTTTAACACGTGCGCAGCAACTATTAATACGTGTGCAATCTTTTGTAATTGAGAAAATGAGTCTTTTTTTACTTAATTTACCAATTGGAAGAGCTGTCTTCTGGATTGCGGAAGGTCGCGGGTTAAAGTCCCGTCTCAGCACTTAATTTGGTATAAATTTCAATCATATCTAAATATGCCATATAAAAATTAGAGATAAAATCAATGTTTCAATTATACTCAAACAGAATTATTTGTCTGAGGAATCTACCATACAATTTTCAATATTCACTTGACATTGAATAAATGCGTAATTCCGAAAAGTCATTAATTAACATTAATAATAATAATGTGTAATAAACACTTTTATGGTTTTTTTAAGGAATAATAAAGCCAGTTTTAGCTGTGGTATATTTCCAATCATAGGCATTATGGAGAACCGGTCGGAAGTGAGCTATATATATACATATATATATTTCTAATCTTGTTTGCGTCAAATCAGATGTACAATCAACAGCACGTCGAGCTATACAAAACTGTCAAACTTCTCCAAACGATTTTAAACCTAAGCCTATTCAATATAAAGTGCATAATCGATTGGGAAAATTTGACAGTTTGCGGTAACACAACGTGCTGTTGTCTGTACATGAAGAAAATAGTAGAATTATAGATAAATGAGACATTTGCTTAATGTGTGAGTGGACGGTAATAGTGTAGTATGCAAAAACGGCTTTAGTGTGTATTGCGTGCTAGGTTCGTGGAATTCGGTAACGGGCAGCATTGCCGGTAAACTTTGTAAAAACGATTTTACAATTTGCAAACATTTTTATTGTTCAGATTTTGCTTTGTGCTGCTATTAGCGGAAACATACAATTATAAAACGTTAAGCACATTTTTGCACAAAATTAATACTATGCACTGTAACATTAACGACATATCTAGATAAGTATTAGCGCTGTTTTACAAGTAGCTGGCCGTGACGAACTAACTGACGGCTTTGTACCTGCACTTACATTATTATTAGCGATGTGCATTACATTAATAAGGAGTCTGATAAAAAGGTGAAAAGTACGCATGAATACAACGCTCATGTGTCTCCGTATCTACGCTTAATTAGTATAATTGACATTTTTACTTTCTCGTATACGTAGTATACAACATGTAAATTAAATAACCTACACCTTGAATACAGGTGGTTTGGGATCGGCTTCTGAGTTGATTTCAATATTTAAAAAAAAGATTTTATTTTTTTGAAAAAAAAAAACAAAAGTACCCAGAAAATGTTGTACAATATTTTCTGGGTACTATTAAAAATATTGAAATCAACTCAGAAGCCGATCCCAAACCACCTGTATTCAGGGTGTTGGTTATTTAATTTACATGCTGTAGAGGAAGTCTTGTAATCGGACAAAAAATTCGACTTCGAGATTTTGACGGATTTACACGTTTTGGACCTGCCTGAGTCCAAAAATACCGTTTTTGGAATTATCTCTGTGTGTGTGTGTCTGTGCGTTAGCATGATAACTTGAGTACCTATGCTTCGACTTATTGCATCCAAATTTAACATGCATGTATGGCATCAAAATATAAGGTTTCTATCAACTTTTGAGTCGTCGATCACGAAAGTTAAGTAACCAAGTGCGCGGTCGGTACTGGGATCGATGACAAATTTCTATCAACTTTTGAATCGTTTCCGGTACTTATACGAGAAAGTCAAGAGGAGACCACTCCCGATTTTTCGTAACGTGATCGTATCGAGAAAGCACGAAGCGCTTTATTAAATTCCTCGATAGCGCTTTTGTAAATCAAAAAATATTTATTTATCCTCAGCTATTAAAGTTGTTCTTTTTTCAAATTCAATTTTATCACACATCATCGAAACAGCCTTTATAATTTCATCAACTGCTGGGACACAAGGCCTCTCTTTGTTATCATCATCAACAGCTCATATAATGTCCCCACCGAGGGGCTCGAGCCTACCACACATTAGGGGCGTAAGGCCTTAGTCAACCACGCTGGCCAACTGGGGTTGGTCGACTTCACACACAACCTAAGAATTTCTTCATAGGTGTGTGCAGGTTTCCTCACGATGTTTTCCTTCCCCGAAAAAGCGTCAATTAAACGTAAGTACATATGAATTCAAAATTTGAAAACACATTGGTACGTGGTGGGAGACGACGCTCTTACGTACTACGCCACCGACGCTTCACCTTCTCTTTGTAATCGATAGTATATTTCTATTGAAAAATAAATTTTCGTAAAATATTCTTTGCCATTATAATGATTGTATTTCATCTGAAAGTATTATTTCATAAAAAAATCAAACAAATGACTCCATTCTACCTTATGGTAAGCAGAAGTGGAGTCCAAATGCCAAGACAGCTGATGCGAGAGGTAAACTGCCGCGCTAGCCATCCTCGCCTTGCCGACCTGCATGGTGTCTCTTCACGCCTCTTTTAAATGACCCAAGATTGTAGTAAGGAGGGACACGTGTGTTGGCAGTAAATTCCAATTCTCCTCGGCTTACAAAATTATAACTGTAAATTAAAATATCTTTCTATAGCGGTTTTAGTCAAGACTTCCTATAGCATATAATTTTCAAAGTCTGTTCACATCGCTTCAAAATTAGCTCTATAAATGTGACAGTTTTGACGTAAATCGACCCTTAAATATGAGTTTTCTATTAGAATATGGAAAGAATGTCTTGTAACGAAAATACTCAAAAACTACTGGACAGATTTTAAAAAAATCTTTCACCATTAGAATGTAACATGATTTCTGAGTGACATAGGGTATTTAATTGAAAAAACTCCACGCGTCCTTAAAAGATTTTGAATTTGGTTTTTTCTAGTTCTAGAAAGTGCTTCGTGCTTTCTTTATATGATAACGCATGTTATCATTATTATTCGATACCGTTATAAACCTCGTTCAATGTTCGTGTGTAAGTTTGAGGTTCTTGTTACCAATTTATACGTCATTCAATTTTCGTTCGCAGGTTTGAGGTTTGCAAAGATGCAGATGTTAGCTGGCCTGGTGACGATTCTGAAGAAGTACAACGTGGAAGTAGCCAAAGAGATGCCCTCCAAAGTGGAGATTGACCCTCGCTCGGTCGTCACCCAGTTGTATAGCGGCATCAAACTTAAATTCACCATCAGAGACGGCTGGGAACATAGAGTTTTTGCTAAATAATCAACTAATCTGGAATTTATTAAAGTATTTAATAAAATCCCAAGTGATTATTCTTTTTTGTTCGTCATGGATCTCGGTTGCCGCGTCTAAAAGCCTAAGTGCTATTCCAGACGTTGATCTATAGCTGTGCAAAATTTCATACACCTCAGTAAAGCCATTCTGGCTAAATTAAATAACAAACATCCAGTGAACGCATACAACTACTAGCTTCGATTAAAAATTGACGCCAAATAATAATAAATATTTAATACACACATTGCAGATTGATAACAATAGACGATATAAATTCCACGTATAAAACGACTTTAAATATGAAACTCTTAGGTCTATAATAGACAATAGAAAGCGCTTAGCTTGTTACGCCATTTTAAAATTTAAAGGCTGCATGAGCTAGATAGTTAATACATATAAGATATGTCTTCAGTTTTTCTTGTTTCTTAAATTTTGCATTAAAATATGTGGATCACACATTTCGATGCATCTAGGGAGTGCTTGGCGAAACATGCTGTTATATGATGACGTGAAGACCCCACTATAATATTCTCAACGTCATACACACCACAAACCCTTTATTTCAATGTTTCCTCATACTCGTTAACACGGATGCTTGTATAAGAAAATGACATCACATTCAATGCTCAAAATATACTCCAAAACAATTTTGAATTAGTGAAACAAAAATCTTGCCGATGTCATGCTTTCGCGCCAATCCAGTAGTTCTGTTTGGGCGACTTCATAATTAACTTGGTAGAACTGACGTTTTCTTTTCCGTCTTCTTTGTGAATGGCATTAAGGCTAGTGTTGCCATTTGCCATATGCGAGGAATCCGTATCTTTTATGTTATCTATGAAATGGGCATCGATCGAAGCAGACAAAAGACTCATAGCGCACGCGCGATACAGATCGGATACCTACTTTCTAATATGCTCTCGGTGTAAAATTTATTACCAGTGTTCAAGCGTGTGAGATTTGTTTGTTTTGGAGAAGTGTGACAATTGCAAATCAGGCGGAAAATACTTCATCTCAAATATTTTACAATGTGGTCGACTACACATGGAAGCACTCCACAGCAGTCTATGCAAAAAGAGGTATATCCTAAATGCCCATACCCTAATCCAGAACATAATAGTTCCGGTGCCCCTTTCCAAGGTAATATTGTGAATCCAACTTTTACTCCTGATTATGATATCAACGCATCAGGAGGTTATAATCACCAACAAGCGAATATGCCTCGAGTTGATAATCCTATAGTATTAAAAACACTAGAAGACTTTTGGGCTTCCATGACGTTTCAATCAAATCAACTAATGCTTGCATTCGAACAACAACAGGCGCAATTTCTTGCAATTCAATCGGAAATGGAGGAATTACTTACAAGTACAAAGGAAATACAAGATATACTTCTCAATAAAATAAATTTAGTCGAAGAGGAAATCCAACTAATAAGACATGAAGATGAAGACGAATACCTTTTAGATAGTTTTCATGGAATGAGAATAACGAATGCCGATAATTTAAATGAAAATAACAATAATGACACAAGGAACAGAATAAGTGCAAATTCCGAAGTACGAGAAGGTCAGAATACGCGCCCATTAGATATTCAGGGCATGGAACGAAAAAAATATTTACATGTATGGAAATTACATGAAAATACAACGAAAGAAAAACTAACGATATATATTAGGAAAATATGTGGTGAATGTTTTCTGACAGTGAAAAAAATTGTTCATAAGGAGGAAAGGGGTTATGCCTCTTTTAAGATAGGAGTACCAGAAAGCGCTTACGCAAAATTGGATAAGCCAGAAGCTTGGCCAATTAATGTTCGATTTTGTGAATGGGTTTAATTCAGTAAATCGGACATACCTACTACCCACGGGTACGGTGTACGGGTTTCATACGAGTTTGGAAGAAATTAAAACAAAGATTGTAACTTCAGGTAGAGATTAGATTGAAAGTGGGCGCAATGATTCTAGCAAATGCGCATGAATGGCACTAATGTAAAATGTCAAGTCCTCGAAAACCCCTTGCTGAGATATTGCAGTGTCTCACCGGAGAACCTACCAAGGATATTTTTGGGATAACGCAAAAATTTTTGAGACCATGGTGTTGAAACGGTTGCATCAAAGCCAAACAAAAAGTTATACATAAAAGAAATCTAACCTTTTGCTCTTGTTTGTTTGTTTTTACATTAAATAAAACAATAGTTGTGTCGTCAAATTATTATTAAAATTTTTCGCTCGCCAGATTTCTGTAGTTAGAATATTATACTTAGATCCTTAAACTAACAGTCTGATTAAGAATGTTATGTGAGCACATAAAAGACCAGCCCATACAATTATAATCCGAAATCTTGTGTATATTGGTTGTATATGTTTGGCTGTAAAACGTAAATAAATTAATAAAAAAAGTGTATGTGTGTGTGTATTATTGTACACACATACGAAGTGAAACTTCTTCATAACATATTAGTTATTTGTATACATTAATTGGTGAAGTTTGGTTCACAGAAAAAAGAAAATATTTCGTATCAAATTATAGCCATGTCATTATTACATATAATTTAAATACGTCTATTTAATAAACTACTTTATTATTAAAAAAATTCTAAATTACTCCTCAACTATTTTGGTAAACACGCTTGCGCCGTGACGGTCCAAATTGTCAGAAATGTGGCGATTTTTTGTAAGATGGCGTCTGAAAATGTAACATTTTTTTTTCTTTTACGTCGATAAAGAAGTTTCACTTCAAAAATCATATGAAGTGAACGAAACTTGATCGAAAGGATGGCGTAAAGATTGCACTTTGGCTATAACGCGTATGATGTGCTAATGTTAACATGCAATTTTCGATCGATCATCAAGCGTTAACAATACCGTTAATTTAGAAAAAATATACTTATGAAACTAAACTACTTACAAAACAAATGAGTATCAGAACATTTCAAAATTTGTACATTCTGGTGTGCTTAAAAAATCTTGAAACTAAGTCTTACCAAAATAAAAGAGTGACATAGCTATTTTCATAAAATTTTATGCGTCTTGTAGATAATTTGATTATTTAAATGTACATTACAGTACATCTGAGTGTTTTATGCAGGCGCAAGATGATTCGTTCAGTATGGCCAAAGTCACCAGACCTTATCGATACTACTGTACGATAAAATTAAAATTTGACAAACATTAATTATAAAAATGTGTAGATAAAAAAATACAAAAAAAAAAAAAATTGTGTGTGTCAGCTCCGACGCACGACTGGAGTTTACTCCGAGACAGGTGAGATGGCGCACCTACTGTCATCCGTGTTTTGACAGTTGGAAAGTTGCGCGACATAGGATGCGCACCAATTATGACTTCGACCTTCAAAAACGTAACTAGGTCATTCATCGATAGATTTTACTCCTCACGTTTTTCTCATACCGGGCCCCTATATATGCAAATCGATTCTTAAGGAGTAAACTCCAAAAATATTGCTGGGAAACGATTTTTATTTTTTGGTGTTAAAAAAAACTCCAAAAAATACCGCGCAGTGTATACAGCGCGCAAGTCGTGCGGCGCTTAGCAACTTGGATACTCCGATCCGTTCGAGTAACTCTCAGTTAAACACTACACACTCAAGCACTAGACACACTTTTGTTATACACCGCACTCGTCGAACAAGGGTGCGAAGACCCGGTCTACATACGACGCGCTATACCCGGTACAGACATGTACCACGACATGCACCACGACACGATGTGCCCGAGCCGAGGTCCGAGCCTTTAGAGGCACCCTCGGGCATGTCGCTCCCTACCGATACGGACGCTCTAGGGACGCTAGGCGGTCGAGAGACTCCCCACGGGGGAGATGCTCGGTCGCCCAGTAATCCCCTAGGAACGTCCGACCTACAGGCTTGAGGACCCCCCAAGGTCTTCGCTTTCTTAAAACCCGGTGACGCAGAAAATGTCATAAGAGACAATCTGCAATAGTATTCAAAAAAAAAAATCTTGGATACTTGCGTGACGTTCGGTTGGCTGAGTTGAATGGCCGATATCGAGTGGTTACATTGAGCGCTGACGTTTTAAAGTCATTTTGTTTTATGAAGTACATAAAATTTGGATAATGTTTCTTTGGAGAAAAATTAAGAAATAACGTTTTTAATTTGTTTTCATAAAAATCTTGAAAAAACATTCTAACTTTGACCTTCAATAACTTAATAACTATTAACTTCCCAGGAATAGTCTAAAAGAAAAAAATCGTCGTAATGATGAGCGGGATTCGTAGTTCTCGGCTTTGTCATATGTCTATTTACACCCGTTATAATCTCAGAGGAAGGACTATCCTTCCTCTGAGGTTATAATTATATTTCACATTCTTAAGTACATAGTTATTAAGTTACTATTGGTAATTAACGGCCTCTATGGGTCTAGTGGCTTCTCCACTAAAATTAGACCAAGAGGTCTCGGTTTCGATCCCCAGAGCAGTACAAATTTGTGCTCTGTTTGGTTGGTGGTAGGTCTTTTTTCAAGACCGCCTGGTTAGCTATCACCATTTTATCAAAATATGTCGCCATAGTAATAATGTTAACAGCATTAATTGTGTTCCGATAGTTAATAATATGATAGTCTCTCTGTGAATGAGGGTTACAGGTGGAGCTCGATTCCATCCTCGACCTTATTAAAGGTGAGATAGAGGCCAAGTTTCACTGTAATGAATTAATAAAATGTTAAATAATAATAAAATATTTCTTGTTCCACCTTGGTTGAAGTTGGTTGAATAATAAAGCGATGAACATTATTTTATCAATCAATCCAATGATGCAGTTTTTGTTTTCATCAAAATCGAACTCGCGACTTCTTTGAGCATTTTTCGATATTCCTTATAGTTTAGGATTTGGCCCTGAAGGCCCACTTGAAAAATTCTTCCCGTATAATATAACTCAGATATTTAATACTTCTATGTGCATTTATATACGATGCAAACATTTATCTGAGTATGGCCGCCAAAAATTGTACAGTAACAGTCGTGAATTAGTTACACACGGTAACATACGTGAATGAAGGTAACACATGTGAATTTGTTAAGCCTAGTGTACAATGTACATGTATTTAGAAAAAAAATCGTAATTTCTAGTATTATAATTAAAAATAAAAGAGGTTACAATATAATTCAAACCAAAATGCGTTTTTTGCTTTCAGTTCTTCGATATACGTAATTAATGATTGTTGTTTTTTTTATTAAACGGTAAAAAATTTTTGTAAGTGCGGAGTTTTTTTTTTACATATTACTAATTTTTATTTGATACTTTGTTTTTATAATAGCCAAATGTCTTCGAAACCGTTTCTTTTCTGCTAGCTGTGCTTTATTATCAGTGGGATTATTACTCTTGTCTTCTGCATCTTTTTCTTTTAATTTATTTTTTTGTTTATTTTTTCTATTTCTCTACTGTTTCCTTAGAATATTTTTTTTTTCATTTTCTGTACATCCGCTAATTTTTTTTCTTTCCTTGTTCCGCGCAGTATTTTTAAGTTTAGCTTCTTCAAACTTTTCGGGGTTGTTATCCCGCATTCGCTCTCTGTACCGCTTCTGTTTTTCTGCCGCTGTTAACGCCATCTAAAAATATAAATACGTAAATAGCCCTTTTATAAATAATTTCCCTAGCTAGCACATGAACAGAATCTGTCGTATATATATTAGCCAGCAGGTCAAGCTATAAACAGGGGTATCTTGCGCGTTGGTAATAACGTCTATTTTGCAACGAAAATGCATAGCTTGATGTGCTGTCCACTGTACCTTAATAGACATGTCTTTGTTTATAATAAATATAAAATTAAACAAGCACTTTTTTATTACAAGAAAATAAGATTGATTTAAATATTTCACTTTAGCTCAACTAGAAATCATTACTCATTACTAGATTACTCATGCGTACGTTCTTACTGTACAAATATTAAAAAAACGCCTTAATTCCTCACAAAAAAGTCAAATTGTGCAACTTTTCAACTTATAGTTTTATAGTGTAAACTACTCCTAACATTCGGTCACGAATGTTACGTAACGCACATAGTAACAAATGGTATCATTCGTGAACTAAAATCACTGTGTTCATAACCTAAAAAAAATATATTCGTGATAGTTTTGAATTAGGAAGACGCTGCATAGTTTTAAATGTTAAGCCAATAGCCTCTACATGCACATTTTGAAAAATATTTAACAAATTTGCATCCTTACCGTGCATATTTTCACCTGAAATCACACAAAAATTCCGGGACAAAAGTGCCGGCCACCTTGACGTTCACTTTCACAGAAAATTTAATGGCGATTTCTCCCCGAATGTTGGCTAATCTGTACGTGGTGTTGCTACCACTTAAAAAACATTTTTACGGGTCAAGAATCTAGCATGTTTAGTCTTGTACATCGGTAACTTACGTGAAGTATCATTCGGGAACCAAAAACGAGACACATATTTAAATATGCTTAGTTTTCATTTTTGACGTTATTTTATTAAAAAGCAAATAGTACTGCTTAGCAAATTGGCAAATAAGTTTAGAAATGTCAAAATTTAACATGATGCGATATAGTTAATGTTTATTTTTCTACTTCAAAGTTTATGATGTCTATTTGGACACACGATTTTTGTATGGGTATTTAACTCAACCTTCAACAAAAAAAATTAAAAACGCTTTTTAATTAAACCAAAATGAATTTAAATAATTTATGTGTATAACCATGATATACTGCGAACTAGAATATACACACTTTATCATTAATTAAGATGACATTAAGGAATTATCTATACTATAATGAGAAGGACACAGATTTTTTCCCGAATGTACAATTTTTGGCGGCCATACTCATCTATAATTCAATATTTACGTAGGTTATAAGCTTAGCTCTAAGGTTTTAAACATGTTTAAACTCATACAGATAGTTGCAAATACAAATATAGACAAACATTGTGCAATTTTAAATAATGTGTGTGTGTAACTTTTATAATCGGTCTATGTAATTTACATAATATAGAAATAATATATTGTTTGTTTTTGTGTAAGTAAAAAAATAAACGGACGAATTTAATAAAATTGATATACAATATAAATGTAGTACCTATAGGTAAATAAGTATTATACTTATAGGTAGGTATTATAGAATGAGTCTCAAGAATCAACGGAGACTTGAGCGTCGTACGTCTCGTCTCTATCTATTTGTGCCTGATAGAAAGTGACAAACGATTCTCAAGACATGATTGATTTCTGAGTGTCATTCTGTAATACGGGCTATAGGTACACCGGGTAAACAGTGGGTCATATTTTTTATCTTATTATGACCTATCCTTGAACCTGTTAGTTTGTCAAAAAAAATATTTGAAATATTGTATATTTTATCTGCTTTCAGAATAATACTTAATCATTGACCTCCAATAATGCATTTATCCACTGTGTACCCTTATTGGTGAACAAATCACTCCAATCGTTAACAGTGGGTCTAAAGGTTTTCGTAGCTAATTACTAGAGATGCGGTGATTTTACAAGATAACAGTGAATATTAACGTAATCATAAAATACTAACATAGTCTTTAAGCTCTTAACACAATATGGATTTATGTTGTCTGAAATTAAATAAATGATTTTAACTTAATTGAATTTAATTTGGTGTACTAGCCATAAGACTGACAGATATTTAATACAAAATAATATGTCAAAATTCTATCGTCACCAAGGGAAACTGTCGGTAGTTATGATATTGAAACCGGCCATAAGCAGATCAACAGATGTTACCTGAGGATGTTACACTCAAAAGCGGGTTATTCCGTATTCATCCTGCCGTTCCATCCCATTTCTTTACTCAACCCAAACTAGTATTCCTTACTCAACCCATTACATTATTTTTATATTTTTTCTTAATTCAACCCAAATGCATTCCTTACTGATCCTGAAGCAAATATTATCATAAGCAGTATGGATTGCATTACAAAACAACGTACCTATAATATTTTTTCAAAAAATATTTACCTAGTTTTAGAAATCAAATGTACTTATTTAGTATAAAAAAATATTACCTACATGTTTCATAATGTCTTCTTCTTTCGAGATGGAATCGTTTATTAAAAACAAACAATGACCATCTCTGCGTCACCTAAAACAGTGTAAGTGCGAGAGAAAATTTGATTGACGACGCTTACCTGTCTCTACTTTATGGAGGACTGTCCAAGGAAAAACAATATTACCAAGTTTAATGACTATTTGGTGCATAAATTTCCACCACATATTTGGAATACATATCAGATTTGTGTCATTTTTTTATTAAAATTCATAATATATTTTAAATACTTACGTGATTTTATCAGATTTCTCACATTTTTTAGATATTTTTATTTCAGGTTGAGCTAGAAATACTGATAGGATGAATAAGGAATTTAAAATTAAATTATTGTTGTGGGTTGAGTAAGGAACATAAATAGGTTAAGCAAGAAAAAATAATAAGGAGGATGAGACGTCATAGGATGAATACGGAATAACCCTCAAAATCGATTTCAGCAGTCACGGTAAAAATGTATTTGTAGACAAACCTATAATTGCTGTTTTGCTAACCATATCAATCATAATTTGACCAGCTTTAAGCATTTTTGCACTTTACCTTTCGAGGGTTATGGTTACTATAATTTTTTACATGTTCACATTGATGTATGAATAGGTGGTTGTATCTAAAGGGCAAATTTCTTGCAAAGAAAATAAAAAAAAGTACACAACAAACAGTACCACATTCCTATTTCCCATTCCAAGATTGTTTGAGTGCTGATTTTGTTAAAAATATATTTTCCTTAGAATGCTTTGAACTGTATAGCTATGGAATACAGTTGAAATTTGAAAATCGACAAAAAATACTTTTTTTATTCTAAAATATAAAACAAGATACCTAATAATTATGCTAATGCTACAACTTCCAATATAATAGTATTAGCATAAGTTTATGTGTTTAGGTTTATTTTAAATATAAAACATGATAATGCTTTTGCTACTAACACCACACGTCATGCCTAAACCTCCTTCGATGACAAGGAGAGGCCTTGTGTCCCAGCACTGGGTCGAACTATAAAGGTTATGATGAAAATCAACGAACAATAATCAACCAAAATAAAGTTTAATGACTGAAAAACAATTGAAAACCTTGACAAAGAAGTTATCATCGCAATTAATTGATAAGATATCTTATACTTGTAGTATACAATGCAGTGACTGTAATTACGAAAAATCGCATTTTCCTTCCCGTAGTTATAGAATGGCTGGTAGACAAGCATACGGCCTCCTTAGCCTATGCGCTAACTTTTTTTGACAGTTGAAAGTGATAACCACCGTGTGCATATATTCATTACTGTTTTACACGACACGCTATTATGGCAGTTACCGTGTAAAAACAGCAATGGATATTCAATTCACTCGGTGATCGTCACTTTCATCTGTCAAAAAGTTAGCGAATAGGCCTACGGTTGGTAAGCAACCACCGTGGCTTATATAGCGTTTATAGACGCTTGCAACCATAGATTAGGAGGTAATCTATGGTTGCAACACCGACGTGACGCTCTGGCGACCGTACTCACCAATAGAAACACAACACCACAAAAAGATGAAAAGAAATATAAGAAATGATGATAAAATAAAATATTTATTAGAGAGATTTAACTTGACCATTGACCCTATCGATTAGTAGAATAAAATAGCCATTATTTATTTGTTGAATTTTTAACTGTTTCGATTCTCGAGAAACGAAATTTAAAATTTTTTTGAATGTAGTCTTGTTTTTTTCCTTTAAGTAAAATAAATATTCTATGTAATGGATTTAAAGTGGATCCCTTATGTGCCTATTGAATTTTTACACGCTGTAGAGACGTTTTTTTATCTGTAGCTTATTATATTATATTTGTTGAAGTTTGTAGAGTATGTTCGACTATAGGTGGCGAGTATATTCTGAACGAGAGACTCAACGCCTGGGTTGTTAATAGCTGTCTCAGGAAATTTCCATTGTGTGGTGTCGCTAAATCTTCTTAATTTAAATAGTGACGCCGCTTACGAAATATTTTAGTTGATATCCGAGTTACAAAATGATAACAGAATTATTTACTGTTTTAGTGATTGTGATAAGCGCTGTCTATTATTTATCGCGACGAAAATACGACTATTGGAAGAAAAAGAATGTTCCCCACTTGAAACCCACTCCTATCTTTGGCAATTATGGTTCTTACATCCGCATGAAGAAATATTTCGGAGCAGTGGCTCAAGACATACTACTAAAGTTTCCGAACGAGCCGTATGTCGGTACGTATTATGGGACGGAGCCCGCGCTTCTAATTCAAGACCCAGAGCTGATCAAACTGGTCTTCACGAAGGACTTCTACTACTTTAGCGGCAGGGAAATCACCAAATATGCGAGCAGAGAAGTAATTACTAAAAGTCTTTTCTTCGAGGGCGGGGACAACTGGAAAGTGAGTCGTCAAAATCTGACTCCGCTATTTACATCTTCAAAAATGAAGAAAATGTTTCATCTCATAACGAAGTGCGCTTTTGATTTCGAGAAAGCAATTGACCAAGAATGCAAAGCAGGACAGTTTTTTCCTGCACAACAATTAACCAGCAAATTTACTATGGCATGTATATGTTCATGCGCTTTCGGCGTTGAATCGAATACTATGGGAAATGATGGCAAAAAAAATCTATTCACAGAAAGTGGCGAAGAATTATTTAAACCGTCTCTCATTAAAGCTTATTATAATGTTGCGCGAGCGATCTGGCCAGCAATCTTTTATGGCGTAGGCTTTAAAAACTTCCCGGATTCTGTGGTCAATTTTTTCAGCGATTTAGTTACTAAAGTTTTCGAAGGTCGCCAATATAAGCCTACGGAGAGGAATGACTTCATTGACATGATGCTGCAGTTGAATGAAAACAAATATATAGTTGGTGACAGCTTATCTAACAGAAAAACGGGAGAAGATAAAAAGATCCAAATTCCTATTACAGACAATTATATGATTGGTCAGTGCGTTCTATTTTTCGCCGCCGGCTATGAGACATCGGCAACAGCACTAACACACACTGTATTAGAACTGGCAAAACATCCTGAGATAATGAGGAAAGTTCAGGAAGAAATAGATGCGTTCCTTGAGAAGCACGACAACAAGTTAGTGTACGAGTGTGTTAATGAACTGCCTTATACCGAGATGTGCATTGACGAAACTCTCAGGTTGTACCCAGTTCTAGGAATTATAACACGCGAAGTAATGGACGATTACGTTTTTCCAACTGGATTGAGTGTTTCCAAAGGGATGCGTATACATATTCCAGTTTATCACTTACAGCGCAACCCTAAGTACTTCCCGGAACCGGAGAAGTTCCGTCCTGAGAGGTTCTCGCCAGAGGAACGCAAAAAAATTGTGCCGTACACCTACATTCCCTTTGGAGATGGTCCCAGAATTTGTATAGGTATGGTTATTTCTTTTAAGCTGTGCGTTAATATTTAGGAGACTACTAAGTTCGGCGAGAAAGGCCTAAGAAAAATAGTTTGACGATAACCATAGTTTCTCTATCTTATTTTGACTTTGAGAGTATGTATGTTTTATTCTAGAACCCTGTAACTGTACTCACCATCTGTCGGCAATTTTAAACAACTACGACTATATGCAACCTAAATGCCGCATAATTTTCTTTCGGTCTTCTACTAGTCTAGTCAAAATAGACATTCCATCATCATCATCAACAGCTCATATAATGTCCCCACCGAGGGGTATCGAGCTTACCCAAATTTAGGGGCGATTAAGCCTTAGTCAACATGCTGGCCAAGTGCGGGTTGGTCGACTTCACACACAACCTGAGAATTTCTTCATAGGTGTGTACAGGTTTCCTCACGATGTTTTCCTTCACCGTAAAAGCGTCGATTAAACGTACATATGAATTTAAAATTTGAAAACACATTGGTACGTGGCGGGGAACGAACCAGTGCCTCCCGGGTGGAAGAGGACGCTCTTACGCACTACGCCACCGACGCTATGCTTCAATAGACATTCCAGTTTGTATTAATTCCTAACAAGCTTGTTTTTTATATAGGTCTGAAATATCACGCAATATCACGAATCGATCCCGATTGTGCATGTTTTATAACCGAGGTTTCAGAGATATATGCAAAAAACTAAAATTTGTGACCTTTGATCTCTGGTAAAAAACATCGCACAAGCGGTATCGATGGGGACGTCTAACGTGACGTATCGAAAATATACAGTACAAAAATCCAGCTTGTTGGGAATTAAACAACTGCAAACTCAGCACTTTTTTCGTCTTGACTGGACTTTACTGGGCGTTATCTCCCACGTTGAGAAACTATGATTTTAACAAATGTCAAGTCCAGATTCAGGATCTACAGAGTTCAGTGGAGCGGTTTAGCGGAGGCCCTTGCTAAGCAGTATAATAGTAGACTGTGCTAAAGTTTAGGTTAGTTCACATTCTTTTCGAAAAAGACAAGAAAATAAAATAACATTTTACTATCCTTGTATTGGAAATGAAAATTAGAGTGCTTAACACGGGTAAAAGGAATCAATTCCCACTCGGACTGCCTATTTTTTTATGAAAAGGTCAAGCAAATGACTCCATTCCACCTGATGTTAAACAGAAGTGGAGTCCAAATGCGAAGATAGCTGGTGCGAGAAATACACTGCCGCGCTAGCCACCCTTGCCTTGCTGACCTGCAAGGTGCTTCTTCACGCCTCTTTTGAATGACCCAGGATTGTAAGAAGGAGGGAACACGTGTGCTGGCAGTGAATTTCATTTCTTGATTGTGCGACAAAGAAACGAGTTGCCAAATTTCATAGTTCGCGTTGGAATGGTAGCCACAGTTTGTCGGTGACAACGTAGACCAGCACGCGTAGTCCTTAAAAGGAAAGGAGATGGTGGGATTAGGGAAAAAAGTTCCTCAGAGCACTCGCCGTGGTACAGACGGTAGAAAGCGCTCAATGACGCAACATTGCAACGCAATTGGAGAGGCTCAAGATGACGCTGCAACCTATCCAAAGCATCGAGTAAGTACTTAGCAGAGCCATCCCACAGGTGCGAGCAATACTCCACGCAGGACCGTACTTGCGTCTTATACAGCAAGCACAGTTGATTTGTCGTAAAAAAACGCCGCACCTTGTTCAGGACTCCGAGTTTCCGTGAAGCTGTTCTTATCACGCTTTCGATGTAATCCTTCGGATTCAAGTCGCTACGAACCTCCATACTGAGCAAGGTGATACTGCTACATATATGGGAATTGATTCCTTTCCACCCTTGTATAAGAATCTACTTTTCCTTATTCTGCACTTATGGCCTGGAAGAGAGAGCTTAATACTGGTTTTATCTCGGTGTTTACGTTAGTGCGAGCGGAGAAGATATATTGCCTATTATTATTCGCAGGTCTGAGGTTCTCAAGGATGCAGATGCTGGCGGGTCTAGTGACCCTTCTCAAGAAGTACAACGTGGAATTAGCCGGCAATGCCCCCAAACCAACATTCGACCCGCGTACATTGGTTATTCAGTTTTACGAGGATGTCAAACTTAAGCTGAGTGTTCGAGACGGATGGGAGCAACGAGTTTATGCTAAATAATAAAGTGAACGTAATCTAAGAACACTTCTTTCATTTTTAAAAGACTTGTTTTTTTTTTTGCAAATCTGATTTTCCCAAGCCCAAGTCTCTGGAAACAATTGCCACTGTCAACATCGACCAATCAGAGAGCAGTGTGTTATTTGCCGTATTTTAAAAAAGCGTAAAATTGAAAGCTCTTCTGTGTTTGGTCAAACCGTTTAGAATCTTACGAATGGATATCCGTTAGTTTATAAATTTACCACGAGACGTCGCAAATTGATAAATTTGCGAAAATGTGAGCGTAAAATCATACAATTTATCTCTCGTTTAAAATCCAACGAAAGTTTATAAATTTCCTAGGAAATTTATAATTTTGCGGATCTTGTTATCTTCCGGTGACAGGTACACATTATACATACACCTTTATTTTTTAATCGTTTTAATCGACGAAACATTCTTTCTGTGCCAGCCAATAATAAAACCAACATTGAAGTCGCGAAAACAAATCAGCTGTTCATATATTTTGGTTGCGTACCTAGTATGTGCGTATTGCAATTTTGTACGGAACACATGATGCCCATCTGGCAGTATGGGTCATGTAATGCTGCAAATTGGTGACAGGATGACAGCCTATTACCCACCTGTATTTTACTTATACAAGCTTTGTAACTCTTTTAACCAGTGTGTTAATTTTATAAAACACTTTTATTCAATCGTAACTCGGAATAAATTACTTCAACAGTTGTTAATTTTGATTTGATGTTCATTGTACCTCTGTATATAGGTCCCGTGCTCCCTTCAAACCACGAGAGAACCGACATTGCGCATGCGTGAGAAGCAGCTCCCCATCCCGATCTTCACCTCAGTTTCGTAGGGTGACCAAGTATAGTGGAAAATCTCTACATAAAACAAAGTCGCACCGTCTGTCTGTACGCTTAGACGTTTTAAATTACGCACTAGGTTTTAATGCGTCTAATAATTAAAATTTTTCATCAATAGTTAGGTTCGTTACCGTATTTACATTGCACCCGTGTGAAGCAGGGTGGGTTGCTAGTTAAGACATAATTAGAAAAATGTTTAAAATTTTGTAACTTTGAGAAAATGGAGATTATGAACAATTAATGATTATTTTATCAGCTTCTTTGATAACCTGTAATAATCTATATCTATCTAATCTAATGTATCCCTCGGACACGCCATATTTTTAGAACGATTATACCTATTTTATTCATCTTTTTTTTAAAGTTTTCTAATACTATGTACTTCTACATAGTATTAGAAAACTTTAAAAAAAGATGAATTTTTATGGAAAGAAAACTGCGCAAAAAATTGGATGATTAGAAAATTTCTACAAAGCGAAAATATATTAGTAAGTGACAAACAATCGTTGAAATGCAACATGAACGCACAGGCAACCACATTTGGGATTACGGATGATGTACTTATTACCCCTTTTAATTTTTTTTTTCAAATTAACCACTAAAACCTGTAGCGGGTCAGCTAGTTACTTATCCTTATCCCTTCAACTGAATGCGCTCTCGTAGCTAGATTTTCACAGGGTAGAGAAGGGGACTACGTGGCAAGCGCCTATAGGCAACCGACTGCTTACCACCAGGCAGGCTGTATGCTTGTCTGCCAACCACTTAACATAAATGTCAAATGTCTTCATTCATGTCAAAAATGAGCAAACCCTACAAAGCCTCACTTAATAATTAGTTTTTGTTTGTTTTTGTTTCCCCTTTTTTTTTTTTCTTAAGATAATATTCTATTACTTTTCAAACTTTTTCATGGATTTAATGTCAATATACTACCAAAATGTAAGGGGGCTGAAAACAAAAACCCTTGATGTATTTGGTTCTGTGCTAGTTACCAACTTTGATGTTATCTGTTTTTGTGAAACATGGCTTGACGACACCGTATCCTCGGCGGAGTTGTTTGATCGGAGATACACTATTTTTCGGAGAGATAGGTCACGGCTTTTTATGAGTAAATATGAAAAATCTCACGGCGGTGGGGTGCTCATTGCAGTCAGGAGGGATATTGTTTGTTGTGAAAAGATTAATTGGCAGACATCTGTTGAGGATATATGGATCACCATACGCATTAAAAACGTAGTCTTTAATCTATGTACGGTGTACCTGCCATCATATCTCACTCGCGAGGATTTCCAAGAATTTCTTGAAAATTGTGAAAATGTAGTTCAGTCATCCCCCAAGACCGAAACACTTATTGTAGGCGATTTCAATACTCCAGGTATTGACTGGAACTCACCACTTTCTGCCAGTAACTCAAATGGCAAGATTATGGATCTACAAGATTTTCTAACGAGAGCAAATATGACTCAGCGTAATTTTGTGCAAAATACTAACCATAGAATTTTAGACCTTGTTTTGAGTCAGTCTGACACGTTTTGCGAGGTGACGGCGTCGCAAAATTTAAGTAGGCGCGATGATCATCACCCATGTTTGGCAATTACCCTGAAAACGAATACTTTACCCTCCTTAAAGACAAAAGATAAGCTTCGATATAGATTCAATAAAACGGACTACCCCAATTGCATCGCAGAGCTATCTAAAGTGAACTGGATTCAGTACGCAGAGTTGAGTTGCGACGAATTTTTGCAAACATTCACAAGTCATTTGTGGACTTGCATAGATAAATACACGCCTAAAACTAAAACAAAAAAGTCGTATCCTTCATGGTTCTCCTGCTCTCTTATCAAAATATTAAAGGAAAAGGATAAATACCACAAAAAATTTAAGAAATTTGGTAACCCACGTGACTTTGATACATTTTCCATGCTCAGGCAAAGAGTTAAAAATATATATGAATCGAATTTTAAATCATACATCCGCAACATTGAGAATAGCTTAAAATATGACATCAAGTTATTTTGGAGCTACACTAAGTCTAAAAGAAATAGAAATGATATACCTAGCCTAGTGAGTTACGGGTCAGACCATGCCAATAACGGTAGTGACATGGCCAATCTATTTGCTCGATATTTCTCATCCGTATACAGTGAACCTTCAGACGAACCCTATGAACCTGACTTTCCTGAATCGAGTTCTATAATCTCTTCCATTACCATCACGGAAAAAGAGGTTGAGTTGGCCTTAAGCTCATTAGATGTTTCTAAGGGGCCGGGCCCAGATGGTATCCCTCCTCTCTTTGTGAAAGCATGCACCAGCGTTATAGTTAAGCCTCTGTGTATGTTATTCAATAAAAGCATCTGCTCGGGGTATTTTCCGTCATCTTGGAAAAAAGCTAATGTGGTTCCAATACATAAATCAGGCAGCAAAACTGATGTTACAGAGTACAGGCCAATTAGCATTTTGTGTTGCTTCTCAAAGATATTTGAAAGTATTATCCATAAGTACATAAGCTTTCATTTAAAACACATACTAAGTCCCAGACAGCATGGATTCTTCAAGGGCCGTTCCACCGCATCAAATCTATTATGTTACATCCACTACATAAACTCTTCTCTTGATAAGCAGACACAAGTCGATTCACTGTACTCAGATTTTGCAAAAGCTTTTGATAAGGTGGATCATGGTATTCTGATTAGAAAATCTCATCACCTTGGTGTCCATGGATCGCTTTTACGTTGGCTAGCCTCATATCTGTCTAATAGAACACAAATAGTTAAGGTCTATGGATATGAATCTATTCCTTTTGTGCCCAAATCAGGTGTCCCTCAGGGCTCAAGTCTGGGTCCCTTGTTGTTTGCGTTATTTATTAATGACTTAATTGATTCAATATCATGCAATTGTCTAGCCTACGCCGATGACATAAAAATATACAACGAAATTAAGTCGCTCGATGATTGCTCAGCTCTGCAGACTGACATTGATCACTTGCATCAATGGTGCCTAAAAAACAAGATGCAATTGAACATCTCAAAGTGTCTTTCAATATCATTTACTAGAAACAAGCGCCCTATACATTATACATATAACATTAATAAGGAGTCAGTGTCTCGACAGAATACAGTTAGGGATCTGGGAATAATTTTGGATAGCAAACTGACGTTCACGAATCACTATGATCATATAATATCGAAAGCAAATAAAAATCTTGGATTCATTTTTAGAACGGTTAAGCCTTTTAGAATGTCTACTAGTATATTAGCACTTTTCTTTGCACTGGTCAGAAGTGTATTAGAGTACTGTTCGGTGGTATGGTCACCATTCTACCACGTTCATATAGACAGAATAGAGGCTATTCAGAGACGCTTCTTTCGATACTTAAGCACCAAATTTGGTTTAAGGCGTAAATTGGCGACATATGAAGCTAGGCTCCAATATTTTAAAGAGAGCACCCTGCAATCTAGGCGAGAAGTAGCCGACATGTCTACACTACATAAGATCTTGAACTCCGACTGGGACGCTGGTGAGCTTTTGGGCCTTTTTCCTTTAAAGGTAGGGGGTAGTAAAAGAACACAACATCTGTTTTCTCTGCCCTCCTGTAAAACCAGAGCTGCAGGGAATGACGCTATTCTCCGAATGTGTAGGGCTCACAATCACGCTAGCAGAGAGTTGGATATATTTTCGCTTTCGCGCTCATCGTACCTAGGGAGATTTTGTAAAAGTAAATTATAAGCTTTAAGTTCACTTAATTGTTAAATATTTGCATGACATTCTTCTTATTTGGCGGTTGTGTATACTTAACATTTTTTTTTTTCTTCTTTTATTATATAACATGTACTTTTTTTTTCTCATTTTAAAAATATGAATTATAAGCAGTGTAATCAAGTGCTGTGTATAGCTGTAATCGGAATGCAAATTCAATCATTTTAAATTGTCTACATCACAACTGGTTTATCATAATTTGTAATCTGTAGCTGTACCTAATTAATAAATAAATAAATAAATAAATAAATAAAAATAAATAACTTCAGCATTTTACCACTGTTCTCTTCTTATTCTTATTCTTATTCTTAAATAAGGGGCTGAGACCGTATCTCAGAGCACTTCGACCCTATGGGATCTTTTGTGCTTCCCCTTTCCTTATCACCCATCCCCGCCAACATCGAAAACATTTTGTATGAGTTTCACGATATTGGCGGGAATAAGGTCTATAAGGTCCTCTGGTTTAGGGTAAGCTAAGCCTAGGACCCTTAGTCGCCTGTTGGCTAGTGCATCGCAGTCACATAGTATGTGCTCCATGCTTTCTTCCTCTTCACCACACGTTCTCTTCTTAAAATTAATAATTCTCGTTAGTAAGATTTTTTATAAATATTTTTTTTAGAAAATTACCCCATCCCAGCTGATAGTAAGGAAGCCGAGTCCAAATGAAAATATAGCTAGTGCGAGATATAATACATACGCTACAGTAGCTTTACATTACATTGTTTAGGTACAGAATAGGACATAGGGGGGATATCAAACCGACAAAAAGGCAATGTTCCTAAGTAATAGAAAAATAACTTTTTAACAAAATCATAATGTATACTATATACATACATACGATCATGCCCGTAATCCTATGAAAGGTTGAGTAGAGCCTAAGGTAACATTTTCTTACACACATCTGACAGTATGGGCTATGCAATGTCTCCAAATAGTGATGCAAAAGGGGCAAAAGGGGTAAAAGGGGCACCAAACCCAAAAGTAATAATCCTTCACTAAACAATGTTACACAAAAGCCAACAACCAGGACAGATGGTACACTCAAAATCATCTCAGCAGTCCGGGTTTTTTGTATCTATATATTTAATTATTTCATTATTTAAGTTAGTAAATAATATTTCAAAACAGTGTTGCTAGGAAATAATAATAATAATATACTTCCACGGTCACACCACTTATCTAGCCCAAAGTAAGTATCATTAAGAACTTGTGTTATGGATACTAGATAACGGACATTTTTTTTTTAATATACATAATATTTTTAGATATTTTTATAAATAAACTTAAATAAATATATAAACAACCATGAGTCGAAAACAAATATTCGTGTTCGTCACACTAATATTTGCCGCTACCAGGATTCGAACCCGGACCGCTTGATGTGTAGGCAGCTATACGGTCAAATAGACATCAGTATTTTATCTCGAGCGCCGCCGCGGGCAAATGCTAGTATAGTAAGTGTGTGTCTTAACAACTTGGTCACCCTACCACAGCAAGCTCATCTTTAGTCTCAGTGTTGCGATGCCTTCCCGGGCGTCCCATCCCTTACAACAGCAAACAATAGAAAAAACACAACAAAATAACATTAAAACAACAACATATCTACCATCTGTAATACAAAAACGACCATATCATGTTGAGTTTAGTGTGAAAACAGTGTGTCACATGCCAATAAGTTATGTGAAGTGATTTTTTGTGATCGTGAAAAAACGGAATGGGAAGAAATTGATTAGGGATTGAAGGTAATAGTTTTAATCATTCTCAACCTTATTTTAAGTAGTACAAAGTCTTGTCTCGCTTTTTGGACCAATCAACGCGAATTCCTTGCCAATTATCATCGTATTGGACGTCACGTCACCAGTTTTTTACTGATATAGTTAAATAGCAAGTTTACGAGAATTGTTTTAAGGATAATTTTACATTAAAAAGCGCTCCTGCAGCACTATGCTGCAGAAGCACATGCTGAGGCAGAGTCCTATTGGTCGCGCACAGGACTCCATTAATTGTTTGTAGTATTTTGTAATTTCCCTCTTATATGTTCTGTGTGTACCAATAAATAATTTCTTTCTTTCTTTTCTTTCTTTAGACAATAAAAAGCGACTCGCCCTGTCTTAGCACGTGTCGGTCGCATCAACAACCTTTCGCCATATTTCTGACGGTTTCCACTTGAAATGTTTGAAGGCGTAGAGGTGGGTGGAAGTTGTTGAAATAACAAGGGGATTAACAGCTTAATATGTTTATTGAAGCAAAACCAACATTTCATTTCATAATAACATTGTTTTTGAAAACGAAATTAGCTGAAGTGAGGTAGAACGTGGTGAAAATCGTGCGTCTTCATCCGCCTCTTTTTAACCGACTTGAAAAAAGGAAGAGGTTCTCAATTTGACTGGATTTTTAACCCCGACACAAAAAGAGGGGTGTTATAAGTTTGACCTGTCTGTGTGTTTGTATGTCTGTGTGTCTGTCTGTGGCATCGTAGCCCCTAAACAAATGGATCAAATTTGATGCGGTTATATTTGTTTGAAAGCTGACGTGATCGCGATGGTTCTTAGCTATAAAATGTCGGGGGTTACCTAAAATTTTAAATTTTGTAGTTTTTTTTTCTTTTTAGATTTTTTTATGGCGATGGTTACATATTTTTTTTAATTCTTAAAAAATACTTTGTTACCTCATAACTCTTTACTTCATATTAATAATTTAAGTTAAATTATGTTCTCATGTAAGTAGTAAGTGACTATAATTATGTCTTTTTTGAGAATAAATTTCTTTAACCGTAAAACAGAGAAATAAATATTTTGTTTTAAAAACATCTAAATGTTTTTTGAGGTTCGTGCCAACCTCTATATTTGGAATAAACGTTGTCACTTGTATTTGGGACCAAACCAAACAAATTTTTTATTTCTTCATTTTAAGTTTTGAAGACGGTATTTTTATTTAGAAATATTTTTTCGTGATACAAAGAGGCGATACGGTTCCGAGCTGATAAGTGTGCAACGACCTTTAGATTTCCAGAGCTCCATGGGGTAGGGGAAGAGATTAGTGTTGGGAGCGCAGGAGTCGCACATCAGTGTCACAATCGTCTATAGGCTACGGTTACTGATTGCCGTATGCTTAATAGGAAAAATTATAAAAACCCGTATTCACAAACATTACTATGAGGTTTCTCGACTCTTGGTTAAGTAAACGCATTGCATTGAATAGAGTTCTGTGATTGGTTCGATTCCGTTGCCTAGTCACATCGTTGAATGCACTGACGTTTTATTACTTCAAACCCCCTTCATACGCCCTACAGATTCAAGTCTCGCCGTGACTTAACCCGAGAAACGAGATGGTATCTAAACTCACGCGACCTTCTCACTTGCGTTCTCGATCGTTATGCGAAATGGACGGTTTGATGGTTTGATAGTGCAGCGGCTTTTGTATTGTGTGCATTAAAATACTACAATCTTGTGAATGTTAAAATAAAAAATAATATTAAGACAAGGAATGGTGGATAACACAAATTCATCGAAATAGAACAAGGTTTGTGAATGTTATTTCAAACCACTCTCCACGTCGCACTGAAACTGAAACCGAATGAGAATGTGATACGGTTCTCTTTTCTCGCCCTAGAAACCCTTTGAAGCGGGTAAAAAAAACCGACACCGAGCGCGAGAACGAGAAGGCGAGACACTAATCACATTCACGTTTCTCGGGTGTTCTCAGGGGTTCTCGGCGTGAGTCTGGAGGGCTCTTTAAACTTTTGACATCTGTCGCGGGCAAAAGCTAGTTAAAAATATAAACAAATTTAGGGCCTGGTTAGGAAACTTCTCGCGCGAGTCTATAGGGACTATGTCAGTTAAACGTCTTTTTTGTATGGATTATCTGTCAAAAAAATGCTGATGGGAAGCGACAGGAAGTTTACTCGCTATAGGCTAGTAAACGCCATCAGCAATAGTATTTTTTTTTATATTACGAGATGGCAAACAAGCTTGCAGCCCACCTGCTGTTAAGTGGATACCGTCTTCTATAGACACTTGCAATATTAAGGGTAAATCACTTAATTGCATTCAAAGTTGGGAAATCCATTCAATGATAATTTTGGATTAACAGAATGTCATCCGCGGAAGAACTACATAACACGCGGTAAATATAATCGCAGATTGCGTAGGGTTTTGCTTACAATAATGAATTTGCTCCCTTAAGATTCAAACCTTAAACTACTCCAAACTGTGTTCATAATTAAAGGTTTATAATTAACCAGTGTTAGTTGAACCCTCGTGTCATACTGAATGTATTGAGGTCTGTCCCGTAGAAGGTTAAGTGGTAATTTGCAAAGTTTGTTCATCTAAAATTGCTAGAGATCCCTAAATTAATGAATGCTTATTAAGTCGGATGACAGGAACACTTCCGTCATAAAATATAGAGGGTACAGAAGGCAATCTCTATACTATAAAATTGCCGTTTTGTATGAAGGTTTTTAAAGCTAACGCATTTTCAATATCAAGGTTTTTACCATAAACGCTACGGAACGGCGACTACGAAACGGCTACATAGAGATTTTTCATTGCAAAAAGAGAAGATACGCTTCCGAGCTAATGTGTTATTTCAATTATCAAGTTTGTTGGAGAGAATTCGTGTTTATAAATGACCGTAACGATCGATGCAATAAAAGTACAGGATGTAATTTTTACAGATTTTAGTTGGTTCGACTCCCGGGTGTGGCAAGCGAATTTTCGAAAACCTTTGAAAGCAGTTTTCTTTCTTTTCAAAAATAAAGGAATGTTTCCTTTGAGTAAAATTTTCTATCTACAGTATTAAGAGTACTTCCTCTTCAGGTGGCATTACGAAATTCCACTCTATACTAATATTATAAGGAGAAAACATTTGTATGTTTGTAAGATATAAACTCAAAAAGTACTATACCGATTTCAAAAATTCTTTTCCCATTAAAATGCTACATTATGCTTGAGTGGTAAAGCTATATTTGATTTAAAAAATACTCCATGCAGACAAAGTCGCGGGTGAAGCGCTAGTCTATATATATAAACATCAACTGTGGTTCCTTTGTCTCGTTAAAGCTTGAGAACGGCTGCGCCGATTTGACTAATTTTGGTTTTAAAATATTTGTGTTAGTTTAGGAAAAGTTTAAATGGTGATAAAATATGTGAAAGTTTCGATGAAAATAGTAAAAACAAGATTTTAATTTTCCCATATGAGTTTTTCCTGTCATACATTACATTCATTTCTGAATAACGGGTCCAACTTCATATTGATGTTGGTCCCGTCGTTCAGAAATGAATTTCGTTCATCTGTCATTAACATTAAGAGCGCGAAAACTTTCTTTACTTACTTTTCGCTAATTTCCATACGACATTTCAACCCCAAACGAAGTCATATTAAAAAAAACGCTATAAAATTCTTATCAAGTGCCTAAATTCAAAGTTTCATTGTTTTAGCTTCAACAATGAAAAACTTCCATACAAACTTTCATCCCTTATTTCAACCCCTTCATGCCAATTTTTACGCGAGGTTAGCCCATATCCTTTCCCTCGACGTTTAGTCAATATTTGTACCAAATTTCATCAAAATTGCTTCAGTAGTTTAGGCGTGAAAGCGTAACGGGCAGACAGAGTTGCTTTCGCATTCATAATATTAAGAAGTAGGGATGTATAAGTATAGTATAATATGTATATGCTAGTGCTAATCAGAACATTAAATGCTTGTCATGGTCACACAAAATTTTGGCGTTATTAAAAACCGCCTTCAAAACTAAAAACGGGAGAAATAAAAATTTTGTTTATAAAAATCTAAATATTTTTTGAGGTCAGTCCCAAATACAAGTGACAAAGTTTATTACAAATATTGAGGTTGGCACCGACCTCAAAAAACATTTAGATTTTTATAAACAAAATTTTTATTTCTCCCGTTTTTAGTTTTGAAGGCGGTTTTTTTTATTATTTTTTTTTTATTTCTGCTTTTTAGTGTTTTAGGTATAGAAATTTTCAGGAAACTACCTCAAGATCTTTTATACACACAAGTGATAAAATTACGATATAATCAATGTCAATTAAATAGGCATTATTAGGGATAACTTAAAAATTACTCATCAGATATCGATAAAATTTAAATGGGACCCCATGACAAGCACTAGCTTCCAAAGGTCAAAAGAATCTTAAAAATCGGTGCACCCAGTAACGAGTTATGAGGTAACAAACATTAAAAAACCTGAAAATCTCTTAATTCGAATTCGATAAAGATTAAGAATTAATATTGCTAATTAACAAATATAAGCGATATCGAACCTTAATAACTCTATTTAGAACACTCGCACCTTCAATAATTATTACCCACCCTCAGCCTCTGTGGAATGAAATCGATACTCGATCGGGTACAAACGGTAACTTTGAAATTGGTTCAAGGGTGTGTGGAAGTTTGTATTATAAGCTGTCTACCTGCTCGCATGACGGCATTGAGAGCATTGAAATGATATTTCATTTAGGAGTATTGCAGACATGCCACTTTTTGTCGAGGTAGGGTATAGCGTGCTAGCCGCTCGGATATCGTTTGTTCCCAACGATTTACACCGCAACGAATAACGTGTAACAGTGTCACATATTGGGAAATAATTTTTATCATCATCATTATAACAGCTTTTATGAGTCGACCCACTGCTGGGACACGGGCCTCTCCTTGTCATCGAAGGAGGTTTAGGCAGTAGTACACCACGCTTGCCTAATGCGTATTGGTGGACGGAGTATAAGGTGATCAATACCCCTTTGCTGAACCATTAGTCGCCTTCTACGACACCCATTGGAGGATATGGGGTGATGCTATTCTACTCTGCCGGCATAACGCGGCTTTTATAACTTTATAGTCGTTCCCAATTAGTCACACCCCAAAAGTAGGGGTGTTTTCGTCCCAACCTGTAACACTCTGTTTTTGTATATTCATGTGGTCCCATTTAAATTTGATCGACATCTGACGAATAATTTTTGGACCACCAAATATAGTAAGATACTAGCTGTGCCCGTGACTTCGTCCGCGTAGAATTTACCAAAAAAAAAGTAGCCTTATGTTACTCCTTATTACACCAGCTACCTGCCAAAAAAAATTCCGTCAAAATCGGTTCAGCCGTTTCAGAGATTAGCCGGAACAAACAGACAGACAGACAAAAATTGCAAAAAATGTTATTTTGGTGTATGTACCTTATATACAACATGTAAATTAAATAACCAACACAAATCGTTTTTTTTAAAACAAAATTATTGAAATCAACTCAGAAGCCGATCCCAAACCACTAGTATTCAGGGTGTTGGTTATTTAATTTACATGTTGTATATTCATATGCATGTAGTAAAAAACCGTTATTTCAATACTACAAACAGACACTCCAATTTTATTCATATGTATAGATAACGCCAAAAAAGTGAGAGATCACTTCGCAATGGAAAGTGCCGACATACGCTGATCATGTGTATGTGCAGTTGTGCACTGAGAAATCACTTCGCAATGGAATGTGCTGACCTACGCCGCTCATGTTTATGTGCACTGAGAGATCACTTCCCAAATTCGTGAATGGTATATTGCAAGTTTTAGTAGAAGCGGTGAAACAATTGTAGTGAGATTTGTAATTATGGTGGTTTTACCTATAATATAATAAATAAATCCATATTATTTCCATCGCACTTTTTAGTAGAAACTGTAAAATAAAGAGACACACATCACAATTATATACTGCTATTTTATGCCATTGATATTTGAATGAATGAATAAACGTTAATATTTAACAGTTATCTCTCAGTACACACAAACATCGCTGATCAACGCAGTTTTTCCAAGTTCAAATAAAATCAAATATCTTTTTTGCGTATCACATAACAATAAGGGTCTTATTCATAGGCTGTAGTTCCTGAGATACCCCGTAGGGGCACTGCAAACATTAATTACAATAGAATTACAATTAGGTTACAATAGACATGCAACCCCTGCCTATATCAGCATGCTTTATGTAGCGGTTATCGGGCCGATAAGCGCTGGTCGGCGTAATTCGGCACTTTCCAACGACATTCGAAAAAGCAAATTTATTTTCTCCTATTGTAGTAGCACATGTGCCAGTGTAAGTGACATCCATTCTACAAAGTAACGAAGGTAAATTGTGGGTCGATTCTTTTGACAGCAAAGAAAATATTTTTTCTAGCAACTTATTGTATTTCATTCTTTTTTGTTACAAAGGCCCGAACAGTTGCCCGATATGTTGCTAACTAGCGCTCCGCCTGCGATTTCGTCTGCGTGGAGTTTTTTTTTAAATGGAACATAGCTTATGCCGCTTAGGAATAACGTAACATTTTAATGGTGAAAGAATTTTTGATATAGTTTCAGTTGTTTTTGACTTTGTTCGTTACAAACATACAAATCATTCCTCCTTCTATAAGTACAGATTACCGTTTATCGTTGTCTACTCCATAAGTCCCGTTAAGTTGTCCAATAGTGGAACTATCCAATATTTTCTCCCAGTAGTCCCGCGGGACAAAGTAGATACCCTTTTTTATGTAAATAAGGCGTCCAAGTTGTCCCATTCCAATACTACTCTTGGATCTAAATGTCGGAAAAACAAATCTTTCGTTGGTTCGGGAAAACAAATTAATGTTAGAAAAACAAATGAACTTCGGTGAAACATGTGAATTCATGAAAAACAAATGATTGTCTGAAAAACATGTGATTGTTAGAAAAATAAATTAAAACTCTATAAAGAGAAACTTATTTTATTTTATAGTCGGAAAAACAAATGATTATCAGTTTCTCCCGAGTTCTTAGTTAGTTCGAGCGTAAAAGAAAATTACAAATTTGACAATTTTATGTAACCCCCGACATAAATTTATAGCTAAGAACCATCTCGATCACGTCAGTTTTCTAACAAAAAAAACCGCATCAAAATTGGTCCGTTCGTTTAGGAGCTACGAACCCACAGACAGATACACAGACACACAGACAGGTCAAACTTATAACACCCTTCTTTTTGCGCCGGGGGTTAAAAAGAAGTACAATTGATTATCAGAAAACTATTTACCATTTTATGCCACACCTGACCAAAAATCCCACTTCCTAATCTGGGGCCCAATTCTCGTGCATTCGAAAAAAGTTCACATTCGTAAAAAATTCCGAAGATCGAAATTTTTTCGAAGGAAACACTATTTGTGTATTCTCAGGACTTCACAATCGAATAATTTCGAACGAACGTCACTCGAACGCTTCGAGTGCTAAATACCAGTAGAAGTCGGAATTCGTATACGAATCTACCGGTCAAACTTCCCGATATTGAGGTTAAGCCGCTGTTGACACTAACTTGACTGACAGATGCGACGTTCCGTTTAGTTAAATGCACGTTAGGAAATAATATGAATTCGACTTCCTTTTATATTTTCTGTAATGATCAGTACCAACCAATTTATATATTTTGTATCATAATGTAAAAATAAATGGATTCAGCATAAAATTTTAGCCTAAAGACTATAATTATTCACAATTAAAAAAATTTGACAAAGGGGTTTTAAAAACGCTCGAAACGAAACGTAATTGTTTGTCTATGCTATGTACGACTGCATAGTTCGATTGGTAATTCTCTAAGAGCATATTTGCTCTTAGGTAATTCTTCTATTGGTACTGAGAATACGATCTTTAGGAAACCATTCGAACTTTTCATAGAATAGAAATAATTACCACAAAAAGTTCGAATGCACGAGAACTGGGCCCCTGGGGACACAAATTTGTACACAATACGGTTTTGTTATAGTTATATGTCCGTGTGTCTGCCTGACACCAACCCTCATTGGGTATGCTATTGTGTGTGGTACTGACACCGCGTGTGTTACCCCATGCTGCGATGATCTGACGGGTTCAGAATCTGCCTCAGTCTGCTTTTATGATACCCACAGTATGAGAAAGGATAGTCCTATTCGTAAACTTATACCGGCTAAAAAATCGGGAGTGGTCTCCCCTTGACTTTCTCGTATACTGGTAACGACTCAAAGATTGATAGAAACCTTATATTTTGATGTTATACATGCATGTTAAATTTGGTTGCAATAAGTTAAAGCATATTCGAGTTGTGCTAACGCACAGACACACACACACCGACATAATTCCAAAAACGGTATTTTTGGACTCAGGGAGGTCCAAAACGTGTAAATCCGTCAAAATCTCGAGGTCTAATTTTTTCACAATAACACGACTTCCTCTATTTTTCGTATACGAGAAGTAAAAATTCCAAAAAAATAACCTGAAGCAATATATAATAAGTGCATGTCTCATATTACAGGTGGGTTGGAAGAGGTTTCTTTTAGAAATAAGCCACACCTTTTGGACCAATTTGTTATTTTCCCTATTTTTGTAATTGTCATGTATAATAAATGATTAAATAAATTAATAGCAGGACTATTTCTTCTTGTTGAGTCATCTTGTATCAGCATAGAAGCTACAATTTCATTAAATGTCTATGTGTTCTTACAACAGCGTAGAATTACGTGAACTGGTTATTGTTGTGACGACTTTGATAAAGCAGGGTCATTATGAATAACAAGTAGTTAGAACGATTAGTAAAATAAATAACATGAAATTGGTAAAGTCATGCTTTAAGAGCACTTTTGATGTTTGCAAACTCACAAATGAGTTGAGGTTTTGAAAATCATTCTGGCATTTATATATAAAAATTAATACTGACTGACTGATTGACTGACTGACATATCAACGCACAGCCCAAACCGCTAGGTCTAGAGATTCTAAATTTGGACCGTAGGTTCCTTATGAGGTCCAGGGGTGCACTAAGGAAGGATTTTTGGAAATTCACCCTCTAAGGGGGTGAAAAGGGGGTGAAAAGTTAGGTTTAGGTTTAACGATATTTATTCTCAAAAAGACAAATAGTCACTTACATGAGAACATAGTTAAGTAAAATAGTTTTTTCGTCCGTTCGTAAAAAGGTTATACATTAACAAACACAGGTTTACACTTCACTTAAACAAATAGGCACCAAAACGAACCATTAAAAATGTTTTTCCACGACATACTTAGCCAATTTAGATTTAAACATATTAAAGGAACTTTCATTTTTAATTAATGACCGTAGTTTGTTGTAAAGATGTGCTCCTTCATACGTGAACATTTTTTTCCCGAAGTTGGTCCTAGTCTTGGGCAGAACTAAGAAACTGGCTAGACGAGTACTTCGTTTGTTTACGTGTTTGAGTTTCGTGAGCGTTAGGTTAGTATGGAGAGAGCTTGTTAATATTTTTCGTGTAAGTATGCATATGTGGTAAATGTATAATTGTCTTAAAGTCATTATTTTAGTTTCTTTGTAAATTGTATTTGTGGAGGTACGGTAATTATAATGAAATAAGGTTTTTACAATTTTATTTTGTGCTGTTTGTAGCTCGGCTAGTTTTGTTTTGGCTCCACTGCCCCAGATCTCAATCAAGTAAAGTAAGTGTGGTTTAACAAGACAATTATATATTGTGTAGCGTATCTGTCGTGGCATACATCGAACGATATGTTTCAGTGAACCCTTAAGCGACATTAGTTTCGATCGAATATGTTCGATTTGTGTATTCCATGTCAAGCCACTGTCCATGCGGAGCCCTAAATATTTTTCACAAGTCCTTTCATGCAAAATTATGTTATTGATTTTTAGTTGATAATTTGATACCAATTTATTTTTGGGTTTAAAGATTACGTAACAAGTTTTAGAAATATTTATTGTCAAGAGATTGTATTGGAACCAGGAAAACAGATTATCTAAGTCTTCTTGTGCTTTTTCTGTTATGTCTTGTATGTTTAGTCCATAATAGAACAAACATGTGTCGTCCGCGTATAACGTGATATCACCTTGCAGGCCTATCTCATGTACATTGTTAATGTATACGAGTAATAGCAAAAAGTTAGTATGGAAATCCGTCATTTTTAAAGTAAAATCCATAAAAATTGGTACATGACCTTGCAGTTACAAATTAAGAAAGATGTATTTTAAGATTTTTGGAAATTCAATCCCTAAGGGGGTAAGATAGAGGATGAAAGTTTGTATGGAAATCCGTCATTTTTTAAGTAAAAGCCATAAAAATTTGTAGGTACAGTGCGCTTGGGTTAAAAAAATAATAAGAAAATTTAAATGCTGCCCGAAGTAACTATTCTACGTGGACGAAGTCGCGGGCATAAGCTAGTATTTCTATAATATAATATTACATATTTAATTAAGTCCACTTTACACGAACAAAAGAGACTGTCAGACCAGTATCGGAATCGTACTACGGTTTTAAATCACGGCGGGTGTATCCCTCTATATCTATTTTGTATTTCCTTGTATTATGGAAATTCTGAGACCATTTGTCTCACTATTTCCATTGCGGTTTCGCGAGACGTTTGTCGCGGGGATTTTAAGTTGATGTTCACACAGGAACTAAGTATTAGTTAGTTCCTTATCTCTGAACAACTCAGTCAATCTATTATGAGCACAATTGAAAACAGTTCCTCAGTAAAAATAAAAGACAATTATGTAATATTTAGTGATGAAGTTGGAAAGGATTTGGGCCTATTATTAATGAATCAGCTGGGGCAAAATGTGATAAATTACTGTATGCCAGGTTTATGTTATGATGATATTATAGACAAGGTTACAAAATACAAGTTCAAAAATAATGATAACTTAATTTTATTTATAGGAAATAGGGATAATGTAAACAAAAGATCATTACTAAAATATTATGACTACCTACTGAAATTAAATGTAAAAAGCATTGTAATGTTTACATTTCCTTATTGCGATAGTTTGCCACAGTCAGAAAATGAAATTAGATATAAATTAAACATACAATTAGATACTTTGTCATATTATGAAGACAAAATACATGTTTTTGACATTAATAAATTGACATGTAATAATCGTAACAAAAAATATTATTTGACAAGAGATAGAATTTTTCTATCAAATTATTTTAAAAAACAATTAGCAAAATTGCTAAGCTTTTCTATATCTACTTCAGCCAAGAATTTGGCTGTACGGACAGCTCCTATTGAGCAACCTTATTCTGACATTGCCTCTATTGGGCCATCACGGTGTGACAATGCCCCTATACAGCATTGTAGTTCTGACAGTGCTCCTTTTGAGCAAGTTAGTTATAATAATATAACAATTGCTCCTGTTGAGCAAACTAACTTTGACGCACAGATAAGCTCATCACAAAATCAATATTTAAATTAATTAGTAAGACAACAGAGGACACCTCTGGCAATAGCTCACTTAAAATAGTTCACCAAAATATTCAAGGCTTATCTGGAAAGGAACTAGAAATTTCTTTATTCTTACAGAGTCTAAATATACATGTAGTATGTCTCACAGAACATTGGCTAAAAAGAACTCAGTTATTAAATTGTATTGAAAGTTATAACATTGTAAGTGCATTCACTAGAGAATCTGCCATTAGAGGTGGTTCCTTAATTTTGTTACAGAACAATATTAAATATAAAGAACGTTCAGATGTGATTAAGCACTCAATTGAACGAATTATTGAAATTTCATGTGTGGAATTTGAGCAATTTATAATTGTATGTGTATACAGACCCCCTGCTGGAAACTATGATCTGTTTGAAACTACAATGGAAAATGTTCTAAATATTATTTGTAGCAATAACAAGAAGATAGTTGTCTGTGGGGACTTCAATTTAAATATTCTAGTACCAAGTCCATACACAAATAGGTTCATTAATTTATTTAGATCTTTTAATCTTTATTATGCTTTCTTTGAACCTACCAGAATCACCCCTACTACAGCTACTTGCTTGGATAACATTTTCTGTAATTGTAATATACTTGAAAAATCTATACTCAACTGTGTAAACTCAGATCATAGTGGACAGAAAATCACTATTGAGCGCCGTAATGTTAATCTAGTAACAAAAATTACTTTTAGACCAATAACGGACAGTCGCATGAAGACTTTCGAAAATAATATTGAACATAGACTTCATTTCTTACAATATTGTGATGATTCAAATAAAATGTATAAAAATTTATTTAATCAAATAAATTTATAATTTAATAGCATATTTAAACAAAAAACTGTTTCACTTAACTCAAAAAAGAAATTTAGTGCTTGGGCTACCCCAGGCATATATGTTAGTAGAAGAAAATTATATGATTTATATTATGAAAAGTCTATGTCCACAGACCAGTCATTTATAAATTATGTCAGAAATTATTCTAAAATATTTAAAAGGGTTTGTAATGTTGCAAAAGCAAACTTCCTTAGTAATAAAATTAAAAATTCTGCTAATAAAATTAAGACCACCTGGAAAATTATAAACCAAGAAACTGGTAAAACGTCATTTAAAGATAGGTCTTTTGAAATTAATATTAATGGTAAAATGGTAAAAACGGATGAAGCAGTGGCAAATGCTATGGAGGCCTTTTTCTCAGACATTCCCATGAAAATCACTAGTAAACTGAATTCATCTACTGAATTTGCGGTTTCCTTTTTAGAATCTACTGTTGATAAATGTGATATTTCTTTTAACTTTCATGAAATTAATGACGATTACATTATAAAAACGTTTAAATCTTTAAATAAGAAAAAGACGGAAGATCTATGGGGTTTATCGGTTACAGTTATAACATCAATAATTAAAGTAATTTCCCCATATTTAACGATTATTTAAATAAATGCATTGAAGATGGGGTTTTTCCCGATTTAATGAAATGTAGTAAAATTATACCTTTGTTTAAGTCTGGGGATAAATGTGATCCCACTAATTTTCGTCCCATATCCATTTTACCAGCGTTAAGTAAAATATTTGAGAAAGTTATTTACAATCAATTGCTTTCTCATTTTACATTGAATAAACTGTTTCATGACAGACAATTTGGTTTTACTAAGGGTAGAAATACGACAGATGCAGGTGTTGCGTTAATGAAACATATATTTGATGCTTGGGAAAACAAACAAGATGCTCTAGGTGTCTTTTGTGACTTGTCCAAAGCCTTCGACTGTGTAGAACATAAAACCTTATTGGCCAAATTACAACATTATGGCGTCTCAATGAACTCAATAAAAATAATTGAATCATACCTGAGTGACCGATTACAAACAGTAGTTATAAATAAAGCGAAGTCTTCAGGGGCCCCTATGCTCATGGGCGTGCCGCAGGGTTCGATATTAGGTCCGTTACTTTTTTTGATTTATGTAAATGACCTGCCTTACTATGTAAGCAACTTATGTGAGACGGTATTATTTGCAGATGATACTTCCCTTATTTTCAAACTAAATAGACAAACAGAAAATGTTGACGATGTGAATAATGCCCTTTCCAAAGTAATGTGTTGGTTTACTAATAATAACTTGTTACTAAATTCAACTAAAACTAAATGTATCAAATTTTCGTTACCAAATGTCAAGCAGGTCAGTACAAACATTAAAATTAACGAAGAAATTATACAATGTGTTGACTCAACAGTATTTTTAGGAATAACTTTAGATTCACGTCTACAATGGAATCCTCATATTACTACCCTATCAGGAAGATTTAGCTCTGCTGCTTTTGCTGTTAAAAAGATTAGATTACTGTCTGATGTTGAGACGGCAAGACTTGTATATTTCAGTTACTTCCATAGTGTTATGTCATATGGTATATTGCTGTGGGGATCAGCAGCTGATATTCAAGACATTTTTGTATTACAAAAGAGAGCTGTACGAGCCATTTATAAATTAAGACCTCGTGACTCGCTTAGAGAGTTATTTAAAGAAATAAATATTTTCACGGTTGCTTCCCAATATATATATGACAACATTATGTATGTTCATAAAAATTTACATACATTTCTGAAGAAAAGTGATTATCACAATTTAAACACAAGAGGTAGAAATAAACTTGCTGTTCCAAGTTTCAGACTTCATAAAACTAGTCACTCATTCATGGGGAAATGTATACAAATATATAATAAACTCCCACATCATGTAACTGAACTTCCGTCACATAAATTTAAGCTTCATATTAAACAAATTTTAATGAAGAAAGCGTATTATAAAGTTCAGGAACATATAGATGATAAAAATGTGTGGACACATCCAAATGTGCTCGATTCTCCATTGTAATCTAGTGAGATATCAATATGTCAAAATTTAATTTTCTAATTGACAAGATTGTAAGGAAAGATGTCTTAAATCACTTTTTTTTTAATATATATTTTTTATCTTTATTTTAAGTTTAATTATTAGTCTTTATTTTAATATTATTATTATGATTAATTATTAAAGACTTGACAATGTGAATTATGACTCTTTCCAAATCAATACTATAAAAACTGTAAAGGGAGGATAAAACTTGTTGAGTTTCTTGCCGGTTCTTCTCAGAACAAGGTCTCCTGGTAGACTCTCGAACCGATGGCATCAAAATTGACTTTCATAAGTGTACAAATTGTACCTAAATGAATAAAGTAATTTTGACTTTGACTTTGACTTTGACCTTAATTTAATTATTTAATTAAATATTGGTGACACACAGTTTTATTGCATTTATTTTCACTAGGGAAATTTTTTGATTGCTAATATTTTTGTAATCTACTGTTATTCATAAGGGAAGTAGCGAGTCATTCCCAATACAAGTATCTTTGATTACTTACAGGGAAGTCCCAGCAATGTTTTGTAAAAAGGATTACTGAAAAAAAAAAGAGTACATTCTAGGGATTATTGCACTAGGGACAAAGAGTACATTATAGGGATGTCATGATACGAAAGAATTGTTTTTTTTTTTGTGATTTGGCAAAATTACTACCATCCAGTATGAACAGTTACGACCTTTTTAGTGGTCTTCTACTTCTTTCATTCTTCTGGTTTATGAGTATTTTATAAAGCAAGACTATCCCACCTTTAGCGCACCATAATGTAACGTGAAAAAGCTGTTACTGGGATATAACTAGGAAAATATACTTTTCCCACAAGTTACCTTTTTTATTTCCATGGAAATACTGAGAGAGTCGTGTGATGCCGGCAGAGTAGAATAGCATCAACCCATATCCTCCAATGGGTGTCGTAGAAGGCAACTTATGGATCAGCAAAGGAGTATTGATCATCTTATACTCCGTCCACTAATCCGCATTGGGCAAGCGTGGTGGACTACTGCCTAAACCTCCTCCGATGAAAAGGAGAGGCCTTGTGTCCCAGCAGTGGGTCGAATAAGAAAGGCTGTAATGATGATGATGAGTGGGATACACCCATCATGGCAAGTGTTCTGAGGAGCATATTTACCTAATCCCATATCCCTTCCTTTTAAAGGCAACGCGGTTGGCTTAGGATATCACTGACAAACATTACTTCTTAAAATTCTGGATGATTCCGGGGTGAATTTCAACAGGTCCAAAAAATTTCTCATTTCCGTGGACTTTTTTATCTTAAAGTTTTCTTAAAAACTAAATCGCGCGTTTTAAAGTTTTTGATAATGTTTGTATTCTTGCTTATTATCTAGCAGATAACATAAAAAACAAACGAGATATACAAGATTAAAAATTTCGTGCCACGGCGATGAAACATGCGTGCTCGGCAATGAAACAAGCCTCCACGGCAATGAAAGAACTATGCCACGGGAATGAACGCATCCACGGAAATGAAAATCTATATTCAACATAAAATCCCTACTAATATTATAGCATTTACATCTAAACCACTAAACCGATTTTGATGAAATTTGTTACACATATAGACTAGAGCTCGGGGAAGAACATAGGCTACTTTTATTTTGAAAAAAAGGCTTGAAGGGGTTGAAATAGGGGATGAAAGTTTGTATGGCAGTTCGTCATTTTTGAAGATAGAACCATAAAACTTTGAATTTAGGCACTTCTTATGAAAAAAATGAATATTTGATCAAAAATTTATGATATTTTGACCTGTTTGGGGGTGAAATGGGGGATGAGAGTTTGTATGGAATTCGTCATTGTTAAAGACGAAACCATGAAACTTTGCATGTAGGCACTTGATAAGAAATAAATAAATATTTGTTCTAGCGTTTTTGATATATTTACCCATGAGGGGATGAAATAGGGGATGAAAGTTCGTAAGAAAATCCAAACAAAGTCACACATTTACGTCTAACACACCACACACTAAACATTGTCAATATGGGTATAGGTTTCGTGGTTATTGTGGGTCCGGATTACGAATAAAACATCTATTTCGAGATCCAAGATGGCGGTTGCGACTTTTTAATATAAGATCGATATGGGTATAATTTTTATGGTTTTTGGGGGTCCCGATTCCCAATACAACATCCATTTGAGATCCAAGATGGCGGGCGTGACTTTTAAACAATGTCAATATTGGTATCGTTTTCGTGGTTTCTGTGGGTCCGGATTACGAAAAAAGCATCTATTTCGAGATCTAAGATGGCGGACGCAACTTTTTGACAAAATGTCAATATGGGTATCATTTTCGTGATTTTCGGGGGACCCGATTCCGAATACGAAATCTATTTCGAGATCCAAGATGGCGGTTGCGACTTTTAAATATAAGATCGATATAGGTATCATTTTTATGGTATTCGGGGGTCCCGATTCCCAATACAACATCCATTTTGAGACCCAAGATGGCGGACGCGACTTTTTAACATAATGTCAATATTGGTATCGTTTTCGTGGTTTTTGTGGGTCCGGTTTACGAATAAAACATCCATTTCGAGATACAAGATGGCGGACGCGATTTTTGACAAAATGTCAATAAGGGTATCATTTTCATGGTTTTCGGGGGTCCCGATTCCGAATACGACATCTATTTCGAGATCTAAGATGGCGGTTGCGACTTTTCAATATGAAATCGAAATGGGTATTATTTTTATGGTTTTCGGGGTCCCGATTCCCAATACAACATCCATTCTGAGAACCAAGATCACGGACGCGACTTTTTAATTTAATATCAATATGGGTATCATTTTGGTGGTTTTTGGGGGTTCTGACTCCGAATACAACATCTATTTTGAGATCCAAGATGGCGGACGTGACTTTTTACTTAATAGCAATATGGGTATAATTTTTGAGGTTTTCGGCGGTCTTGATTCCGACTACAACTTTTATTTCGAGATCCAAGATGGCGGATTTTGGATATAAATCGATATGGGTATCATTTTCTTAGTTTTCGGGGGTCCTGATTCCGAACACAACATCCATTTTGAGTTCCAAGATGGTGGACGCGACTTATTAACTTAATCGCTTTTACGCCATACTCCCGAACCGACTCTGATGAAATTTGGTACAAAAATGGACTAAACCTCGAAATGGAATAAAAGCTACTTTTTTGTAAATGAAGGGGTTGAAATAAGAGATGAAATTTTTTATGAGATTCCTCATTACCAAAGATAAGACCATGAAATTTTAAATAGCACGCAAAAAATATGCAGATATTTGTTTTAGCGTTTTTTGAAATATTGACCCATGTGGGGATGAAATAGGGGATGGAAGGTCGCATGAAAGTTAGCAAAGGATGGAAAAACAAAAAAGGTAGTTTGTAAAAATGTATTAAAATAATCTATTTACAGTAATGCACAGCAGTTTGTATGTGTATCTTTTACAAATAAGTACCTAAAAAAATAAAAATGCTACCCAAAGTAACTATTCCACGCGGACGAAGTCTAGCACGCGGGCAAAAGCTAGTTTTATATATGTACTTACTTGAGTATTATCATCATCATTTTGAAAGTAACTCCTTCTATCTGTCTGTTATGCTTTCACGCTTAAATCACCGAACCTATTTTGATAAAATTTGGAATAAACATGGATTAGACTTTAAGAAATATAGGTTATCCCTTACACCGACCCACGCAAGCGCAGCTGCAGGAGAAAAGCCAGCATTTGGTATTTAGTTTCATTATCAAAAAATTCTTTAATGCCATTATAACTTTTTGTAATTAAAAACTGTTTTGGTGATTCTCAAAACTGATTAATTTTTCAGTATTTTTAATTGTTTTTTGGGATATGGTTATATATTTTTATCAACATTGTATGTGGGGCAGAGGCGTATAATTTCAATTTAGAAAACGGTATTTTGAGTTTATTTTCATATATGTATATTGTTGCGGTCAATATTCGGCACTACCTGTATTACAGGTAAAGATGTATTTTTTGCCTTATCTTATCATGGCAATAAAAACATAAGTCACGGAAATGAAACACCTGGCCACGGAAATGAAACACTTGGCCACGGCAATGAAACTAAATTGTGTTACAAGGCATGGCAATGAAATTTTTTTCATTTCCGTGTCTTTTTTTTCATTGCCATAGCAAATTTTGGCCACGGAAACCACGGCAATGAAAGCATGGCGATGAAAATCAAGGCAAAAATATAAAATAACAAAAAAACTATGAGTTATTAGAGGTAATAAACACTTCACAAATAAACATATGAGAAATGGCATTCTATTGAAAACTCAATCATGAGGACAAACTTATTCATATAGAAGTTATACCTTTCCACGGCGATGAAAGAAAAAATGACCATAACATAAAAAATGGAATACTTTTATTTATAGCGCAAAAACGCAAGCACGAGTGTACGTCCTTCCACGTCGAGTACTTAGGCGACACTAATATGCAACGCTTAGCGCACAAGGAGGGGGCCGCAAGTTGTTAGATAAAACAATATTCTTAAACATGTTTAGGACATGGCGATGAAAGTTTGTTCTGGGACAAATGCATTTAGAATAACCATTCGTTGTATTGTTTAATAATTTGAATAAATGTATTCCGTAACAATACTTTAACTATTCACGCATCAAATAAAACTAAATTTCAATATAAATAATCAATAGATTTTTAGCAATGAGGTATAATATACATCAAGGTGACGTGTGGACAAACACGGCAATGAAAGATTTCGAGGTTTAATAATTTTTTTTGAAGAACCTATTATTCCTATTATTAAAATATTTAGTGCCCCACATAGATAACTATTTCATGTATCTAGAAAAAAAAATAAGAACGTTATAGCTTTGTTTTTTAATACCGATTTCATCGATGCCACGCAATTTTTGGTCCCGGGAAATTCACCCTCCGAAGAGACGTGAAGAAGCACGTTGCAGGAGGGTGGCTAATAGAGCGCTTACATATCTCTCGCATTACCTTATCATTTGAAGTCCACTTCACCATCAGATAGAATGATCTCATAAGTCATCATCAGAGGTCAGAATTCTAGATCTATATATTTGAAACAAAACTCCTGCCGTTGCGGAGAGTGGCTGTTCAACAACATGTCAATAAATGGATTTTTCATTATTGAATCGCTTGGCCCCGTGACAGGGTCAGATGTTTTCTAAATATAGGTACTTAGAGCGGTGACTGGTATTCTTACAAAGCATAATAATTATTACCTACTAGCTATTGCCCGCAACATTCAGCGATCCGATAAACCACACAAAAAATACCTCTTCCCCTCCTTTTAGGGGTTGAATTCTGAAAAAAACCTTAAAACATGTAGGTTTTACTCATTTATCGACAGGAGTACTGTTGTGAACTTTCGAATAAAATAGTCTACTTAACTAATATTTTTTCTTGTTGTTACATTTTTTTCTGTATGTTTTTTTAATTGTGTGTGCTATAAAGAGTTTATTATTATTATTTCTCCATATATATTTTTTTTATTAAAGACAATTACAGGCAACAAACTAAGGATACACACAAAAGACCTTAAAATTAAATATTGATGATGTATGAAAAGAATGACAACTTTCACAATTTTAATTTTTAACCCATAGTCTTATACTAATGTTTATAAATTTTACTATAAAAATGACGGATTTCCCATACAAAATTTTATACCGAAAAGCCATTTACCATTTTTTATGGATTTCACTTTAAAAATATTATAAATATCAAACTTAAAATTACTGCAATTATTCAAATTGAATGTTTGTTTCGTTTTGCTTCGAGATTTTGCAAACCAAAAGAGCTCTTTTAGTTCTGGAGAGGTGAAAAATAATTATTTCCTTTAATGAAAATACGTAGCAGAATTATAGTGATGATACACCGTCGTCTACAGGACACAATAACAAGCTTAGCACAACATATTCATAATGTGAAAATTGGTTTCCTTGGCACGGCATAAGCGAGAAAAGGGAAAGATTCTCGTAAATCAACCTTTTCAGCGATGTAAGCGTGTTACGTGTTTATGTCGGCGCCGTAATATGTATTTAATAACGGTTTTGAGGTAATATGTTATGGGAATGATTTATAAACTTAATTTAATAAATATTAAAGAAACTTTTTCGACTGCTTCATTTTAGTAACTTTTTTTTAAAGACGATTCTATACAAATCTGGGCCCAGAATGAAGAGATGAAAATGATGTGAATCATAGGGTTCTAACTTATATACCCTTCACAGAAAATTATGTAAGTTATAATATTCTGAAAGCGGAGATATTGGAGGTGTAGTAAAAAAGAGCCGTATTTGGTAGTATGAGTTATGTAGCGCTACAAAATAGTACAGATTTGCCAGCCAGTCGCTGCGTCGCATACATAAAAGGAGCATTACACCGAAATAGTAACTTAATGGACCAATAAGAGAAACATGCAATTTTCGGAAGATCATCTTAATAATAAAGGTAGTAGCACACTTATCGCGTATTTTTACGGGTAATTAAAAATGGTCCGCTATCGTCCGTAGCCGTTTCGTGGCCACTGTTCCGTAGCGTTCATTCTTAAAAGAGGCGATGCGCTATGGTCCGCTATCATCTGTAGCCGTTTCGTAGCCACTGTGTCGTTGCGTTCATAGTAACTAGAGGCGATGCGCTGTGGTCCGCTATCATCCGTAGCCGTTTCATAGCCGCTGCGTCGTAGCGGTCATAGTAACTAGAGGCGATGCGCTGTGGTCCGCTATCATCCGTAGCCGTTTCATAGCCGCTGTGTCGTAGCGGTCATAGTAACTAGAGGCGATGCGCTGTGGTCCGCTATCGTCCGTAGCCGATTCGTAGCTGCTGTGTCGTAGCGGTCATAGTAACTAGAGGCGATGCGCTGTGGTCCGCTATCATCCGTAGCCGTTTCATAGCCGCTGCGTCGTAGCGGTCATAGTAACTAGAGGCGATGCGCTGTGGTCCGCTATCATCCGTAGCCGTTTCATAGCCGCTGTGTCGTAGCGGTCATAGTAACTAGAGGCGATGCGCTGTGGTCCGCTATCGTCCGTAGCCGATTCGTAGCTGCTGTGTCGTAGCGATCATAGTAACTAGAGGCGATGCGCTGTGGTCCGCTATCATCCGTAGCCGTTTCATAGCCGCTGCGTCGTAGCGTTCATAGTAACTAGAAGCGATGCGCTGTGGTCCGCTATCGTCCGTAGCCGATTCATAGCCGCTGTTTTGTAGCTTTCGTAGTGACTAGAGGCGATGCGCTGTGGACCGCTATCGTCCGTAACTGTTTCGTAGCCGCTGTTCCGTAGCGGTCATGATAACCAGAGGCTGCGCTGTGGTCCGTTATCGTACGTAGCCGTTTCGTAGCCGCTGTTCCGTAGCGGTCATAGTAAAAACAGGCGATGCCCTGTGCTCCGCTATCGTCCGTAGCGTTTCGTAGCTTTCATAGTAACTAGAGACGATGCGCTGTGGTCCGCTATCGTCCGTAGCCGTTTCGTACCCGCTGTTCCGTAGCGTTTATATTAAAAAAGGCGTTTCCTTTTTTGAGCTGATAAGTGTGCTACGACCAATGTTGAAAAATATACGTATAACTAGATTACTTGTGCAACAAATTAGTATGAGGACGCTTCAAAATTTTTACATTTATGTGTAGGTATTAAAAAAATATCTTGAAAATAGATCTAAAAAATGACTAAGTTCTGGCCAACGATTGGTACACAAGGAGTGCCTAGACGGGCAGCGTTGGGACGGTCTCGGTGTGGTTGCGCTCACGTGCGCAGATCACGTCGTCCCGTAATAGCACACTGGAGGTCAGGCCGGGGAGGATGTTTAGTGGGTATTGAGGGAACGCCTTTACCTCGAGTCCCACATATGTGCACCACCCCGCAGGGACGATGCGTAAATGCATTTGACCTCCCCGACAAAAAAAGGCCGCCTGCGTGAACGTGAAATGGTCTTGACTATTTATCTCACTCTAAGATTACGCACTTTCTCTTTAACATTGCCAATCTACAGTTGCCTACATCTATGGAATGATTACTTTTTTTTATTTTTTTTTATTGGGTACATTAACAGCAATGCCAAAACAATGTACACAGCTTAACTAATATTAATATACAAATTATTATACAACAACATGAACATGAACGATAAAAATACAAATAATAATTTATTAATCGAAATGAGATTTATATTAAAATTTATCAGCAACAGTATTATGAAATTTAAATGATAAAATATTAGATAATATAATAATAATAAATATAATATAATCATAATATATATATATATATATATATATATATATATATATATATATAATATAAATGTATCATATAGTGTATAGGTAGGTACTAACACAGTATTCAATCGAGAATAAACTCTCGACTTAACACAGTACATTATTAAGATGATGATGATGATGATGGGAGTGACAAAAAAACATTCTTTACTTTAGTTTTGAAAGATTTCTTACTTTCCAAAAAGATGTCAATATCTGAGAACCTATCGTTATATAAGCGGGGCAGACGTGTCAGAACCGCGTTATTTCCGTATCGTGTGATATGTTGCGGGATATGAAATAGACCAGTGTGACGTGTGCGAGTTATGGGAACGCCAAACGACAGACTAGACAGCAATTCGGGACAGTCAAGGCGACCCCGAATGATATCCCACAGAAAACCCATGTCAAGCAGTTGTCGACGTTCTGTGAGAGTTAGTATCTTTAATTCGTGGCAATTATTTAAATAGTCGGAGGAGACGTTTTTGAATTTGTAATTTAGGTGTTTTATAAACTTTTTTTGAATACGCTCTATTTTATTTATGTAAACTTCATACTGCGGACACCAGATAGGGCTAGCGTATTCCAAAATACTACGAACATAAGCGTAGTAAACGACCAAGATGCAAGTTAATGAATTGAAGGGACCACAGGTGCGCATAACGAAGCCTAAATTACGGAAAGCTTTATTTACAATGCTGTCGATGTGTTGAGACATAAGTAATTTAGTGTCTAAAAGAACACCAAGGTCTCGCACAACCTCGACCCTTTGAATAGCGATATTGGCGAACGTATATGGAAATGAAATTGGTCTTTTTTTTCTACTATAACTAATGATACTACACTTGTTGACACTTAGAGTGATGCTATTGTCTTTGTAATAACTCAAAACATTATCGAGATCCACCTGCAATCTACGACAATCTTCAATAGTTTGAACTCGCATGAAAATCTTTTTGTCATCGGCATAGAGGAGATAGTCTGCGCTAGAAAAACAGTTGTATATATCATAGATATAAGCATTGTAAAAAAGAGGCCCAAGATGCGAGCCCTGTGGTACTCCCGAGGGGACATTTATGTAGTCAGAGCGACAACCACCAACGACAACTGCCTGAGACCGATTAGATAGATAAGAAATTATCCATCTCAGTAGGTCTCCGTGGATACCGATCCTTTTAAGTTTGCATATTAATAACGCGTGATCTACCCGATCGAAGGCTTTTTCAAAATCGGTGTAGATTACATCCACCTGTCCACCACCCTCCATATTCTTTAGTAAAAAATTAGTAAAATATGCTAAATTTGAAGTGGTGGAGCGACCTTTGAGAAAGCCGTGTTGTTTATTAGGTATACAAGAAGCAATAACAGGATAAATCTGTTGATAAACAATTTTCTCTAACATCTTTCCGATTACACTCATTAATTACAGAAATGTATCCCTTGCAGCACAACCATTGGTAATCTTTCTGTTTTTTAAAACTGGTTTATTGGTTATTGCAGGCATGCAAGCTGGCAACGAAGTGTAGTGCGAGAGTTCTCGCATGGGCAGTCTACCGGACCTGACGGAGCGCTCGCGTCCGGCTGCCGGCCGCGCCGCCTCACGGACCGTATCCGATCCGCACCGGCACCGCACGCTTATCGCACAGGTACAAAACAGTTGGCTTCGCTCTCCGTGTGTTAAATAGTATAGCCCTTTAGAAACTAGGGAGATAGGGTACAGGACCTCCACCGGAACCAGAAGACCGGAGTTATTAATCCTATAATCAACATTTTCTCAGTGTTGCTGTTTTGCCGGTGAGATCCGGGCTTTTTTTAAGTCTACCGGCTAGCGGCATCTTATCAAAAGTCTCCTGCCATTACAATACTGATAACAATACCTACTATTGTGTTCTAACAGTGAATGATAATATTTTGGAATTACTTTTGCGTTAGAAAATACATTGAAAAAAAGCGACTCCAGGGCGGGAATCTAATCCGCTATCCGGGCGGCTGCGTCAACCACTACGCTACCGAGACATAGCTTACGCCGCCGAAATTTTAAAAATATTTCATTCGGATCTTAGGAGTGCAAACTTTGAAAGTTTGATGAAACAATGTTACTATAAAACATAAGTACCAAGCACTGACCAATCGATTGCGTTGAACGCTCAACGAAAAGGATTTTATGTATGACACTGACATAATACTGAGAAAAATCCATGGCGACTGTCATGTCAAATGTTAGAGCTGACGTTGTTACTAGGAGAAACGATTGGAATCATTTGCCATTTGTCTAGGCCCTCTAGACAGAACATTTTTTTCAGTGTATCCTTCTAGATAAGTTCCCCAGACCTCCAGTCTCTCACTTACCCTCATGTGTGATAAAGGGCAAGAGGTGGCTCTACCAAGTACTTAAGATACTTTGGGTAGATATTGCAGCTAATCGTGCACGGTTAGTATCCAGAAGGGTGATCGAAAGTGTTTGTCTTCCTTCCAGATACCTGTAAGCACAATATACAAGAAAGAATGGCCTTGGAAAAAGCCGAAGACGCCACAACGAGCTGCCGCCAATGCAACGGCTCCCAGGCGACGAGACTCCGCCGCGTCATCCGTAGGAGCAGCCTCAGTCCGTCGGCTTCTCACCCGACAACCGCCGAAAGTGCCCGAGCCACTCGTCAGACGTTTCACCCTCCTTTGCCTCTCCAGTGGAATGTGTGCGACTGCTCTTCTACCGTTCACTGCCTTCGCCGGCGCCGAAGCTGGCGCTATGCCTCTTGCTTTAATGCATGCTGTCGCAGCAGTTGTGGCTCCATTTTCCCCTTTAATACTCCAAAAGACTGGAGTCAGAATAGTTACCGCGGCAGCCCATGCCTTAGTTTGCGTTCTTCTGACAGCACATACTGTGGCCACTCCACTCTCCATCCTTCTGCCTCTATACGGGATTTGTGGCGTGACTCTATCTCCAATGTCGCTTGCACTGTCAGTGTCAGCGACTTCTCTGGCGCAAGCTGCAGGCGATGAGACTAGAAGGAAGATTGCTTTAAGGAGAGCTTTGAGAGCGCTTCGTGCGGCCCAAGATCTTGGTCTCGTGTTGGGTTCTCTGATGTTAGGTGGTGCACTGTTGATCTGGCCTGAGGACATGACGCCGCTTGCACAGATGACGCCGGCACCGACCAACGCTTCTGTATCGATGTGGCCACCATCAGAGGAATTCTTTTTGGAAGATGATTATGAGGTAGGTAGTTGAAAAATAATATTTATCAAATGACACTTAAATAAAAACATCAGTAATGCGTTTGAATCCCTTCAGAAAGTCTCCTTGTTATGATAATAAATATGTACCTATAAAAAGTAGCGCACATTGTCGTGTTTAAAAGTTTTCAAAGTAGTTGTAAACCTTTGTAAATTACAGGAGCGTACTTGCGGAGCAGCAGGGTGTCCTCACGCCCAATCCCAATCGGTATCTGGCACGTCCCTCAGCTCGGAAGGCCGCAGATACCTGGTGGCGGTGTGGGCCGCTCTGTCCCTAGCCGCTGTCGGTGTGGCAGTGTACGGGGCTACGCCAGCCCCCGCGCCTCCTCCCGACGCGCGCTCCACTGTCAGGGACCCGAGAGCTCTGCTTGGGGCCCCCATGGGGCTCTTTATCGGACTACAACAGGGATTTATTTATACTTCTTACATTAAGGTGACCACCTATATTTTATATGCTTGTTTACGTTGTCCTAAGTTTGTCAACTTATTTCTATGTGTGGTACAATCAAGTAATGGAATTCGCTGCCAGCACGTGATTCCCGTTTTTTTTTTCCTACAATTCTGGGTCATTCAAAAGAGGCGTGAAGAAGCACCTTGTTTGGCAAGTGGGACGCGTCACACTACCTATAGGTGTTTGCATTTGCATGGACTCATTTTTGTTAGACTTTATAAGGCAATAGGGATGTTGACACCATTCACAAATAATTACAAGGCGTTAAATTCGTGAAAGGCGATAGCAACTTATGTCAGAAAATCTTCATTTTTCAAATTATCTCTAAAATTTGATTTTTAAGCGGATTAAACTAATAATAATAATTCTGAAAATTAATTTGACGCCGTCTTGGTGGAGTGGCCAGTATAGCTGCCTATACTTCAAGCGACCCGGGTTCGAATCCTGGTAGCGGCAAATTATTGTGTGACGAACACGAGTATTTGTTGACGAGTCATGGTTGCTTATATATTTAATTATAAAAATATCTAAAAATAATTTTTTATATAAAAATTGTCCGTTATCTAGTTGTGTTATCTTCTTGTTCCATAACAAGTTCCTAATGATACTTAATTTTACATAATAGGTAGAAATATATTATTATATCATATTTATTATTATTAAAACCATTTTATATTTAGTCAGTTGACTAAAAGAATTTACGAGTCACAAATTCTGCTTGCCACATAAAGATTACATTACGCATTGCGCCAATATCAAGTGAAAATGTTATTAAAATAACCGATAATTGTACGATAGATTGAGGTTATATTTATTTATTCTTATTTTATTCAGAGTTCCCTATCCATAGGGAACTCTGAATAAAATAGGGTGCCAACGGGACCCGATTAATATGCCTCCGCTATGTGTCTGTCTCTCTGGCTATATCTCTTACCATAATAGGTGCGCACTTGAAATATTCACAGAATACCTTTATGCTTTTGTGGCCGCTATAACAACACCACCTTCACCCATCTCTCATTGATCAATAACTATTGTGCTGTAATACGTGACATGAAACACGGACAGTAGATAGGTATCTATAAAAATATCTTTAAAACACATTAAATATGTACTAACCAATACAAAAAAAACAACATAAAGGATCAAGATTATTTCGCAGACGCGCAGTCTACTCACGCTGCCAAGTACGCGCACACAAGCGTACAGCGCGTTAAAAACCTAAAGTCGAGCGCTTACGATCGGTGAAATGGCTCTTAACACGTGTTTTTGTAACAAGAACTCGGGAGAAACTCGAATCACAAATTCGTAATGCCATACAAAATGTAATTATAATGTTTTGACGGCTAATAAAAAGTATCTCAATTGACTTGACAGGGCCCTATTTTTCATAACCTCCCCAGTGGTACGGCGTTTGCGTAGGCGGTTGGTGGTGCGCTTGGCGCGCGTTAGTCGGCGCTGGAGCCCTTCAAGCGCTAGCAGCGGTCACCCTCAGCATGGCCGCAGCCAGAGGGAGACGGGGCGCGCTCGCCGCTGGAGGCGCTGCAGCGCACGCGTCTCTCATGTTAGCGCTGCTGAGATGGCGCGCGGCGAGGACTGATCTAGCGCTGCCTGCGGTTGCTGCAGCCGCTTGGGGCGCTTGCGCTGCGCTTTGGGATGTTCTTCAGGTAGGACAATTCTTTTTTAACCGATTGCGGCGAAGTGTTATGATTTTAGCAGTCTATGTATGTATGTTTCTATTTACGTATGTTCCACCGTAGCGCCTAAACCAGGGCTTCCCAAAACTTATTGACACCCTTAAAAAGGAGTAATTTGGCATTTTTTACAATGTTTTGATTACCTGTACCCGTAGTGTAAGTTTTTTAGTAAAACGCAATGATTGAAGTTGCGTTAAGAGCCCAATTTGTATAGGAAACATAAACATGAACAAAGACCCTAGCGGAAAGAAGCGCAAATCATGGTTCCCATATAAATTGAGCTCTTAACGCAACACAATTAGCCGTTAACTCATGTGCCGTTAATTCATAGGAATGGGTTGTTCCTTATTTAAATACAGTTTATTACGTCGTTCATTATTTAACGAAATTTTAAAAAGTATAATATGGTGCCATCGAACAATGTGCTCGTTGCTTGGTGCATTCGGTCGTATAACTAAAATATGTACCTACTTATATGTATTATAACAAGATAAATTTGGCTAATATAACAAAAGTGTCATAAAATTGTAGGCCTTATTAAAACTTTGTGTTTGCCATGTGATTGTATTGCCATGTGATGCCGGCAGAGTAGAATAGCATCACCCCATATCCTCTGGGTATCGTAGAAGGCGGCTAATGGACCAGAAAAAGGGCCATTGATCACCTTATACTCCGTCCACCAATCCGCATTGGGCAGCGTGGGGACTACTGTCTAAACCTCCTTTGATGACAAGGAGATGTCTTGTGTCCCAGTGAGTCTAATTATAAAGGCTGTTATGATAATAAAAATGAAATAATAAAATGTTTCTTTCATTACCAAAGTTTTACAAATTATTAAATGTTAAGTGATTTACACCTGTACCACTCTTCCTTAACATGTAATACATTTTGTATGGTAAGGCAACTTATATCTACGGTTATACTAGTTATTTATCTATATTATGTATATATTAGGTCCCCACCTATGAAATTGGCGTTTTTTTTTCTTACAGACTATTAGCTGTGTTCTTCTTTGATTTAGTCGGTGTTTCAGTTTTATATTTTAATTATGAATAAGGACTATACTATTACGGATTTGCATGTAGTAAACTTAGAATTATTTATTTGTTTATTTAAAAAAAAAGTGACTGGTTTATTTGGTGAGCAGAATCAACTCTTGAAATCGTTGTAACTCATGGACAGGCCTATCTTTTGTCTAAATCATTGATGCAATACTTAACTAAGTCTTGCTTAATTATACACTCCACATTTCAAAAGATTTGGCAACGGAGTTTTTTAGAAATTTTAAATAACGTTAGTATGGAAAATACACATTTTATTGAAAATCTTCATAAAAACTGTCGTGTAACTCTATTTTTTTTAACTATAAATCCTAATGTTACAAAATTTGTAGGAAATAAGCGAACAACCCTCGGCTAAGTCTAGCATCAATAAATTATTAAAAAATCAAGTCTGCCCATGAGTTAGTAGGCATCAAATCGTCAATTCTGATGAAGAGATTAAAGTCATTTTCACATTTTTTTTCAGAATTTAAAAATTGAAATTTAATTTAATTACAGACCTTGTAAAGAGTGTAGTTTCATAAAATAATAATAATATGAACCTAAAACAACTATTGAATTAAAGAAATTGCAAGTTACACACAACAACATGATAAAACGCCAATTTCAAAGGTAAGGACCTAATATTATATTATATTTAAAAGGTTATGATGGATTGTAGGCGGGCGTGTGCGTGGGTGGGTCTGGCTGGCGCGGCGCCTGGTCCTGGTTGCTGGGCGCCCGGCACGCGGGGCTGGCGCTAGGCGCCGCCGCCCGCACGCTGCTCTGTGTGCGCGCCCAGCTGGCAGCGCTCGCGGTGGCGCTCCCTGCCGCGCTGGCCGCCCACGCTGCACTCGAACTACGACTTCGGAGGAGTAAGCTTTGATAGTTAACATTGAAATTGATACGAAATAACAAAAATCGGGAGTGGATCTTGACTTCTCGTACACCGGAAACGACTCAAAAGTTGATAGAAACCTTATAGTTTGATGTCATACAATCATGCATGTTAAATTTGGTTGCAATACGTTAAAGCTATCTCGACTCGAGTTATCAGACATAATTCCAAAAACAGTATTTTTGGACTCTGCGAGGTCCAAAACGTGTAAATCCGTCAAAATCTCGAGGTCGAATTTTTTGACGATTACAAGACTTCCTCTATACTACGTATACGAGAAAGTAAAAATAGAAAACAAAATCCCGGCCAAAAGCGAGTCAGACTCGCACGATGGGCAAAAATTCATGTCTGTTGTGTGGGAGCCCCTCTTAAATATTTGTTTTATTTTAATTTAATTATTGACTTTTGTGAAAATATATTATTATTATTATACATATAATATCGAGCAAAAACAAGCAAAAAAAAAAGACACGTTTGTGAACTCCCTTAAATATTTCTTTTATTCTGTTTATTATTTAAAGAATTAGTTAAAGAAACGCCTGAATGAACTAGATTATTTATTTATTTACTCTTTTTATTCAATTTAAAGGTATGGAAGTTTCAGATGGCCTCAGGGGCATGTTTTGCAAAAAAATATTTGCTACTTTGGATATATGAGGGGCTCAAATATAACGTTCAGCTCTCGGGTTAGTACCTACTTTAAATGCTGGGCCACTGCGCTCTTAAATAATTTTAAATATTTGACAGGCGAAGGTGTCCGCCACAGGTCCTAGCGAAGACCCACGGCGACGCAACTGACAGTGCTTGCGCCGCCGGAGGACCCCGCTGACATCGCCTGTCACGTCATCAGTTAACAGTAACGTCACGTCGCTTGCTATGACATAAGCAACAAACAACAGTAAAGTCACAACGCATGCTATGACGTAAACAACAAACAACAGTAAAGTGACAACATTCAACAATTTATAACAACTCATGCTATGACGTAAGCAATACGTTGCGCTGTCATTGGTAGTTTAATATATAAATAACGTTGTTAAATGGTTCCAAAAATGTAGTTTAAGAGTGTATATTGTACTTTGACGAACTTTTTATCTACTCTCTCAACGAATCTAAAAGGACGTTGACGCGTCTGCGGCATTTCTATTTTTCACTCCATTCCATTTTCTTAAACCTACCTACACAAAAAGTTAGAGTCACCTAAGAATACGCACTACCAAAGAGCGCGCAGAATAGTTTTTACAAACCCACGCCTGAATATTTACTCCTGTACCTATTTTTTACTATATTAGAGTATCTGAGTTCAAGACTCAGATACTCTAATATAGTAAAAATAGGTACCTCTCTAATTTTTTTAGGCACTCTATCTACGATTTAGTGCCTACCCAGATGTGTTTTTTATTTCGGATTTAGTGATGAGCGAATCGGCAACACGCGGAAAAACATGAATTTGTTTGTTGTGTTGTCTTCCTATTTTATAAAATATTTAATAATAATAATAATCATTTATTTTCCAGAAACTTAAATCTTAAATCATACGGTCAGTGCACTAAGCATGGGCTTGTCTTGCAGTGGCCAATTTCTTATATAATATAAGAACGTTTCAGTTTGGACGCACGGTGTATAATTTACGTTACTTGTTAAATACAAAATATATATTATTATTATAAAAAATAGAATAGTAACATAAAAAGTTAAATTTGTTTATACTTTAATGCAAGCAAATGATAAGGATAAATTATAACTTATAATTAGCTAACAATTCGATTTGCAAGGGTGTGTGAGTGTATGTGTGGTGTGTGATGAGAAGTGTTTAGTGTGAGTGTTGTGTATTTGTAAATGTATTGTTTAAATAAAATAATCTGCCGGGATATCTAATAGAATTATTTCCTTTATTTTTAGCCAATCATCATCCGTAAGTATTTGTTACGCGCTTTGCGAACTCTTGAGCAATGCGTACTCTTTGGTGGCTTGCTTGTCCATATTTGATATTATATCCAGTCATAAATCCATCCATAAGTTTCATATATTTCAAGAATATTTGATATTAATTAAAAATGAAACTTGGATGGACAAAATGTAATAGAAAGGTAATATAACAAGTAAAAATTTACACTTTTTTATTATACTATCGTAGATTTGCGCGAGCGCATCCCATAATTGCATAAAACGACTTTACGTTCTAAGCTCTCACCATCCGCGTCGTGGCGAGAGCTCTATATTCTGTTGTTTCAAGGTCATAGCACATATAACAGGTCGGAAACGGATCAGCATCGCCTCAACTCGAACCGTTAAGTATTATTTATTATTATTACAAATTATCAGCCAAACAGTTGTAGACAACTGATAGGTCTATACCTGTTATTTTTATTAATTTTCTCTTATTTATTATTTACGTATTTGTTAGTCGGTTTTGAAATTGGTTAACATTTTGCGCTGATACTACATATTCTGGAAGTTTATTCCATGATGCGACTACTCGATTGGTTAAAAAATTCTTATGTGGGTTGTTTTTTGAAGGTCTAGTACACAATTTTAAGTGGTAGCCTCTTAACTGGGCATTATGCTTAGATTAGATACCTGGCATTATGGTTTCTTGTGAACATATTTTCAAAACCTTCAATGTCGTAATGCCCATTCAATATGTTATAAGTTTCTATTAAATCCCCACGATTTCTGCGATCCTCTAGCGTAGTTATCTTTAATGTTTTCAGACGCTCTTCGTATGTCATGCGCTTGAGGACTCTGGGTAATTTTGTAACACTTCTCTGTACCTTCTCCAGAAGTTCGATATCTTTAATAAAATGTGGATTCCAAATCTGAAAAGCATATTCCAATATTGGTCTTATGAAGGTTCTGTATATTCTTAACATAATATCAGGGCCCCGATCGCGGTAAATCATTTCAAGTCGAACGCAGATGAAACACGAACGCTGTCAAAGTTACGTTTCTGTTAAGCCCTGTCCGCACAGCGATAAATAATATCGTGTTCAAATTGAACGCGATATTATTTTCGCGCGAATATTTTATCGCTGTGTGGACAGGGCTTAACAGAAACGTAACTTTGACAGCGTTCGTGTTTCATCTGCGTTCGACTTGAAATGATTTACCGCGATCGGGCCCCTGGTGTCAGAGTTCCAACTGACAAGGTAAATAAGTCCCTTCACCTTTTTTGCAATTGATGTCAGATGCTCTTCCCACTTAAGATCCTCAGTTATATTTACTCCTAGGTCTTTCTGCACTTTTACATCATCAGTTGAATATTGACAAGTTTGTAACTCAGATGTGGATTGCGATTGCCTATATGTAACACGGTGCACTTCGAGGTATTCAGATTCAACAGCCAATCCTTAGACCAGAACTGATTGATTTGTATGAAACTCCATACTGTAACGCACACTAATCAGCACAGAACGACACCGCCTAGCCTCTTAAAACTATTTTTAGGTGTTTTTATATGGAAATCCAACTTCACGTTCTGATACAAACTGATTGAACTTGTACCACCTAGCCGTCGACGTATTTAATAATACAAGGAGATAGGCCAAGCCGGTGTTTAACTTGCGACAAGTTTATGCCCTGTGGCCATACATTTCCGCCACTTCGCCTTCCGATAAAGTCAAATTAATACGTAACTCAGCGATTTGACCGATCTCCTTTGCTGCTGTGCTTAACTTTCATCGCTTCGCAGTCCTTAAGACGCGCGCAATGAATAGTGTATGTATATTACGGCATGCTCCACTAGAACATGTTATGTAGTACGGCCGCTGATTGCGACACTCCGTCTTCCTTTGAACTCGGCGATTCAACCGATCTCCTTAGATTGATATATCTGTGTATGACGGTGAGCCGTAAGCACGGCGTCGTCGCCTCGCTGTACCCGAGTCGATGTACCGGCGCTGCTGATCCATCTCCGTTAGTTAGTAGTTGTTCCTCCGCTCCGTTAGTAGTTGACGCCTGTGTAGTTAGTGTAAGTTTTTTAGTATACAAAACGCACCGATTCTAGTTGCATTAAGAGCTCAATTTGTATAGGAAACGCGAACAGCGCCCCTAGCGGAGAGAAGCGCAAATCATGTTTCCCATACAAATTGAGCTCTTAACGCAACTAGAATCGGTGCGTTTTGTATACTAAAAAACTTAAACTAACCACACTGTTTGATGGCGCGGCGAAACTTTTTATGTGTGCTCCGAACTTAAGCCCGACATTTCGTAACATTTTTGACTAATGGTGGTAGATAAATTTTAACAAAGGCCTTTACTGCGTCACCGGTTTTTATGAAGGCGAAGGTTTGGTAGACTTTTAAGAAAGACTTTCTCTAGGTTTCCCTGTTGTTAGGTCTCTTCAATATTTTCTGGGATTTATCCTTAGGCATCCGGTAATAACTTACATAATAATTACTAGGTACAATTTTAATTACAAGTGAATTTAACACATACTTTCTACTAGGACTAATAATTGTTGGTATTATTACAAAATTAACGCTGTAATACTTAATTTAGAAATGCAAAATCACGATGCACTGTAAGTTTAACGCGAACACAAGAAAATTATATTACCTACATCGACCCTCGTCATACTCTTAATACTAATTACCTGTATGTAAATAAAAAGACCTAATACAAAACTTAAGTCTACGCATTCCATCCATCAAAACATCAAAATATGTGTCTTATATAATTATAATTACTAGGAAACGTTTTTTATTTTTTGGCGTTGAAAAAAACTCAAAAAAAATACTGCGCAATGTATACAGCGCGCAAGTCAAGCGTCGGTCGGTTAGCAGTCGGTAGTCTTGAAGTCGAGCGCGACGTTCGGTCGGCTGAGTTGAAAGGCACCGATATCGAATTACATTGAGCGCTGACGTTTTCAAACTATTTTTTGGTACGAAATATCTAAAACTTCAATAATGTTTATTTGGACAATAATGTTTCTTTGGAGAAATAATATTTTCATTCTGTTTTCATAAAAAACTTTAAAAAAAATCTAACTTTGACCTTCAATAACTTTTAAGCTATTAATTTCCCAGGTATAGTCTAAAAGAAAAAAATGGTCCTAATGATGAGCGCAATACGTAGTTCTCGGCTTTGTCATTGGTCTTTTTACAGCCGTTATTTTTTTCACTATGATTTAAGATAGTGTTAAGTAGGTAGGTACTGAAAATCAAAAAGATAAATTCATCAATAAATAGGTTATTTTTTATGACCAAGCTGTGGACCTTTGAGAAAGTAATTCTGTGTCACATCCCACGACACTTTGATCCCATTTGGGAAATCAAGCACTAAATTTGAAAAATACATATATGTAATATAACTGTCCGGTGTATGAATGAATGAATGAATGAAAAATTTCTTTATTTAAATGGACTTTGCTAAGTACTTTTAAATCGTCAAAAGCCCTACCACCATTTCAGGACGAATATTTATATGCTGAGATGGAGAAGAAATGGCGAAAGAAACTCCACAGCTTACAATTTCGTAATGATTTCAAAACATCATTACAGGTCAATGGATATATCAATACAAATAAATTACTTATTATTGTAAAAACGTATACATTGGTATACGTAAACAAAGGAATTGTTTATTCTGTGGAGACGAGTTTTATATACAACCAGATCGTGTTTCTTCCAGTATTTCCATTGTGCGTATGGCATTTCTTAGAAAAATGCATAATGCTTTTCTTTACATAAAGTAAGTTTTCCAGTATATTTTGTGAAGACACAGTTAGAATATCTACTATCTCCTTGAACTTTTCTCTGAGGGAATCACGCGGACCTAGTTGATAGATTGCTCTAACAGCCCGTTTTTGCAGAACAAAGATGGTATTTATATCTGCAGCACTCCCCCAGAGAAGAATCCCGTACGACATTATGCTGTGAAAATAACTGAAATAAACCATTCTAGCGGTATCTACATCAGTTAGCCGCCTAATATGTAGTTTTAATTGCATATGCCGCAGAACTTAGTTTACCCGAAAGTTTTACAATATGTGGACCCTATTCCAATTTGGAGTCTAACATTACTCCTTAGTTGTTGTTTTCACGGGTTTCAATTCAACCCCATTTATTTGTACATTCGTTTCTACACGTCTCACGTTCGGTGTAGTAAACTTAACTAATTTGTTTTTTTTTCATTAAGCAACAAGTTATTAATATAAAACCAATAATCTACTTTTGCCAGTACTTAGGTGTTAAGTCGTCGGTGTTCTATTAAATAACTATAGGATGATTTCCTCTCATTTATTTAAATTTTTAGTCTATGGATGGACCGATGGTTATGTGGATACGATCGCTGATACTCTGATACAAAAGAGAGGTTCTTTTCTGTACATACTAATATTATATTAGTTTTTTCATTGTTCCTTATAATAATGGTGTATGTACAAATACCTCTAGATTATAATTTATTATTTTCGCAATAACGTGTATGTAATGTATGTTACGCTACAGTGCATCGCAATTTTGAACTTCCAAATTCCGTATTAAAGTCCAAAATTAATTTTTGCTCAAATTTATCAATCCAGGTTTAACCTTAATAAGTAAAAATATTTCAAATTCCTAACACGACGAAAAATATCAACATATTCTAAAGTGTATAGATTATAACGTTGACCTATTCCAAATTAGCATTTATTTTTACACTAAGTAAGATTCAAATTTGATACTACAGTTGTTTAATGTTGTATACATAAGTAGATAATATTGAGAAACAAATTGTAATGGTTGTATGGAGAATGTTTTGACAACGGAAAACTTAATTTTAATTAATTAAAATTAAGAAATAAGAAATATATAGGTATGGAAAAATCATCTCTAAACTAACAAGAGTTATTTTCCAAATATGTATAGAGAAAAATGTCATATCTTGAAACAGTTGAAAGAGCTAATGTATCCGTTAAGCTTATTACATAAATGTTTAAATTAAAATAAACTGATGTCTGTCTAGCATAGTAAAATTGTGAAGTTCTTAGTTTTCTTGTATATGGCAAAAACTCTTTTCTAAATAATCAAACTAGCCTTAGCAGGAAGTTCCACACAGACTGTTCGAAGCTGTACAGTCGAACTACGTACGAATAGGTACAGTCAACAGCACATCAGACTATACAAAACTGTCAAATTTCTCCAACCGATTTTCAATCTTACTGTGCTTGATTTAAATGACAAAATTGATTTGGAAAATTTGACAGTTTGTGGAAACCCAATGTGCTGTTGTCTGTACCTACTATGCTGATTGAAGGGTAATGAAAGTTGACCTTGCCAACCGTTATATTTTTCAAGATAGCTATTAATTACAAAATAGAGATATCCGGGGTACATTTTCTTGCATAAATTAACAAGAAGCTGAAAACTTACATAAAATGTTTTGCATTTTAGCAAAAAAAAAGTTATTGTTTGCAAAATGTTTTTTGGAGTTTTTAACGTAACGGTTAAATTTATGACAAAAATAGCTCGTACAGAAATCGTAGATCATGCAGTTATCTACGAAAATTATACTGACACTTTTTTTCTAAGCTTCACCATTCCTAAGAAAAAGCGATAAGTACTAAAATTCAATTAAGTTGTTCTTCATTCATGTCACTTTATGCAAATCAGTTGATGGCAATTTATTTATGTAAGGGTGAATGTATTATTTGACCAGACACGAACGATTGGTACCCTATCATTTAGTTGCATCCAAGAAGCTTATATTTTGTCTTAATCTATCTTCGTGGTTGCATCCCAATCACGTCTAGAGAGTCTCAACTGTCAATAAATAATCCTTCAACCCTGTTATTTCATAATATTTGAATGGACACAACACGAAGATAGATTAAGAATAAGCTTCTTGGGTCACAATGACCCAAGCGTTCACTGAATTTTGAAATTCTAAAAGTCAAATAGAAATAGTCTTCGTTTTATGATGCAAGAAGCTATTGGCTTCATCTCACTCGATGATAACGCAGATCTTTAAATACAAGCAAAACTCACAGCTGACATGGTATATTATCTAAATGGCATTTGGTGCAAGTGTGTGGAATTTCTTCCTACAATTTCATTATAATCCGAGTTTTTCTTTTCTGTAAAAGAAATGCGATCTCACATTATTCGATACGGTATCGATGATGGACTAACATCCCGGTTAAAAGTAGTAGCACAATTGTCAACTCGGAACCGTGATTGCCGTGGTATCGCCTGTTATTACTATGAACACGAGGCGATGCTAGTAAAAAAGAGCTAATAAGTTAATAGTAAAAAAAAATTGGTTGTCTGTAAAGTCGGTTTACTGACGATAGTTGAACGTGACAACGTCTTAAGAAAATACTGATGGAATGGTAGCATTTTTCAAAAGAAAAATTTAATTTCATTTGTTTAATAGATTTCGCATTATAGTATGAATAAACTTGTAATAAAATCTCTTTGGCTATACTATTTATATCTGGTTGGTTTTGGTATCATTGAAAGTTTAAATTTTAAAAAACATAATTCCAAATTCAAATTAGAGAATTAGATTCAGAGCGAGGTAACGCCGCATGACGTCATGTTTTTTCGTGCGTGCAGCCGGCTCTATCGAATTATAAGACGTTGTCACGTCAAAAAAAAGCATTCCCATTCCGAGTTAATAAGTGTGTAACCTTTAGACTGGTCGTTAATACCTTTAGACTGGTCGTTATGACTTATAGCAGATCTAAACTATCGAATAACGCTAAAACGGTCTTACATTTAAATGCTTATTTATGATTTCTTGTATTCCTATATTCTAAACTATCAATTGTCTAAAATTGCCAAGAAAATTGCATTTAATGTATCTGTCGTGGCCCGATCGTATCATTGGCCAGATCATGAAATGTGCGGCATATCATGAAATGCTACTGGACTATAAAAATAGCCCATTATTTAAAAATGGTAGTGGTCAGGAGTGATCAGTAGGTTCAAGGTTATATTTTTATGACCAAGCGGAGTGGACTGTTTGTGGGAGAGTCTAATCTACGTATCTGTGTGATCGGTAGGTAGACGATATGCCCAAGCATTTCATGATCTGGCCAATTATACGATCGGGCCACGACTTATCTATGAGAAATTCCTGAAATTCATGGATACCTTGATAATTCTGTAAAGTAACTATGTGCACTGTTTTTCTATAGACAAAATGTTGTTGGGAATGGATGTGTTAGATAAACAATGTATTCGCGGTAATGGATAATAAAAACTCCTTGTTGACTGATTATGGTAGTTTTATTGACGAAACCCACAAGATTAGATGGAGTAGATAGTTCTAATCGTCACAGTAACTACATATACCGATTTATCATCAAAACAGCCTTTTAAATTCGACCCACTGCTGGGATACAAGGCCTCTCCTTCTCATCGAAGGAGGTTTAGGCAGTAGTCCACCACGCTTGCCCAATGCGGATTGGTGGACGGAGTATAAGGTGATTGATACCCCTTTGCTGATCCATTAGTCACCTTCTACGACACCCGCTGTAGGATATCGGGTGATTCCTATTCTACACTGCCGGCATCACATAGCTAACATACACCGGTTGTTCCCTAATATTTCAATGTGACATTGCGGGGTAATAAAACTCTTAATCAACATTAACATTTATTCCTCATAATTCCTATACTATACTAAGCCCAGGTTCATAATCTTCGTGCTTGCTTGCTGATGACCGTAAAGTCTTCTTTTCGAGCTGTTAATTAATTAATTTGTTCAGTGTTAACTAAACCAAAGCATAGAAATGTTCATTTCTTCCATTTTACACTATCGAACCTTAAGTAAAGTAAAGGCTGATTTACACAGGGTAAATAGGTAAAGAGTTGGTAACAGACGTTAATGCTGGCGCAGAGAACCAACCACACTGTAAGCGGTGTGTCAGCGCTGACTTCAATATTTTAGTTTATTGACTGCATGTAATAGAATGGCGTGTGGTTTTCAATGAGGACAGCAGATACGGTAAAATTAGTTTGTTCACGTAGAAGACACAGAAACGGAGTGACGTGGAACACCAACCAAAAATATTATTGTACAAATTCAAAATTACATCAAAAAACACTTAATAAAAACTCTTTTCAACAACAACATGCAGTCAGACATAGATTTAACATTATTGACGTAGATAGATTGGCAATGAATCGACTAGGGTGAGTGAGACCAAAAAAATACACCGATGTGTGCGTAATGCGCATGTGTGCATGAAAAATAGTACTGCAGTCTACAGTTGCTGTCTTTTCTACGTGACTAACAGGCCTCCTTAGGCCCCCTGCGTGTACGTGAAATGGTCTCGTCTATCTATCTCGCTCTAATATACGCGTTAGTATGCTCTTTCTCTTTTACATTGCCGATCTACAGTTTCCTATATCTATGAAGTCAATAAACTAGAATATTGAAGTCAGCGCTAACGCGACAGCGCTGGGTCTTCACTCCAAATCAATTTACATTAGGTCAGTCATCACCGACTTTTCTTTTGTAAGTCTGTTACTTATCCTGTGTAAATCTGCTATAAGCCGCCGCTAGACCTTCCTATCCTTATCCGATCTGTCGGACATCCTTAATCTAACGCGTTCTGTCCACACTTTCCGAAAAGTGTTTCCTTAAGTCAGATTTAGTGCAACAACGACGCAGTGTTAAAAAGTAGCAATATCTGAGTAAATATCAAAAAAATTGTACATCATAAAAAATTTTGTGTCCTCACTACTAACTCGGGTTTAAAAAATCCTGTAGTGAATAAAAAAGCCGTTTTTTTTTTATAAGGCACTAAAATATATATGCTTTTGTATAAAAATACCAGAATAACTAAATAAGCCTTAAAGAAATAAAATAAAAAACCACATCTAATAAAGTGGATTTTTCTTTTGCCATATAAAAAACAGATTTTTTTCTTTTAAAATTGGCACGTGGAGACATCCACGTGCCAATTTTAAAAGAAAAAAATTATACTTTTTTATTATCGAACTACGACAGATGTTTTTTATACCACATACTTGTAAAATGATCACGGTGCATAGGAAACCTTTTTAATTATTTATAAACCTAGTAATAAATGAAAAAAAATAAGTAAAAGTTATGTCTCCGTATTCCGTTACTTTGTGTGACGAGCCTTGTGTGACGAATTATTGTGTCTTAATTATACATTTTCCGAACTTATCCGTACTTTTCACATCTAGCAACATTCAATTTACTACCAACCTTGCAAAAGAAAACGTCAGCCATCATAATTTTGAAGTTACTGATAGCGAGACATGTGTTAACGGTTTTGTCGCTATAAAAAAATATACTTGTGTGACATAAAATTTCAAATAAGTTTATTGATATTATTACAGATATATTATCATAAGACCCTATTTGCATTAAGTAAATCGTGCAATAGACAATAATTGTAAATATCTTTTTACTTTGTTTGTTGTGCGTGGTTTCTTGCTTTGACAGGTTATATTTTGCTTCCACTGTGTGACATTGGATGACGTCACACAAAAGAAAAGGGTGCATTCTCATTGGCTATTATTTTATTTGTTTCAAAATGTTCGTTATGCTTACTTAGTCCAAATTATATTTCCTGGAATGGAAATAAACATTGTAGTACGAGAGCCCACGACCAAAATTTTTGTCTCATAGCAATACGGCCAAAACCGCATCAAATCCATAGATACGATTATCCTGAACTCGAAAATACCAATATCAGACATTTTCCGCGTAGCGTTTGATCTGACCGAATTTTCAAATTTGTCAAAGAATTTTACCGAACTGCATCATAGCAATATGTCTGATTTGCAGACTGTAGTTGAATGATAGTTCTGAGATACCGGAAACATATTTTTCAGACGTTAGTGGTGTAGCGCAAACCCGTAAAATCACTTAAAAAAATTAAAAATGAGACAAAAAAAATGTCTTATAGCAATACGTCTGAAAATCTTTTTTATTAGTAAATTTTGGTTATTTGATGCGAACAAAACAATTTTCAGACGGAAATGTGAACGCATTAAATTTTGAGACCGTTTTGAAAATGTTAACAAATTTTACCGATCGGTATCATAGCAATATGTCTGAAAATTGTTGGACATGATAAAATAAGTTGTCCACATGTGCAAAAAATTTATATCAGACAAATTAAGTGTAGCACCTTCTCTATCAGACAACTTTTCGATACTCAGATATCATTTAAAAATCGTATTGAGGCATCTTGAATTTTCTGTTACAAACCAATGAATACGTTGCGACCCTGAATTTATTACTATATACTCTTTATTGCAATTGAAAAATACATCAAAAAACTTAAAAATAATACATAGTTTGCAAGGGCGGACTTATCCCTAAAAGAGATCTCTTCCAGTCAACCCATGAATGTTTGTAATAACTTAATTGTAGTGTAGGTGACTAACAAAATGCAAATAAAAGTAAAAAAAAAACAATACAATAAATACTTAAATGTTACATCAATAAATATTATAAGTACATATATAAATAAACTATACATAAATTACGAATAAATCCAAAATTATATATACATAGAATAACTATACTTATATACATACATACAAATATATATACATACGTACAAAAGTTAGGATAAACGTAGGTACGATGATTAACCTGAGGCTTGATACAAGTAGTGCTTCTTTAATCGATATTTAGATGATAATTAACAAAGAATTCACCCGAAACCGTAACATTGGAAGTTGAAGGTGAAGTGGAAACTGAAATAAATCGCACAAAAGGAAACTGGGATGAAGTTGAAGTTGGGAGTATATGCTACACTTAAAGTGTCTGAAAACAGGTTTTTGGTAATCATGGTAGCAATACGAAAAGTTGAAAAAAAAATTTATCCGTATTGCTATGATACAGGTCGGCTAAATTTGTTGACATTTTCAAAAATGCGCTCAGGCTATATGCTACGCGCAAAATGTCTGAAAATAAACTTTTTCGTAATACAATTATAAAATCTATGTACATTTTCACTATCAGACGTATTGCTATAATACCGACTGTCTTTTTTTTTTGACACAGCAGAAATGGCCTCCCACGCAGTTGCTACACTTTCGACCGTTACTACACACCTAGTCGGGTTCAGAATCATACAATCTAACGATTTTATAGGGTTTTTGCCGTATTGCTATGAGACATGGTTTTGGTCGTGGGCTCTCGTACTATTGGAAATTTGGAACGTTTCCGAAAAATGTGTTGTTGAGGTAATAAATTAAAATTAATTTTCCATGTGGAATTTTGTACCTATGTACAGTCAACAGCACGTCGGACTATACAAAACTGTCAAATTTCTCCAAACGATTTTCAACCTAAGACTATTCAATATAAAGTGCATAATCGATTGGGAAAATTTGACAGCTAGTGGTAACCCAACGTGCTGTAGTCTGTACTAAAAGCTAATGTCGTATTTTCTGATGCCCCCAAACAAATTAACCAACCGTATCAATGTGCCCATCATTATAATAGTAGTCAATATTTCCTATTCTTTACATGTTATTTACAATTACTTTTGTGTTTATTTGAAATCAAAAATCCAGATAGTTTGCAAGTTATTGCCAATAAATTGAGAAATAAAAATAACTTTAAAAGAAACAAATATTCTTTCTGATTTTGTTTCACAATAATATTGAGCTTTATCTAGGCAACCGGTATAATCGGGAATGTTACGTAAACTTATCCAATAGGGTGCTTGCTACTCTGTTTTTACGCTAAACATTTTTTTTCTGGTTTTTAATAAAGTTATTTGTGGCCTAAAAATAATAATATTTATTTTTAGGAAACATTTAACATTGTGTCTGCAGGTGCATTTACATGGTACACCTATAGTTATACTTAATGTGTACTTTCAGATAATGGTACAAAATTGTTATTTATTTATTATTTAATTAAGTTATACTTCATAGTTTTGCATTTAAAGTTAATTTGTATAAATGCACCTTTATATTCTTTTGTGTGACATATATTCATTTGTGTTACAGATAATATATTATTCCTTTGTGTTTATATTGTGTGATGTACAATTTTTTTGATATTCACTCATCTAGTACTTACTTGTGTTGTACACTTTTTTACGTTATAAATGTGAAGTTGTGTGTCCGACAATTCGACACAACCCCTATTTAGGACACTAATTTAGGAAAGGACGGTCGGACTTCCGATTTGGTAAAAATTAGGACTTCAGTCAAACACATTATCCGATTACATCCAAAATTAGGATAGGATAGGAACGTCTAACGACGGCTTTTAGGTACTCAATTTGTTTATTTCTATAAGATGTTAAGTGTTGATAGGAAACTCCAAGTGGGTACATTGTTTTTGAGAATTTTACTTTAATGTTAAAACAAGGCATCACTAGGATAGTGTCAAAAGGAATAGATAGTCCACATGACACCACCAGTGGTGTGAAGTGGAAGGAATAGTAATGTACATTGCTGACATAATTAAAATTAAAAGGTCCATAACATTGTACAGTTTTACAAGTACACCAACTTACAAGTAAATAACAATATTATTCAGTTGGCTAAAAACTTTAATTTTGATCAAGATCTTATCAAGATAGACCTTTCCATATCATTTTATCAAGGCATACCCAATACTTTCGATTTTCTTTGATAAATTTTCAAACTTAGAACACGATTACATAGTTCAAAGTCTATTGAAGAAAAACAATTTGTTGTAGCCTGATTTGCTATCATCAGTACTATCCAAAGTACAGCTGCACATCAGATTACCACAAATTGTGAGATATCCTTTATATTTATACAGGATGTAAAAGACATGAACAGTCAAACGAGAAGCATGTATTCTGCTCACCATCATAACATTTTTAGTTACAATTTTATTGAAGGTCAAAGTCATATTTTTTTTATTTCATTTTCCTATGTAAACATATTCAAAATATTATTTCTTAATTATTATCCAACGAAACATTATCATTTTTTTTCCCGGCAATTATTTTTTGAAATGTTTCTTATTTTGATATATACACGGTTCTCGTTTGACTCTTCATGTCCTTTACAGCCTGTATAATGCATGTTACTGGCAACTTGGGAAGGCCGATCAGTATGTATACGAAAAATGACAGAGCACTATTAATGTGGACCGACCATTACGAACAGCATCCTAGAGCATCGGTCAAATCGGTTTTTATGACCACGCTGAGTCTACCTTTGAAGGAGCGATGTGCATGTTAAACATCACAAGAGTGTTTGCAACATCAGTGGGTTCATTGTTTGTTATGACTAAGTGGAGTCTACGTTAGGAGAAGTCTGATATATAGGCATGCAGCCTACCATTTGACTGTTTTCATCATTATATTACTCAATTGAGCAGTATTGGCCAAACATTACTGGACTTCTCAAGTTGCCTATAATAAATATAAGATTAAAAATTTACTAAAGACATTCAACAATTCAGAGATTATCTATGACATTCGCACTCTATGTAGTTTGTAAATTAATTTTCAGGAATGATCCTGAAATTTATATTCAGCTTCCTATATTTTTTCAAATATTTAAGTAAATATCAATAGACCTTTTGATAAAAAACGTTAAATGACAACATGATAAAAACGAAGAAATAAAAATTCTGTTTATAAAAATCTAAATGTTTTTTGGAGGTCGGTCCCAAATACAAGTAACAACGTTTAATCCAAATATTGAGGTTGGCACCGACCTCGTTTTTAGTTTTGAAGGCGGTTTTTTTTTATTTAAAAATAATTTTATCTTTTGCTTTTTAGTGTTTTAAGTATGTAAATTTTCAGGAAACGATCTCGAGATCTTTTAGACACACACGTCATAAGATTACGATATCATCGATGTCAATTAAATAGGCATTATTAGGGATAACTTTAAACTACTTGTGAGATGTAGATTAAATTTGAATGGGACCAAATGACAAGTACCTGCTTCCAAAGGTCGAAAGAATCTTCAAAATCGGTACACCCAGTAAAGAGTTATGAGGTAACAAACATTTAAAAAAAACATACAGTCGAATTGATAACCTCCTCCTTTTTGAAGTCGGTTGAAAAGCAAGCAAGTCTTACTACAACGGGCGTATTATATACGACATAGGAAAATACACCTAATAGCAGACCCATATAAATATTAACACACAACGAATATTATTATTGTCTGATATTTTAAAATATATAAATAGTTACGACCAAATGAGTTCGTTTTTGGTAACTTTTCTTCAACTACCCTTACGCGGTATTCGTTAACAATTTTATAGAAATTATACTGAAATTAAATAGACACCAATTACTTATACATCGAAATCAATGTTGCATGAAATATTTCCCACGGGATATTAGGCTAAGCTATTCTATATAAGATTATTCGAGCAATTCATATTTTACTAGTTGCAAGCAAAAAGTTGCCTAAGAAATCTTATTACAAAATAATTGTAAACAATTCAAATAGGTACTGAATGTGAAAAATATGTTATATTAAATTCAATGCGACTAACCGCAGAATGAAAAATTTAAGTGATTTAGTACAGTCGCCAGCGCATTCTTAGCTTAGAATGTTGAATATAATACTATTTCGTGCTATGTGCGACTTGATCTTACTTAGATTTCTCAGAACCGTAAATATAATTTGAACCGTAAATAAAAAAAAGGAACAAAAATAAAAGAAATTGTCTCAAAACGAACCTTGTCTTTATTAAAAGTCTATTCGTAAAATAATCTAAAAATAGCATCACATGATAATTAGCGAAGACGAAAAAATTAAAAATCGCTTATAAATAAAAATTAAAATAAAAAAACGATAATAACATTGTTCTATAATTAAATAAACAAACGAACATTAAATTGTGATTATTCAGACGACTTACCTACTGATGGCTGTCATTATTTAAAATAATAATTGGTTACGGCTTTTTCCCAATATAGTACGTACAATAAGATAAATAAAAATTAAGTCATATGACTTGTAATTTAATTACAAGTTCCGATACAATATTTAGGGTCATTTAGTGAAGAGTTACAAGTCCTATACGACACGAAATGACCGCGCAAATATGTGTGCTTTGCTGATTTAAGTATATTAGAATGTCCTTTAGGACTATCAACGCATTAGTTCACACACTTTAAATCAACATGAATTCATTTAATTAATTACAAAAAATCTTACACACCATCAGTTACAGCCATGAGATTACATTTTTCGTGTTATCAAACTTGAGTCGATGTCAAAAAATGATTAAAATGTTATGTTTTGCATATCGAACCATATTCAACTTCTTTGATTGAATTAATCAACTAAGAATTGAGAGAGGTTTCGATGTTAATATTCAAAAGATTAGAGTTATTTATTTCAACCGTACTTTTATTTTTCGCAAGTTTGACAACAAATGTATTAAAGTCAACAACATAGAGTAAGTAATATCAGTGAAAATAATTAATAAAACCTACCTAAATTAACGTAGGAACTGACCACAGACAATTAATATCACGACCTTCGTAGGTTTAAGTCGAGAGGATCCGATTTCAAGGAAAACACAAGCCTTATAAAAAATACGTAATCATGGCAACTGTTACCACTTTCTTCATATTGACTGCAGTTACACATAGTAATACTGTCCATTTAAAGTTCCAAACTAGTGTAGGACCTATTTCCATAAACAGCTCAGAACTTTGTAAATGAAAGAAACTTACCATTCAAGATATTAAGATTTACAAGATAGTTAATTCTTTACAATATAATATAATATTAGCCATGTTTATGCTTACAGTCAGAACTCATTCGTAGGGTAAGCTTGTAAATTTTCTGACAAAATTTTCATTTGTTTTAATATATCGTTTTAAGCTTCCCAAGTAATCTCCTACAACGAACGGTGTTCACAAAAATTATGTTTTCTACCCGCATTCTTTTACTGCTACCTTGCCACCATCTTTTATCGCGATCCAATTTAAGACCTAAACTGAATAAAATCGTTAATTCGTACTATGACTCTATCTACACGACTCAGTTTTGGCGCTACTTTGAACAGCGATTCAGTTCAGAGTTGTAGGTAGAGTGAGACAACCGTAAGTCATATTTATATAGCGCTCTCTCTTTCACTCCATAACAGACCAGCGACAACTTTTATTCCTTCTTTCGAAACATATAAGCTTCTTGATTCTTTTGATGCAAATGCGAATCAGTAATACGATTCAGTTTACGAACCTATACTCAACCATGCCGAATTTGAATTGCTTTTGTAAAGATGGTGGCAAGGACCCTAATCAGTTTATCATCCATGAAGTAAATTCCTCCCAATTCTCTCTTTACAAGTCCTAAAACATCAGTCCCAAAACTTGTAATTCAATAATTCTTTAAGAAATTTCCAGAAATCGGCTCAGAGATCACCTACGACTGTAGTCAGGCCTTCTGAAGGCTCCTCAACAAACTCTGGACTAGAAGATAAAATACTTCGAGTTTTTGTTATTTTATTAATTTGATCTTATAATTTTTAAGGACGCCAAATTAGAATCGTAACTTGTCTAGAATAGAACAACACATTGCCGAGTCTATTTTTATGATTTGTTTCAATTGTCGAAAAATCAAATTCTAAATGTCATATGCGGATAACAATAAATTGAAAATTTCATAAAAAAAATTCACAAACTAATACTAGGAAACGCGTTTGTAAACGCAAAAATAAAATTATTTCACAAACTAAGTTTTATTACAAAAATGCATTCAAATTGTATTCATAATATTATATTTGGCAAACAAATGCTTGAAGTTTTAATGCAATCCTTAGTTCTTGTAAAACTAAGAATGCCTATAGTTTCGTTATTGTCTATAACAATGCATGATAACATACCTACTTATACACAAAGCACGGCAGTGCTCGAGCTGAGATAATAAAATAATAATATGAAAATTTCGACCACGGAGCCACATAATATGGTACACATATAAATTAAATTAATAATGATCAACAGTTTCTAGATTCAAAAATTCGTTAGATACAATAAAATATTAACCACGTAACGCAGACAACCCTGTTCTAAAAGATTTCCCAATGATCCTTTTGTAAATGGACGAAAACTCAATATCTATCTATTACAGTATTAAATTTAACATCTACAAGTTGTATACGGCCATCTAAATTTTAAACACTACACAAATAAGCGTTGACTAAATCATACAAGTTACATAATAAACAATACTGAAGCGTTTTCCGATTTATACTAGCTGATCTTATCTTCCATCCCTCTCGCACGAATACGCGTGTCTCGCTCACATGGCGTCTCCTAATTGTACAAAAATTGGTTGTCTGTAAAGTCGGTTTACTGACGATAGTTGAACGTGACAACGTCTTAAGAAAATACTGATGGAATGGTAGCATTTTTCAAAAGAAAAATTTAATTTCATTTGTTTAATAGATTTTTGCTTGCACTTCAAGCCTTACATGGAACGCCTCAGAGCGAGGTAACGCCGCATGCGTCATGTTTTTTCGTGCGTGCAGCCGGCTCTATCGAATTATAAGACGTTGTCACGTCATAAAATTAAAACGTCTCAACAAATTACTGTAAGGTGGTGAATAGTTAACGCTTTTATACTTACCAGTATAATAATTGCACTGATTTACCCTACAATTTCCACTCATACATATTCTCCTTAAGGAACAAAACACCAAAGTTAAACGGAGACGCCAACACTCGATGACCACCCCGCAATTGACTGGAAACACAAATTGAACTATGAACCATATGTTGTAACAAATAGAGTTCTTATTTACACTGGCGTATAGTTGCCGTTGGGTTTGTAGAACATTTGGCCGGTGAGTACGCGACGTGCTATCTCTTTCAGCAGTAGTCCTTTCTCTTTCTTGATCTTGACGAGGAAGCCGCGGTTCTCGTTGGCCCTCCGCGAGAGGTAAGGGAGCACCTCCACCACGGGGCCGTACGGTACGTACTTGTAGGCAGAGTAGCCCGCTTGGCCTAGAAAGAAAACCGTTTATCCATTAATTTCTAAGATTATTTTACATTTCTGTGAATAATATTTTACAGGAAACTTTTAATTTCAAGTAGTGAGATTGTAATCCATCTCAGGAGATATTAGTTCGAGCTAGACAAGGAGAAGAGACAATACCAGAAATCATTAGAGGATAAAGGATATTCCTTTAACCAACAATGTCCAACTTTTAAGATAACAACTTCTAATGCGGCTTTCACCTTCAACAGGAAGGTTTAGATGTAAAAGTCGTTAAAGATTTGTGTAAATTGGTTGAAATATCACTGCTGTAGTTCTAACCACTGAGCCACAGCAAAACGTGGTTGGGCCAGCCAGTCTAATTATAAATATGTCGGGGGATTGTCAGGATTTGTCAGAACCACAATTACACAAAGATTAGTTAAGGGCCTGGGATTTGTGACCCAGTGTGTAGGTAGTATTCCTAACAGAACCGTAAAGACGTTCTCTCCCGGCGACGACGACGCCTCGAACCAGACTGATATATACCCTATAGGGTTTATTTATTAATCTGTGGTTCCGCAGAAATGATATGAAAAATAAATTGAAATGAAAAAACTCTTTATTTAAATGGACTTTGCTAAGTACTTTTAAATCGTTAAAAGCCCTACCACCATTTCTACAAAATCATTATTTTAATTAAATAATTATTATTATGCTGACAAGCGCGCAGCAACCAACATGAAGTTGTTCCGGATCAACTTCACACAGAATATTAGTACGGACTAAGAAATAATGACTTTTTTTATATACTAAGAGATGGCAAACAAGCTTGCGGCCCGCCTGGTGTTAAATGCTTACCGTCACCTATAGACACTTGTAATATGAAGGGTAAATCACTTAACACTGCAAGTTGCCATCCTGAGGACTAAGATGATATGTCTTCCATGCCCTGAAATTACACTAGCTACCTTTCCCTTCAATCCGAAAGACAGCGAACTGCTTCACGGCAGAAATAAGAAAGGCGATGGTACCCCCAGACGTCCCTACATATGGGTCTACCATCTAAAGCTACCATAATTATGACCAAGCTGACAGATAGATAAAATTACCTAATGGGAAGGTGATGTGATCGCACATGCCCAGCAACTGCCCGAAGCAGACCACCTTGTCCTCGGGCCGGATGTTGTGCTCCTTCATCAGCTGGATCGCGTACCGGACCGTGTCCTCGTTGTGGGACGCCACCATTATACCCAGTCCTGTTTTCTCAGTCTGGAAAATGACAAATTACGATTTATAATACTGGGGTAAGTCTGTGTAGTTGCCGGTCTAATAAAGCCCGTATTTACAAATATAACGATGAGGTCTCACGGTGCGCAAGATGTTTGTTATGATGTTCTATGTAAGACGTCAAAAGCAATGTACAGTCACGAGCAATAATATGTATCCACTTTTGCCATTTTAGCATCTTTATTTCCAACGCAATAAGAATCAAATGTGGATACTTGGAAGTGCTCGAGACTATATATGTCAAAAATTTCAATTTTTAAGTAAATGAAACGTCAATCATTTCATTGTAGTGAACTACGCAACAGAAACAAACCAATCACAGAGCTCTAATCAACGCAATGCGTTTACTTATCCAATAGTCGTTTGAGTATTGTTTATCAATTAAACGGCTTGTCATATGGAACGCACTGAGAAATTCCTTACTTCGCATAGCATTATTTTACTTGGACAAGACTGTTTATGAATACGAGTGTAAGACTAGTCTATTTATCCCGTGATTTTCATGAAAGGAGACTATGGAGGTATTCCGAACCATGTGCAAAAAACCTTCAGTTAAAAATATCCTTATATTACCTTGACCCTGCTGAGGATCTCCTTGAGGCACTTGTGGAAGGAGGTGGTGGTGGCTTCCACGCTTTCACACGTCGGGTCTTCGTAACCCATCGCTGCAGCTCGTGCGCGCTCCTGGTAGTAACAATTAAATATCATAAAATAAACTGATATCCCTCACACTTTCATATAGAGGTATTGTACATTTTACTGTTAACAATTTTTTGTATCTGATTTTATGTCGTGTTGATGTGCAATAAATAGTCTAGTTTTAAAAATATCTATCTGTTCACAGTATTCAGTCCATAAGTATACTCCACAGAATACCAGATATTGGAGTTGATTGTGCGAGGATGACATCGTGTCATAGGTGTCTATAGGCTATGGCTTACTCTCGGACAGATGATATATTGTGTTTTAAATAACAGATATGCATAACGAAAAACGGCAACTATTCGCAAATAACATACAGGGTGTAAAAGACATGAACAGTCAAACGAGAACCATGTATTCTGCTCACCATCATAACATTTTTTTTCCTTTAGACTATACCTGGGAAATTGATAGTTACGATTTTATTGTAGGTCAAAGTCATAAATTTTTTTTAATTTTTTTTATGAAAACGTATTTTATACGTTATTTCTTAATTATTGTCCAAAGAAACATCATTTTTTTAGTATTTCATAACAAAAAATGGCTTCAAAACGTTAACGTTCAATGTAGCTTACTCGATGTGCACGGACACTAACGAACGGGGCCGCCCGCCGTCTGGCAAAATTACAAAATTATCGCTGTTTTGCGAGTTGCGTGCGAGTTGAGCGCTTTACATTGCGCGGTACAATTTGCAATTTTTTTTAACACCAAAAAATAAAAATCATTTCCCAGCAATATTTTTTTTGAAATATGTCTTATTTTGATGTATAGAATACATGGTTCTCGTTTGACTGTTCATGTCTTTTACGCCCAGTATATTACATAAATACTTAACACTTCGCATTTTAGGGGAGTGAAGTCATTATTCACGCGTAAGACGTTAACCTTTCTTATATGTTAAAAATTCATTCGATTTGCATGAATACTTACTTAGATACTAATAATCTACTACTAGAACTATATCGCACGCTTAATAATAAACCGGAATAAGTCAAAAAATCAGGATTTCCACTTTTGTTAATAAAACGAACTAACTCCGAATGAAGAATAGGTACAATCCTATCGCCGTGTGAAACAAACCAAAATGGCCGATTTGTTAGATCATTCTTCTTTTTATTAGAAAAGCACGCGACAATGCATTTCATGCGATAGTGATCCATTCAGTAATGCGGCGACCACGATGTGAGATAGGAGTTATGGTTTTGTGACTAAGGTGGAGTAAGGTGAGATAATTCTGTTTATTTGCAAACGCAGGTGAGATTATTTCATATAATTTTTTTTCTAATCTAGCATGTTTTCTATTTATTTCACTTAAGTTGAAAAAGGTGATAAAATACAGCATGTACTATTTAGACTTGTTGCGGTTTATCATTAAATTATTTTTAAATAGTTATAAAAGATTGCCTTTTAGTGCGTTTTAGTATAAAATTATAACTTAAATTCGGGAAGCAATCCATTTTATATCACTTTATTACCAAAACTATCAGCACATTTAAAAAATACTTGTATTTATTTCGGTTTATATTTAAAATTATCCTAAAGTCTCAATGTACTCTAGCAATTGCTGCAGTTTATTAAAAAAATCTTTTAATTATCTATTCATAAAAAGTAATAAATTACCTGTTCCATAGTTTTGACCTGAAGATTACGTCTGCAAATAGGGAGCTGCGTTGCCTAAAAACTTCTTATGATGAGTATTGATACTGGATGTACGTACTTACAGATACGGATTCAGTAATAAATTGTAATTCAGGAAAAAAAGGTAGTAAATAGCATCGTATTTCCGTAGTTAAATATACCCTTATACATTTTCACGGTGACACGGTCATGTTTAATTCATACGAAAATTGGTGTACAGTTACTTCAATGATGTCCCGAAAACATAGTAAGTTTACCTGATGCTGCAGCATTATTAGGTTTCTGCAAAACCTATACCATAACAACTAACAGCAGAGGTGTTTGGGCTCATTGGAATGGGTCTCAGTAAGTAGGTTATGTATAGTATTAGATAGATGTTGGACATTAGATGTTTCGATATTATTATTAAATCATAGATGTGAAATCTTATTTAATTGAGGGTTTTTATTTTTGTTTGTGTTTTTTATTTTAGAGTTTAGTCAATAAAAATATCTGACGACGAATGAACCAACTGACGATCCGTGTCTCACCATACAGGGAGTCAAAATCAACAAGTAGTAAATCCAGGGCACCACCATTCTGAAGTCCAGCTCGCCACCACGCAGAAAGTCTAGCTTATCTTCAAGTAGCTCTTGAGGCTCGTCTTCATCTTCTTCACACTCGTCGTCTTAAAAAATTACCAATGTGCTATTCTTATCATCAACAAAAAAGCAACGTGCTATTCTTAGAATAATGTGGTTTTTAATTTTAAGTACCTACTATCAATTGTTTGGGTTCACTTACCTACAATAATCAGAATGAAGAAAAATTATCACACTTGCCTGCAAATGCTATCACCAAGAACTTGCTAGTTTCATATTCTGATTCTTATTCTCAAGAATCGGACGAGTGTGACTTAAACTAGCTAGCCAAAAAACTGTTAGTTTTCCTAATAAAGAGGTAAATGACATTGAAAAAAAGAATTGTGAATCCAGAACACCCGGAAATTTAATAAAATAATTAAATTAATTTTAAATTACTCTAATAAATAAATATAAGTGTAATGTAATGTCATCAATCAGCATTGAAACAGTATTATTTATTATTGTTTTTTGGATCCATCTAGCTCACGAGAAAATCTCAAGTCCATGCCAAATTATGTGTTTTATCCGATAATTACCGATGAGAGCGACATCGATTTGAGTGAAGATGATTCTTGTTATGTGTACACTAGCGACAACAGAAACAAAAATAAATCAAATAACTTACTTATTCCACCATCTGAATCGTCATGAAGTTCCTGTGACTCTGATAGTTCCAGTATTGAGGTAAAAAGATACCAAAAACGAAAAACGAAAAACTTCAAAAGGGAAACAAAATAAAGCCAAGCATTTAAGTAACAGCGTTCAGTCGTACACATCTGTATCAAAAAAAGGAAAAAAACCCAAGTCGCTGTCTTTAACCACCTTATACGGACAAATGTTCTGTACCTGGGTGGTTGGCTTCCTGCATGAGCGTAGAATCCGTGCCCTCTCTGACGGATGGAGTTCAAAGTTCATGTCAGTGAATACCAGTTTTCCCCAGGGCTCCGTTATATCCCGTACACTGTTTCTTCTGCTTATGATATGATGACATCCATTGCTATGCAGACGATAGTACAGTCCATGCGGCATATTTAGGACATGCAACGACTGGATGAACGGAAGCCGTGTAGAATCGTGAGAATCTTGTCATTGAACTCAACCGGGGGCTGGACCTTGTTTCCAAATTGGGTCCAACAAATAAGGTTGGGTTCAATGCCAAGAAGATTCAGGTGTATGTGCTTACGATGAAAACGTTGTCATTTCTTTCCCTTCCCTCTCTTCAGCGCACAACACTGACACTACTAACATTATCAGCTTCCTTGCTATGGAGGTTCGCTGCGACTTAAATCTGAAAGATAACATCGAAAGCGTGATATAAACAGCTTCACGGAAACTCGAAATCCTGAACTTGGAAAGGCGTTTTTTCACGCCAGATCAACTGTGCTTGCTACATAAGATGTAAGTATGGTCCTGCGTAAAGTATTACGAGCACCTGTAGGATGGCTTCACCAAGTACTTACGCAATGCTTTCTGATTCCCTTCTAACTCTCTACTGATATCTCTTCCTTTTAAGGACCATACGTGCTGGCTTACGATGCCACTAATAAACTGTGGCTACCATAGATTTAATAATCTGTGGTGGCTACCATTCCAATGAGAACTACGAAATTTGACAACTCATTTCTATGTAGCACAATCAAGAAATGGAATTCACTGCCAGCATACGCGTTCTCTCCTTTTTACAATCCTGGGCGATTCAAAAGAGGCATGACGAAGCATCTTTCAGGTTTGAAATGCCAGGGTAGCTAGCGCGGCCGTTTATTTCTCGCCCTAGGTTTCTTCGCATTCGGTTGGACTACACTTCTGCTTACCTGGTGGAATGGAGTCATTTGTTCGACCTTTTCATAAAAAAATAACAGTGGTTGCCTGGTTACTGTAAGAAGCCTGGTTACTGTAAGAAGCCTATAACTGTAGATAGGTTATTGAATAACTGTAAGACTAATTACAATTAGACAATATTATTTCATAAATTCTACTAATAAATCGATAGTTAGATCATAGATTTTTTAATTACGTTGTCACTTTACCGAACCCACATTCGACCCAAGCCAAGAAGGCACATAGTGATTTTATTTTTAATATTTTGTATTACATTTTTATTGTTGTTCAACATATTACGTAAAGCTAAATCTTAAACTAAAAACATTTGGTGAGGACTGAAACTTTTATTTCTATCCTGTGATTGTTAAAAAAATACGTTCATTATTAAGTACAAATTATAAGAAGTTCCTATTAAGACTGTTTACTATACCTATAATTGTTATCAGGTTAAGAAAGCAGTTTAATAAAAAACTAAAACGGTAAATTGTTAACTTACATTGACAAATATAAAGAAGTTTTGCAAAATATTTCCGTACTTTTATTTCCGTTTTACTTTTAAAGTGTAATAAGTTATAAAGGTCTAAATAGATTATATTATTTATTAATACTAAACCGAATTATTAAATATTATTTGTCAAAAATTTTGATAATTTATCATAAAATTGTATACTAAACTGACGTAAGTCGAAACTTAAAAATGAAACTCCATTTATTAATTTGATATAAATAATATAATTAAACTGTTACCTCAGTTAAATTCGCTACACATCTCTCTACAATTTAAGACCAAGAAAATAAAAATCGCACCATAAACACGAGAAAACCATCAAAATATTTACAACAAGGTAGAGAGTCAAAACTTTGACAGCGATTTCCCAAAAAAGTGAAATTTTGACTTATTCCGGTTTATTTTTAAGCGTGCGATATATTAACCCACCTGTTCAATATAAGCGCCGCGCACAAGCTTGGCACCCCAGTAGAAGTTCTGACGGGACGCTTGCTCCACGTCAGTAACGATCTCGTTGTACGTATTTTTGAGGTAGGTTTGGTAGGTATTAAAAACTAGGAACTTTTCCTGTAAAATACGACAGCCAGATTAGTAGAAAAATCAGCAAAAGATGTCACATTTAAATATCAAAAGCATAATAACAAGAACCTCCTTACTAACTTTATCGAACTCTGCAGTCAGGCAATAAAATATGTAATTGGCTGACTGCAGAGAATACTGTTTAGATTTAAAACTACGCTTTGAACATAAAGGTTTTAATGAAGAGCTTACTTTGTTGTACCGCCTCATCATTTCAACGCAGATACGCGATATCGCCGGTTGGAAGTAAGTCTGTTCAGCGTCAATCATGATCCTAACATCGGCTTCATTTGCAATCTGTAAATAATTGACAACACATTAGACAATCACTATGTAGCGATTTTACGTTTCTATTACTGTCAGGTTGATTTTTAGTAGCTCTAAAACCCATACGTAGCATTCTTCATTATTTTCACAATAAGTGTTTAGCATTTATTATTTAACGCACTAACTTATTTTTTTGGATTTTTTTTTTTTTAATTGTACACCAATATTTCGACATTACAACATAGTCGAGCTAAGCATCGGCTACTTTTGGTAGCAAATAGTGTCACAAATACGCAAATATCATTGTAATCGTAAATTTAGCTTCTCAAAATTGATAGGATAAATGACCGATGGCATAAAAAATGACATTTTTTACAAGTATAACCAATCCTTTACAAATATCTGATTTTAACATCTGTAGTACTCATTAATTTACCTGGATGATATGATTGAGACGTCGCAACATATTACGGAACATCTCTTCTTCCTTGGGCGACATCTGTGAAATGAGCCGCCGCATCTGGCCGGTCTTCGGGTCAGGTACGCGGAATGAGTCTGAGAGTCCCATGTCCTTATCCAGAATGTGTGACCACGGGAAGAGATGGACAATACTGGAAACACCAAGTTCAAGTGTTAACAGTTATTTTACGAAGACTCAGATAGCTCTTTAGCTATCATTACAAAAATTCAATATATTTGTTTTTAAACAAGGACCTTAAAAACGAGAATATATTGCTAAGTAAGCACCCATAAATATTAAAATAAAATATAGACTATTACCATCCAAGTACAACCTTGATCATCAAAATGTAGTGTTAGATTGTTTATATGTTTTATAAATAGAATTATAGCATCATTCTGAAAATAGTGGGCACAGTTACAACTTATCGATACTTATAAAGTTTAAGCATTTTGACACGCTACATACGCCGTGACGACAGTACTTTATGTCGACAATAAACAGTCGACAAACGAAAGCACGATCACTTTTGCGCGACGTACAATTATGTCACACAAATTTGGCTCGTTAAACAATTTCTCGCAAGTACTTTAGATCGGCAAACGATAATGCGATACAAATTTAACTCGATGAATTAAAACGCGACAAACATCGTAGCTAAAGCAATCTGTGTGACGAGAAATATTTCAACTAATACAGGGAAAGCAAATTGTAAAAGACGACATTCTACCGTATTCGTATGCCGGCCTCAAATGCAATTAAAACTATCCATCCTTTGAGAGGAGTAGAACGAGTAGAAGGAGATTGTTTATGTTAATAGGTCTTCATTAGCTAAAGTAAAATATCATCCAACGTAAGAAGTACATTTCAAATATGCTCAAAAAAATATTCCAATCATGTCGATCTGATCTTCCAATTCCATAAATTATTCGCACATGACATAAATAAATATCGAATCGTTTGGATGACACACACATTGCCACGCACGCAGTGATAGTAATTACTAGACATGTTATATCATACGAGCTTGGCTATCCGCCAAGCGCGTCTCGCGGCTGGACGTGATTAATTGACGAAATTGTTAACTCTTGAGCTGTCTGTAGTTTAATGTCAATTATGTAACGTATATGAGCACATTGTCATGTAATAAAGGGATTTAAAAACGTTATAATTATTAGAGACAATATAAACTAATATTATGCGAGAGTGTAACACCAACTGAAAAATAATATTATTTTATTCGCTGGTAAGAATGTGTAGAGGGAAGCTCAATGAATGAATTCAAATATAAGTCTAAGTCATAGTTGTCTAAAAAGGTCGTAGCAGGTTACAAATGTGTTTTACCGACTGAGGACTTTTCTCTTAGTCATTAGTCATCCGTTATCAGAAATTCTTAAGCAGAAATAAACCAACTGCCCCAGTAATCGCTGAATATTATAGAAACACCCTCATCACAACAGGCACAGGAAATTAAATAAATAAGTGTACTTTTACCATACTTTAACCAAAGGAATATGTATAATAGACATTAAGTTAACATTGTTCGTGTTTGTAGCTTATAAAAAAGTAATTTTGACAAAAATCCACATCTTGAACCGACGAAACCGGCCGGCTGTCAAATCAATTTTTATGCTTGGATTTCTTCAACGTCTTCGTGTTTACCGGGGGAGTACTATTTCATAATTAATTACAATAACCAACACTATCTAAGTCTCCAACAATATATGATAAATAAATTATAAATTCAAATTTTTCACCAGAACATATCCAACTGTCAAATTTGAAAATTGCGAGTTACTTGCTTACATTTTAATACCATTCATTACATTTTCATTGCATTGTGTTAGTAATTACTTACCAGAATAGATAGTGTTTGTACTAAGTAGTTCTTAATGCTACTGATTTCTAAATTAAATAAAATTTACACTTAAGTAGTAGGTACCAAATAATTACTCCACATAGTTACCTACCTCAACTACATCAATTCACAAACATTTGGCATAGTACTATTTTCTATCTTAACTTGACATTTTGTGAATATTAAGAATTTTGACTATAGTAGCTACAGTCTCATAGCTACTGACAATTTACAACAAATTAGTACAGCATAGCCAAGTGTAGCCAACAAATAAGTACATTTTTTGTTACAACAATTAAGGCCATTGTAGTTTTATTTTATTAAATTTTAAATTCTAACTTTGATTTTTAATATTTTCAGTGTGCCTTTTGGTTGCTTTGGTACTTGAGGAACATAGAAGCTAATTCTTCACCCAATATGATGACCCGTAAAGCAACTGCAAAGGATACAGAGATGAAGCTGAAGCAGGCCCTTCTGGATTTGCGGGCCTCTCGTGACCTCTGTGACCGGCTGATGCAGGAACGGGATGACAGTGAAGTGGAAATTGTCAAGATCTTGGATAAAAACAAGCAACTGAAGTTTGAACTTACAGAGCTTCACAATAACTATGAAGATGTGTTGGCACAGTGTAACCAAATGCAGGACACTATAAATAATTTCACGGAATGCAGTAATATGCATGAGCAGGCTTTGAGTAGAATTAATGAATTGGAAGTAAGCTTGTGTCTTGCTAATAGAAATATGAATAACTTAGAAACAATTAATAAAAAATTGTCTATAGATGAAACATCTCAAAGCTTATTCGATGAGTTGACTGTCTGTAGCCCTGACTTCATCGAGGAGCAATCAGTATTAGTTAATAGTTCTAAAAATAATTCTAGCAATAATAGTTTCTCTAGTGTGAGAAAGCTGAAAAAGTACATTAGAATTAATAAATTCATAAAAAAAACTAAAAAAGTAATTAATAGGAATCACAAAAATAAGATACAGAATTCAGGTAGAATGGAACGTTTAAAATTAATTGAAAAGTTAAATAGCATAAATAACAGTGCTAACTTAAGCAAAAATAGCTACATTGATTATAGTAAAAACTTAGAATTGAAAATTGAAAATCTAGAACATACATTAAAAAACATGTTGACAAATATTAAAAATTTATCACAAAAACAATTAAATTACCAGATTGTAGCGTCAAATGACATGGTGGACTTATGCAATTATAATGCAGAGCGCTTTGAGTCATTGAATAAAAAGCGTTCATGTAGGTGTTCATTTAGTTTAAATGACAATAAAGAACAACCTACTAGTTCACTTTTGGATAAACAGATAGACCCTGAAACCTGCACAAAGGCCAAACTATGTACAATAACACCTGTTCACAAAAACCTCGATGAAGTTAGGAGCAAGACGACTACTAACAAAGAAAATATAATTATGTATTCTGATGAGATAGGCAAAAATATGGGGCACATAATGGAACAGTATACAGGGCAACTGGTGACTAATTTTTGTATGCCTGGTGCCAGTTATTCTCAAATATTTGACAAAATTAAATGTAATAATTACTCTCCTAACACTACAATCATTGTTTTTATTGGCAGGAGGGGAAACACAAATATAAATAATTTGAGACAATTATTTGAATGCCTGTGTGACCTAAATGTAAAAAAAATTATTCTTCTTGCTTTACCGTACAGTGAGTCATTGACAAAAGGTGAAAATTACTACAGGCACAAGTTTAATATGAAATTACAAAGTATGACATATTATAACAGTAAATTTGATTTTATTGACACTAATGTATTCATTAGGAAATTTTATTTGACCAAAGATAATTATTATCTGTCGTTCATTACCAAAAAACAGATAGCAACCTCGCTATCATATTTTATTTCAAACATAGCCAATTCTTTGGCTAATAATTATACTGTCAAAAATCTTTAAACGAGCTTGTTCCACTGCAAAATCTATTTATTTAAAAAATAAGATAACTAGATCTCAGAATAAAATTAAAGAAACGTGGAATATTATTAATAGTGAAACTGGTAGAGCTCGAGCACGCGCACGTGATTTCGTCTTGAATGTAAATAATGTAGATATCAAAGATGAGTTAAAAATTGCATCCGAATTTGAAAGATTTTTTACAGATATTCCTTTCATGACAACTAAAACGCTTGATTCATCTTCGATATCAGCTGAAATGATTCTTAAGGAAAGTGTTTCTGAATGCGATGTTAGTTTTGAATTCTCAACGGTTAACTCCAGAGATATCGTAAATACATTTAAAACTATTGATGTTAAAAAAACTATGGACCTCTGGGGACTTTCTGTAAATACTATTTCATCTATAATACACGTAATTGCCCCTTACTTGGCCATCGTGTTTAATAGCTGTATAGCTTCGGGTGTGTTTCCTGACTTGATGAAACATAGCAAAGTAATACCTTTATTTAAGTCTGGAGATACTTCTGACCCCACGAATTTTCGACCGATATCTATATTACCAACGCTAAGTAAAATCTTTGAAAAGGTAATGCTTAATCAACTCCTCGTTCACTTTCAAAAATATAGTTTATTACATAAAAACCAATTCGGTTTTACGAAGGGCCGTTCAGCCACAGATGCAGGAGTTGAATTACTAAAAAATATATATTCAGCCTGGGAGAATTCACAGGATGCTTTGGGAGTATTTTGTGATTTATCCAAGGCTTTCGACTGTGTAAATCATGATACTCTTGTCAGGAAATTACATCACTATGGCGTTAGGAATAAAGCTCTCAACCTTTTGACTTCTTACTTGACTAATAGAATACAAAGGGTCGATATACATGGTCAAAGATCTTCTGGAGCTGCGGTCACAATAGGGGTTCCGCAGGGTTCAATCCTTGGTCCTTTTCTATTTTTAATATATATTAATGATCTACCTTACTGTATAAAGGACAGTCATGACATAGTGTTGTTTGCAGATGATACATCTCTGATTTTTAAAATAAATAGACAAATGACTAATTATGACGAAGTAAACAATGCACTATCTAAAGTAGTAGATTGGTTTAACATTAACAATTTACTATTAAATGAAAATAAAACCAAACTAATTAAGTTTTGCACACCCAATGTCAAACGGGTTGAAACAATGGTACAAATAAATGGGATTGGATTGGAACCTGTTGAATCTACTATTTTCTTGGGCATAGTGTTGGATGCTAAATTGCAATGGGGTCCACACATTGAGAGAATATCTGGTAAGTTAAGTTCAGCTGCATATGCAGTTAAAACTATCAGACGACTTACCGATGTAGACACAGCCAGAATTGTGTACTTTAGTTATTTCCATAGTATTATGTCTTATGGAATTCTTCTCTGGGGTAATGCTGCGGATATTAACACCATATTTGTTTTGCAAAAACGAGCAGTACGAGCTATTTACCAATTAGGTCCTCGGGTTTCACTTAGGGAAAAGTTCAAAGAAATAAATATTCTAACAGTGGCATCACAATATATATTTGAAAATTTAATGTACGTACGAAAAAACATAACAAATTTTTCTGAAAAGTGTGACATTCATAATGTTAATACGAGGAACAAACATAATCTTGTGGTACATGCTACTCGTCTCCACAGAATAAGCAATTCTTTTATGGGACAATGTATACGCTTCTATAACAAACTCCCAAATAATATTCGAAGCCTACCTATTAATAAATTCAAAACTGCTATTAAAAATAAACTGTATACTAAAGCATACTATAAGGTGTCTGATTACATAAATGATTCTAACGCATGGGGGTGAATTTGCTCGAGGTCCATGCATTTTAAATATGTTTATTAATTATGCATATAATCTATAATGTGTCTTATAGTTGACTCGGAAGCATAACTTTAGTTTCAATTTGTTTTAGTTAATAATCAAGAAGCATGTGTATGTCATTCTCACTAAAAAGGTCTTGTGGCGGTGTCGTCTTGCGTCGGGTCGTTACGTTCCCTAAAATATGGTTGAGCGAAGCGATGGCTGATTCTAGCGTCATGCCTGTGAACAGGTGCCGCCAGCGGGGCCTGGTCATCTCATGTTTTCTTGATTGATGTAAACGTAGGTCTTATAATTAGTTGTTATCTTTAGATGGACAATTGTATGACACATGCAATAATAATATGTAATAATTGTTTTTTTATGTATACCACACATTGTATTGTTAACCGGAGGATCTTAAATGTATGCTTACCACTTATATTGAAAGGAATATCTGTAAGTACCTAACTAACAATAACATAAAATGGTGGTGGGTATCAAAATTTAAATTGCTTAGTTCAATAATATGATTAATTAAATTATGTATATAGAAAAGCTTTTCACAAGATAAATAATCCAAATGCGTGGGAGTAATAACTACCCAAACTTTACGCATGTTAAAATGTAACTTAAATTATATTGATAATTATTTATTGACTTGTATTGATGTTTTGAAATCATTACGAAATTGTAAGCTGTGGAGTTTCTTTCGCCATTTCTTCTCCATCTCAGCATATTAATAATTATTCGTCCCGAAATGGTGGTAGGGTTTTGACGATTTAAAAGTACTTAGCAAAGTCCATTTAAATAAAGAGCTTTTTCATTTTCATTTTCATTTTCATAATCTCTGACACAAGTACTCTCTCAGAGAAACTCTTCCTTGTGAAATCTCTCACAAAAGACGATGTACGGCACCAGAGGCCTACGGTTTTTATAGTCAAACTTTATTTTGAGAAACTCACCCTTCCTTGTCAGACGTAATCTTCTTCATAAAATCTTGGACCTCAGGTTTCGAACTGTGGTCGCCGAAGTACCGCTGCAAATCCTCAATAGTCTTGTGGTGAGTGAGCACGTTGCCGGTCCCGCCGGCGATCTGCTGCATGTAGTTGCGCGCACGCATAATCACCTCGGACAGTTGAAGCTGGAAATGATCAAACTAGGCATTAGCTCTTCAAATACACCAAAAGTTAATACAAACTACCGATAGAAAACGTATATGTGGCGTGGCGGGCGTATAGCACATTCAACCATTTGTGCAGGGATCACGATTTGGATCTGTTTAATACCAGTGTGGGGGCGGTGAGAAATGTACTAAGCAGGCAATTTTTTGGTCGAGATAGAAACTGATTCTTACAGAATAACATAAAAATCGGCATTGTTATACTATAACATTTTGTATTGTATCTATTCGCAACTCATATTTTTATGCGTTATTGTAATATTACTTAGCCGTACTGCTTCATCAATATAATGTAAACTCTAATTGGACTTAGTTGCTTTAACATTTCTTGTTTTTATTAGTTTATAAGTTGGTGAGTTTCCTGAGATAAAATAAATAATAAATCAAACCGACAATGATCGGAATACCCGCCAAAGTTAGAGGTGACCTCCACCTTACAGAAGACCGAATGGAATTTGTTTACTTATGTTGTTTATTTATGCTAAATTTGCAATCTTACAGAATGCTCCAGAGCGCCAACAAGTGTTGTCAGAAAGAATAATGCTACTCTACTACTCCATGGACAAGGAAACATAGTCAACTGTAATAACTTGTAACAAAATACCTTATTGTGGAAATAAACTCTTTTGTGACAATTACACTTATTTTTAACATTGAAACGAAGAACACTAGAAAATATTATTGGCGGGTAGAGAACATTGATCGCATCTAAAACTAATACATTTATCAATTGAGTTTCTAATTAGCTAAAATTTAATCTTTTTTTGCGCTAAACTTATGATGTTATAAGAAAAAGTCATCTTACCAGTAATTGTGGCCTTCCTAACGCAGTAAGTTTGATAGCCATAAGCCCGGTACTTTTCGTGATACCTGAAAACACCAAAATAACAGTCTATAAAATCAATTCGGGTAACATATCGTCCCTTTTTAGATTTAATTTGATTAGGTACAAAAATATCTTAATGCATATACGTATAGGCTATAGGCTAGACCATATATTTATGATTCCTGACATTTATAGATTGGCAATGAATCGACCAGGGCGAGACCCAAAAATAAACCAAAGTGTGAGCAATGCGCATGTATGCATGAAAAATAGTAATGCAATCTGAGAGATGCTGTCTTTTCTACTTGACTGACAGGCCGACTTGTGCAACTCTCAGATCGACCGGTTTGGAGATCCTTGGGGGAGGCCTATGTCCAACAGTGGGCGTCTCACGGTTGAAATGATGATGATGAGCGTCTCCCTCGTGGGAGTCTCTAATGCGTTTGAATTGAAAGGGAAAAAGAAAATCATTTGCAATACAAACCAGCAACAGCGTCGATACTCTTCAAGAACGCTTCCATATTCTTCTCGCAGGAGGCCTCGTTCAGGTAGAAGTACGTCCTGGCGCTGGTGACCTTGTACCGGCGATCGGCGAACCTCTGCTCAACGTGGTACTGCTTCAACTGTCCTTCTTCCTCTGTGTCGCCGCATGCCGAGATAGACGCGCTGGAAATAGAGATCCCGTTAGCTACACTGAAAAATCTTCTCCATCTTCTTCTTCTTCCTGCTACCCTGGCCCTAGTTATTTGGTTTTAATCATAGATTTATTATTACTGACGTTTATAGATTGGCAATGAATCGATTAGGCGAGACCAAACAAGAAAGACTGACAGGCCGACCTAGACCGCCTGCATGTACATGAAATGGTCTCGTCTATCTATCTCGCTCTAATATACGCGTTAGTATGCTCTTTCTCTTTCACATTGCCGATCTAGTTCCTTAAAACTATAGTTTCAATGCAATATCTGAGTTGGTCACGTACTTTGCGTTTCTGAAGAAATTTTCTTCCGCGTACGCTTCGCTTTTGGAATCGACTCCTTGACGAGGTTTTCCCTAAGGACAACATGGGTTTCTTCAAGAAAGGCGTGAAAAAGTTTCTGCAAGATCGGCAAGGGATGCGTGATCCCCTGGTATTGCAAGAGTGGTGACCGCTTGCCATCAGGCGTACGTATGCTTATTCGCCACCAATATGGATAAAAATGTGATGTCACCATAATATGTTACTATATTTTGTACTCGAGATTGCATAGCATGTATGAGGTCTGTGATGAAAGTAGATTAAGCGAAAGAAATAACGAGTGTAACCTATGCCAAAGACGAGAACTACGTATTCCGCTCATAATTACCATTTTTTACTTCTAGACTATACCTAGCAAATTAATAAGATATAAAATTGTTTACATTTCCGCAGAGAACCACGAACTGGTAAAAGTACATTAAGTTATTGTCCTACCTGTACAGTAACATTATGAGTTTATTGTTTAGCAAGTTCAGTTAATTTAAGGTAAAATGTTACCTGGTAACAGGTAAAATGTTACATATATAAATAAATAAAAATGTTACCAGGTAAAATGCGAATCTTAAAGATGACGCATTTGCGTTTCGCGAATACCATTAATTAATAATAGAATAGAAATGATTCTATAATATCCAACCAATGGTATGGAATTGAAGTGGAGGTGATATTATGTCCAATAATATTATGTCAGCGAAAAGTAGTCTTACATAATATAACTGCATAGTATAAAACAAAGTCGCTATCCGCCGTCTGTCTGTCCCTATGTATGCTTAGATCTTTAAAACTACGCAACGGATTTTGATGCGTTTTTTTTTAATAGATAGAGTGATTCTTATGGAAGGTTTATATGTATAATACATGCATATTTACATAAGCATTGCACCCGTGCGAAGCCGGGGCGGGTCGCTAGTATAGGGTATAGGGTATAATGTAATTATATTACAATGCATAATGCTTTTGCATAACCTCAAATAGATCCCCTTTAAGGATATTCTAATGTACCATTCCGAAGAATATCCTTAAATTAGAACACACACACGATCATGGGTTGAGGTTCTATAAATTTTCAATGGTAGAATTAATTGTTACGAAGAATATTTTCATCTTTACAGCGCAGGCTTAAAGAGATGCATTGATACCAATACCAATGATATTACCTTTACGCTTCTTGATATCAGCCAAAGAGATTCTCCCCAAACAGTCTGTGTAGGTACCACCGCCTTTCTTATTTCTGCCGTGAAGCAGTTCGCTGTGTTTCGGATTGAAGGCAAAGGTAGCCAGTGTAATTACTGGGCAAGGAGGACATAACATCATAGTCCCCAGGATGGCAAACGCACTTGCGGTGTTGAGTGATTTACACTCAATATTGCAAGTGTCTATAGGCGGCGGTGACCACTTAACATCAGGTGGGCCGCAAGCTTGTTTGCCATCTCGTAACATAAAAAAAACAGGCGTGTACCTATGAAGATAGATTTTTTTTAAATTGTTGTTTTTATTATTTGCGTTGATTTTGAAATATTTATTTTTTGTTTGTACTGTTACAATTGTTTATTGCTTTTTTATTAATATTATTTTGTAATTAAGGTAATTGTATTAGTTTTCATGTGTTTTACTTAGGCCCTGCCAGAGTACCAGCGCCATCTTTTGTCGCTGTGGCATTACGCTGAGGCAGTGACCTAGTTGGCCTGTTATGCTATTTTGTTTTTATTTTATGTATATTTATCCTAATTGATGGCCATAAATCCTTTCTTTTCTTTCAATATGGTCTCCAAAAATCTGTCTAGTCCATCTCAAAATATACCCCGTTATAAACACGGCAGTTTTAGCAGATAATCATTTGTCTGCCCTGCAAACAATTTTATATTTTGTGGTCGTCGTAATACGTTTTTTTCTTCCACTCTCCTCGATCAGTCGTCATCTCAACGTTTTCAACACCCTTCTTTGCCATAATTAACATTTTCACATTGTCTATCCATATTTTCTTCGGTCTTCCTCTCCCTATATCCATTCGGAATTAGAGTTTATTCTTTTAAACTCTACCTACATATTCTCAATATATTTAAGCCACTGATATTAAAAGTATTGAAATACTAAATTGTCAGTAATCATCATCTTAATGTGATGTTTGAAGCAAATTGATTTGTTTGGCTACAATCTTTGGCGGTGATACTAAATTATATGTTGATACAGCACTGTCTATAATAATAATGTGCATATATTATGTCATAAATATCTTTTTCAGTTTTCTTGTTCAGAAAACCGTACCGTATCTATCTTTTGTACAATAATATTTCGTGGTTTCATTTTCGATATAAATCAACAAGTAGTCCTTTCACCTACAAGGCAACACCCGCACGCTAATAGTTTTATTTTTAAGTATCTTTAATCGATTTTTATTTCATATTTTTAAATATCGATTAAATAACGATTTCGTCTTCCCCTCCCTACACTCGACAGTGACAGCTCATTCTTTTTTCGTGCGGGGCAACGAGTGCACGCGTTCCTCCCTTCGCTCGTTTGTTGATTGTGTATACAAAAGTAAACTTTATATTACACTTGAATACAATGCCTAAAAGATCCTACGAAGAAAAGATTGATTATTATATGAAGAAAATGGAGAAACTAAAAGATAAACACCGTCATAAACGACGGCGCCGCCGTGATGATTCCTTTTCATCTTCAGACCAAGATAACATACAAGGTTAGTAGGTTTATATTAGATTTGCTACCATACAAGTACTGTTCAGAATGAAAGTCTTGATATGGTATTTTGCCATAGATTCAAATATGAACGCGGCAAAATCTACCCGCCATAGATTCTAATGGAACAAGGCGTTTTTATATGATGGATTCGAATTTTGAACCATTATTATTCAACTACCCACATACTTACCATACGGTTGCGTTACGTTGGTTACTTTTGTCTTTTAGGAGGCGAAACAACGATGTGGGATTTAACGGCGCCATCAACCGAAAACGAGCCGCAACCCGGCCCGGCCCCCGACGCAGAAGTCATCTTAACTGACCCCAATGAACCTCAGGCTGAAATTTTACTGGAGTCTAATACGACCCAACAAAATACCCTGACACCACCGCCGGCACCCGCGCCGGCACCTCTGGAGATTCCATTGGATCCAGAAATTCTGTCCGCCCTCGGCGAGGCGACCGATGTAGGACCATTATGGGGTCAGGATATACATAATAATTTAACCCAATTATGGCAACCATTGCTCAAAAAAGGGATGATAAGAGAGGTTAAAGATAAAATTCTTAAACAATATCTTATACCTAGTAACTGTACGTTCCTCCAAGCGCCAAAATTAAATATTGAAATTTCAGCTGCAGTTATGGAAATGGTAAGGTTGCGTGATAAAAAAGTTGAGGCCTCTCAACAACAGCTGGGTATCGGTATTACAGCTATTAGCAGGGCGATGACGTCATTAATAACAAATGACAACAAGATTGAAGCCATCAAGACGCTTAGTGATGGATGTCGCATTTTATGTGATTTACATTATACCGAAACCCAGGCTCGAATTAAAATGATTACACCCGGATTGGCAAAGCCTTTTCTCAATGTTATACAGGATAGCGAGCGAGACGAGACACTTTTTGGCACTAATTTGCCGGAAAAAATAAAGGCGTCTAAAACTATCGAAAAACAGGGGATGCAGATAAAAAAGACTGCGCCGCCAGCTAGATCTAATCCCATTGTCCAGCCCCAAAATATGATGACACCGCGCCAACAGGTCCAGGGAAACTGGGCAGGGCCCTCTCGGTACCCAACGAACAGGGGGGGGCGAGGGGGTCAGAAGAGATTCCCTACGTCAGCGCGTCGACCAGCAACGACAGCGATGGTAGCGCCGCCGCAGACCAAACCGAACCAGAGCCGGTCACGTGCCTCTGCACGCCAGTGACTCAGGTACATGCAGGCAGGGTACATTTTTTTTATAATTGTTGGACACATATTACCAATAATACCACCATTCTTAATTGGGTTCTGAATGGTGTGCCTATCCCGTTTACTCATACGCCATTTCAAACTTATGCCCCACGAATCTCTTGGTCATCGAGTGAATACCTTCACATGTCATCAGCTATCGATAACTTACACGAGCTAGGTGCTATCTCCCAAGTTGAACCAAGCTCAGATCAATTTATTTCTAGTACTTTTTTAGCTGCAAAGTCCAATGGCGGTAAAAGATTTATTCTAAATTTAAAATCTTTAAATAATTTTATACCTAAATTGCATTTTAAAATGGAGGATAATAGAACGGCCTGTAGGTTAGTACAAACCAATTGGTTTATGGCGACTATAGATATGAAGGAAGCTTATCTACTTATACCTATTGCTAAAGAATTTCGTAAATACCTTCGATTTCAGTATATCGCGCCAAACTCGAACGAAATAATAACATACCAGTTTAGTGCGTTACCTTACGGTCTCTCCATAGCACCTAGATGCTTTACTAAGATTGTCAGAGAAATCGTAGGCTTTTTACGTAGGCGTGGATTTATATCAGTGTCATATTTAGATGATTTGCTGTGTCTAGGTAGCAGTTACGAAGAATGTCTTCGCAATGTGAGGGAAACTATAGCGTTATTGGAATGTTTGGGTTTCGTTATTAATTACGAAAAAAGTAACATACACCCTCAAAAATCATGCAAATTTTTAGGATTTATTTATGACACTACTGATATGACGCTATCGTTGCCTTTAGATAAACGGCACAGAATAGCGTTTTTGGTACAAAAGTATTCAAAGCTACCCACTGTATCAATTCGAGATTTCTCACAGTTGATAGGAGTATTGGTGTCGGCATGCCCAGCGGTGCGTTATGGTTGGTTGTATACCAAGACACTAGAGAGAACAAAATATTTGTTTTTACAGCAGCACGGTACCTTCGATGTGAAGGTTAAACTTCCTTGCACTGTTTTGAATGACCTTATTTGGTGGGGTGAAAATATTTACAAAGTAAATAACCCAATAAAGCCCTCATCAAGTTACGCGCTTGAAATTTTTACTGACGCGTCGCGCACTGGCTGGGGTGCATTTTGTAACGGGCTAAGAGTAAACGGTGCTTGGAAAGATAGTGAGAGTAGTTCACATATCAATTATTTGGAACTATTAGCCGTATTTTTGGGCCTCAAATGTTTTGCTCGCGAACAAACTGATTGCGCTATACTACTTCGCGTAGATAATACTACGGCGATAAGTTATATAAATCGTATGGGCGGTGTACAATTTCCACATTTAACTTCACTTTCCCGTGACATTTGGCAGTGGTGCGAGATGCGAAATTTGTGGTTATTCGCTTCGTATATAAACACTAAGGATAATATCGAAGCTGATGAAGAATCACGCAAGGTTAATCCTGACATAGAGTGGGAACTATCACAGTCCGCATTTAGTTACATTGTTAGGAAATTGGGTCAACCAGAGATTGACTTATTCGCTTCACGCATTAATGCCAAATGTCATGAATATGTGTCCTGGAGGCGGGACCCGGACGCAATATGTGTTGACGCATTCACGATAAGCTGGCACCCAAAATTCTTTTATGCTTTCCCACCATTTTCTTTGTTATTAAAATGTATACAAAAGATCATACAAGATAAAGCTACAGGTATCCTAGTTTTCCCTATGTGGCCGGCACAGGCATGGTATCCACAACTAATTGATTTATTAGTTGCAGATGTAGTTGTTTTGAAACCACGTCCAAATTTAGTATTTTCGTGTTTCAGGCAACAACATCCGCTTCACCAGACGCTTACCCTGGGAGCCGCGCTGCTCTCAGGCTCGCGTTCTGCCGCCGCGGCACACCGCCAGCAGCATTAAGTCTGATGCTTGCTTCACTGTCAGTTAGCACATTAAATCAATACGGCGTTTGTTACAAACTGTGGTGGCAATACTGTAAAGATAAGGAATGTAACGTGTTCGAGAGTTCCATTCATCACATTGTTAGTTTTTTGACTGAGCAATATGAGAAAGGCGCTTCATACGGCACGCTTAACAGCCATCGTTCAGCTTTATCGTTACTTGTAGGAAACAGTTTAACTTCTGACGAGTGTGTCAAACGTCTGCTTAAAGGGGTATTTAGGTCTAGACCATCTTTACCTAAGTACAAAAGTACCTGGGATCCTCAGCTAGTATTAAATCATATATCGGAATGGGTTCCCCATAGTGAAATTAATTTAGAAAATTTGACCAAAAAACTCGTCGTTTTACTAGCTCTATGTACTGCACATAGGGTGCAGACATTCTCTTTAATTAAAATAAGTAATATTAAAATTAATTTAAGTGGTATCGAAATTATCATAACAGATATTATTAAAACTTCAGGGATCGGACGGGACCAGCCAGTGTTGTATTTACCCTTTTTTAGAGAAAATCTTTCAATTTGTCCGGCCACAACTTTGGTTGACTACATGTCTGCAACGAAGGACATAAGGCCTTCGGACATAGATCACCTCTTAATTACTGTGAAGCGTCCTTACAAGAACGCGACAGCACAGACAATAAGCAGGTGGATCAAACAAACGTTGTGTGCAAGCGGTGTCGACGTGGCAGTTTACGGCGCACACAGTGCCCGCCACGCTGCCACGTCGGCGGCGCGTGCAGCCGGACTTAGTCTGGACCTCATTCGGAAAACGGCTGGCTGGACCGCGTCCTCCCAGACCTTTGCTAAGTATTATCATAGGCCTATTGTAGATGCTTCGGTGCCGACCACCGTCCGGTGCTACACGCTTACGAAGTGCTCCGTCTTTTTAATTGTTTTCTATTGTAATATCGTGTAATTGTGTCCATTGTGTGTGTTGACGTGTGCAGGAAATTGTGCCCGTCAATTTGGTGCTTGCACCAACAAAATCGTACAGAAAGTGACTGTGAATTCATTACTTTTAGTTTTTGTTTACATAGTATTAGGTCAGTGTTTAGTTGTAGCGTAACTGTTTTGAATTGAAGAAAAGGGACAGGAGGACATTTTATTTAGTTTGTATATGTTTTCTTTTTATTATTTTTCACTTTTTACCGTGTTTTTAATGTGTTCTGTGTAATTTTGTTGTAAATACAACCTAAAAATAGCGTGGTGTTAACTGACAGGACAGGAACAACCGTAGTGTGGGGACACTTTTACCAAGTACGGCCAAGTACGGCAATCGATTATTCAATTGATTCGACTATCGAGTCAATTGAATTGAAGACTATTTTTGGTTTATTGTGAACTTGTTTTGTGTAAGACTTTGGTTGCAGGGCTCATAGCCGATGAGTAGCTCGGAAGGGGGGGTGCCCCCCCCCCCTCGGACATGGAGGGCTTTACTGTGTTCCGGCCGAGGAAGTCTATCCGGCGGACCCCACCGACGGTCTCGACCGCTGGAAGACCCCGGGAACGCGTAGCGGCGCGCTCCCCCTCGCCCTCACCGACCCCTATCCCCCTGGACCCTCCCCCCCAGACCTCCCCGACGGCTATGTCGACTGTGGCTGAGATCGCCAACGCGGCCTACCACGCCGTGTGGCAGCGGATGTCGCCGAAGACGTCGCCCCCGCCGCCCCCTAGCACCCCCGCCGCCGCCCCTGCCCCCTCTGACGCCCCATCCAAGCGCGTGCTCTCGCCAGACGAGGCGACCGTCTCTGTGCGCCCCAAGCGGCGCCTGCGCGGCGCAACCTCGCAGGCCGCCCCCGCCCCCCTGGCGCCCCTCGCAACCCCCATGACCGACTACGGGACGCCCATCACGTCGGAGGACGAGGAGGCCGTGGAGACCAGTGACCTCAGCAGGGCGTCGACGCGGCAGCTGCTGGCGCGCGCCAACATGGTCGCGCGCTCCATCTCCGGAGTAGCGAGTGGACCGGGTTCAAGGATCAACAAGGCGGACTTGGCTATCCTGAACGCCAACCTACAGGCCATGTTGGAGATAGTGGGACACTTGGCCATCTCGTCGGAGGAGATCAGAGGCCAGATCCGGGACGCGAGGAAGACGACCGCCGCCCTGGACGAGGAGTGCGAGCGGGAGCGCGAGAGGGCGATACGTGCTGAGGCGGTTGCCTTTAACGCGCGAGCGGAGGCTGCTGCGGCGGCGGCGACGACCACTCCTGCGGCGACGACGTATGCAGCGAAGGCTCGTGCGCCCCAAGGACCGATGGTGGCGCTCTACCCGGCGGAGGGGTCCGCCATGAAGACATCGGAGGAGACTAAGAAATTGCTGAAGACCTCCATAGCCCCCGCCAGCCTTCAGATCAAGGTGGACAAGGTCCGAAGAGTGGGGAACGCAGGCGTCCTCGTTCAAACGAGAACCGTTGAGGACATGGCGAGGCTCAAGACGGCTCTTCCGGCCAATATCAAGGCCAACGACCTAAAAGGAAGACCACCACTTGTGGTTATAAGGGACCTCGAAGGCACGGACCCTAAATTGGAAGAGGTAATAAAAGCGGTTGTAGACCAAAACTTCGGGGGGTCAGAGTGGACCTACGACAAGGTGCTGAGCCAATGCCGCTTGGCCTTTAGGAAGAGCCGCCTCGGATCTGCCCATTCGGCGATGGTGTTGGCCTGTTCCCCAAGCCTGAGAAAGGCGCTCATCGGGAAGGGCCGACTGTACGTAGGGTGGAACGTGTGCCGCGTGGAGGACTTCACGACGGCCATCATGTGCACAAATTGCTGCACTTACGGGCACAACGCCAAGCGTTGCAGGCAAGAAAAGCCCACGTGTTCCAGATGCGGCATCACCGGCCACGTCCCCGCTGACTGCAAAGAGCAAGACGACAGATGCGCCACCTGCCACAGATTCGGGCAGAAGGGCGCGGAGACGCACCAGACAGGTGCCAGAGATTGCCCAGCACGTGTACACGCCGAACGGCGTATGGCGGATTCTACGGCCTTTTAATGGCTCCCACAGGGTGTACAGTCGGCCAAATAAATCTGGCGCGGTCAGAACTTGCCACTACGGAGTTACCCATCGTAGCAGAGGAGTTGGGCCTGGACGTCGTTCTGGCTCAAGAGCATTATCCCAGGGCCCAACCGGACGCCGCGAGCAGCGGATGGCTGCAGTGCGGCGATCGTGCCAAGGCGGGTGTGTATGTTCGTCGCACGGACCTCCCATGTGCCGTCTTATACCATCTGTCGACCACGCATTGCTTAGTGTGTCATGTACTAAACGACGAAGAGGGCACGTATATGTAGCACGGATTCACTCGAGGTCGGTCGACGGTGACTGCGCTAAATACCATCTTCAGCGCAGCCAGGGGTACCTCGTCGAAGTACGTACAAGCCATTTTCTTAGACATCTCTGGAGCCTTCGATAACGCCTGGTGGCCCATGATATTGCTCAAGGTGAAGCGCGGAGGGTGCCCCCCCAACATCTTCAGGATGATGGCGGGGTACTTCGTGAATCGCCGGGTGGGCTTGTTCGTGGGTGACCGGGCGTTATGGAAGGCAGCAACGATGGGTTGCCCGCAGGGATCGGTGTTGGGACCCACGCTCTGGAACGTGCTGATGGACGACTTGCTTCGACTGCCCCTCCCGGGGGGGGTCAGTATCGTGGCTTACGCCGACGATGTGACGCTTTTGATAGAATCCGGATCCCGGGCGAGCATAGAGGCCACGGCCTCTACGGTTTTACAGCTCGTCGGTGACTGGGGTGCCCGTAACCGACTGGAATTCGCGCCTGCTAAGTCGGTTACCATGACGATCAGGGGTAAATTCCAGAGGCCCCCAGTCATCAGGTTCGGGGGGACTTCTATCAAAAGCGTCACGTCGACCACGGTGCTCGGAGTGGTGGTCGACTCGAGTCTCTCGTTCGCACGGCATGCGTTATCGATAGGGGAGAGGGCGGCAAATTGCTTCGGCAAGATGTCGAGAGTATCGGCGTCCTCTTGGGGTATACGGTACAGAGCCCTACGGGAGCTGTACCGCGGCACTTACATCGCCACGGTAACGTATGCTGCAGCATGTTGGTTCGAGCGCGCGTCCCTTCACGTTGTGCGGAGTGCGCTCCTGCGCACCCAGAGACCAGCCTTAGTCCTTCTGACGAAGGCGTACCGTTCGACGAGTACCGACGCACTGCCGGTGCTTGCCGGTGTGCTTCCGGCTGACCTCGAGGTAATCCGGGCGGGCAGACTAGGCGAGACGCGCGAGTCCGCGCTTGCCAAGGACGAGTTCAAGGGTGCCGAACTCAGAATAACTGAGTCCGTCCAGGCCGCATGGCAGGGACGTTGGGACACGTCGGACAAGGGGAGGGAGCTTTATCGGTTCTTCCCGGATGTGGTGGTTCGTCTCAAGGCGACTTGGGTCGAGCCGGACTATGAAACCTCACAGTTGCTGACAGGCCACGGTTGCTTCAGGGGTAGACTTTTCCGCATGAGACTCGCCGATGTGAGCTCATGCTACTGCGGGGGTAGCGACGTAGAGGACGTACACCACGCTCTGTGGGAATGCGAACTCTACGGAGAAGCGCGTAGGATTCTTCTGGACAAGGTGAAGACGCTTGAGGTGGGCCCGATCTATTACCCGGACCTCGTGGGGACGGAGGCGAACTTCAGACAGCTACGGGACTTCGCGCGGCGATGGCACAAGATTAGGAGTGGGCTAGAAAGAGAGAGGTGAAGAGCGAAGACGCCGCAGAAGAGGCAGAAGACTGGGCAGTGGGAGCAAGCGGTACCACTTCGGGTGGGCTCGGACGACCTGGAAGGCACCGAAGGCGTACGAGTGATGTCCGCCCCAGAAAGGGGAGAAGGACCATAGGGACAAGGAAGACAGACAAAGAATAACTTGTAGGAGAGATTAAGGTGCGCTGTGAAACCAGAGCCTCCGGCAACTAGCAGCGCACTCTCCCGTGATTCGGCCTGTATAACCGTAAGGTTGCGTCAGGCCATGGGAAGGTGGTGGGTTTGTCCCTGCAAAAAAAAAAAAAAAAAAAAAAAAAAAAAAAAAAAAAAAAAGGCCTATTGTAGAAGAATCAAACTTCGCAAAGTCAGTTTGTTTACCTGCCAATATAATATTTGATTGATATGGTTGTTGATTATAAATTATAATTAAGTATTGTTGATTAAACCAATTTTTTTTGTTATTCTTAATTAAATAAATTGAAGGTGTTTTGTATTCTCGTGTATTATTGTAGCACATCTATTTTATAAATAAAGTCAACAATGAGTAGGTAACAAAACTCAATCTCTGAACATCTACTTGTTGATTTATATCGAAAATGAAACCACGAAATATTATATGGGATCAAACGAACTTCTAAGTGAAGTTCGATCAATATAATATGAGTGGTTTCATTTGAAGATATAAATCACCCAACCCACCCAAACCCTGTTTTGTTACTACCTAACACGAGAAGACTTGGACTTAAGTCATCACTCTAAAAAGAATGAGCTGTCACTGTCGAGTGTAGGGAGGGGAAGACGAAATCGTTATTTAAGTAATCGATATTTAAAAATATGAAATAAAAATCGATTAAAGATACTTAAAAATAAAACTATTAGCGTGCGGGTGTTGCCTTGTAGGTGAAAGGACTACTTGTTGATTTATATCTTCAAATGAAACCACTCATATTATATTGATCGAACTTCACTTAGAAGTTCGTTTGATCCCATATAATAGGTACACCTACTTACACCAATCACGATCTCGTGTCGGTTTATTTAAGAATTTAAAATGGGTGATATTAATTGACTCACTCATAGATTCTAAGATTGTTATTTCATATTGACAATAGGCAGGCCCATACTTGTTTGATATGCATTCACTGCTTGTTTGTGACTCTCGTACTATAAAAAAAAACCGGTGTTATACAGCATGATTGGTAATTAGTGGCTGATCTTTTGGGAGATAGAAGAGAACAATACTAGTCGATTTCACTATGGGATGTAGTATCCGAAAGCGAACCGTTTCTGAGCTATTAATTATTTTAGAATGTTATAAAAAGTCCGAAAAACACATCCGAACGCAATAAATCGCAGGGGCGGACTGGTATCTCTTACTAGTCTGTGGGACTGAGGGAGGTTTGCCAGCCCCTTGTTTCTGCAAACTCTTGCTATAGCGCTCTTGCTATAGCGCGCTCGCTGACACCTCTAGTTGGTATGCTTCTGTGTAGAGAGAGTAATTCGAATATTCTGACAAAGGTGTACATAAAGTTTATTATTATTATTAATACATATTTCCATTTTCTTTTAACGAACGAGGTCGACTTAAACTTTGTAGGTACCTTTTACGTTGGCAAATAGTTATTTCGTCTCCACCACCTACACTGCGCAAGAAACCAAACAAAAGGAAACGGACCACAAAAATCTATTTTCGGACGTGAACGCTATCACAACGACATAACAATCAAAATGCAACGTCGTCGATCATAACTCGTTATTGGTACGGAAGTTTGTGCAGCGTATTTGGGTCACCTAGATTAGTTTTAGTGTTTTGGCACACTTGTTGCTTTCTTTAAGCTGTGAGCGGTACGGAGGTGATTTACTTACAATGTTACGAAGGAGAAAATTTCAGCACAGGGACGGACTAAGAACTTTCATCCCAAATGACCCCCTTAAGGGGGAAAATTAGAAAGTCTCTCTCTCTACTCGTAACGCTACTCATGTTTATCGAACCAGCACTGGCCAATAAAATAACAATAACAGCTGTACCACAATTGTGATTTTTAACCGTTTTTACTTTCTCGTATACCTACGCAGTATAGAGGAAGTCTTGTAATCGTCAAAAAATTTGACCTCGAGATTTTGACGGATTTACACGTTTTGGACCTCCCTGAGTCCAAAAATACCTTGTTATGGGTTTTACTTAAAAAATGACGGATTTGCAAACAAACTTTGCACCACCTTTTCACCACCTTAGAGGGTGAAATTCGGAAAATCCTTTCTTAGTGCACCCCTAGACTTCATAAGGAACCTACGTGCCAAATTTGGAATCTCTGACCCAGCGGTTTGGGCTGTGCGTTGATAAATCAGTCAGTCAGTATTCATTTTTATATATTAGATGTGTACCTTGTGCTCGCGCAAATCTGAGAAAACATTGAAATTCGACATATTACATTTAAAAAAACCTACATAGTTTTTTATTATGTTAAAAACATTTTAAATTATCATAAAGATCGGCTAAGAAATAGGGGAAGTAAAAAAAAATCTCCGTTTCTATGCAGACGGTGCTCGTCTATCCTTGGTCTATCCTCTTAACTAAGAGACTACATAATTATCTCAATACAGATCATAATTATATCCATACAGTATACCTACTAGGTGGTACCACTTTAAGGCCACAGTCTATATTATAATTTTTTACGCTGTGGTATAGCTACAACCCATCTAATTCTGACAGTCTCTACATAATTATGTATGTTGCCAATAGCGATTTGTCCGCCTCACAAACATAATCATTTCGGTAATTACTAGCCAAGACTTACGTCAACCAGTACAATAGCCACTACGAAAAACTATACACGTTGCTGAAAACCGACTTCTATGACAAAAGAGTACAGATTGATTAATAATATCTATAAAAGTGTATCACATGATGTGCCGGTTACTGTACACCCTGTACAATGGGCGAACGCGTCATTCTGATCATCGAAGCCATATGAGTGACGACATGTAGATGTACGTATGTTTATAAATAATGGATATTACATTGTATCGTTACGTAACAATGACAACGGAAGATATTTCGTTCGTTATTCGATACTTTATACCTTTGCGAGTTAATACTTGTAATAGGGGTTAAAGTATGAAATTGACGATTTTTTCCTCATTATTCATTAGTGTATAATTCCTTTAATACAATAGCTATGACAATTATTCTTTTTTTATTTTAAACTTCATTACAAGGACTTATATTTATGTATTAAATTTTAATCTTATTTTATTTTTTTCACTAGAAATAAATCTTCAAAAACAGCACTTCGTAAGAGGTGTCCGTTTCCGTTATAAAAACATGAATATTTTTTTACAGATATCAATTCGCAATTTTTTTCTCTAAGTATCCTATACTTAGCTTAATGTTGTCTAAACATGTTCACTAAATTACACAAAATTTAGATATGTGGTTCCTTAAAAAATCGCAAATATATTTCTATGGAAAAAAATATTTTCGTTAAATTCTCCATACAAAACGGCAATTTCATACTTAAACCCCTAATATTATTATAATAAACATAGGTTGGATAGTGCGAATGTATTTGCATTATTTTTGTTCCCATCTTCCAACCTGACATTGATATACAGTGGTGTGCAATAGTGCATATTAGAGTTTGGTTTTAAATTGAAGTTCACTTATAAAATTGTAATCGAATTATTATACTTAAGCCATATTAATCTCCTATCAATTTTGATGCCGATAATTTTTTGACCTTCCCTTAGTGCCTTATAGTTATTTTTAACTAGCTAAAAGAAATTCATTTTTTAATAATAAGTATTTCTTTTTTTCTATTTTCCTTGTAATTTTTGCACATTTTCTCACCATTTAAGCTTTCCCTAAACTTCCAAAAATATTTTAATACCAAAATTAACCAAATCGGTCCCGAAATTCGCGAATTTTATTGAGACTAACGAACAACAATTATTTTTTTATGTACATACTAGCTGACCCCGCAAAACGTTGTTCTGCCATAAGTAAATATCTTTTCTTTTTGACGGTACAAAATATATTTTACGAACTATTCTCATACCTACCAAAAATTTAATAAATATCGGTCTAACCGTTTCGGACGAGTTCGACCACAAACACGAGATTTTTATACAGAATGTTTGGTACACGGGGTATCAAGCGGGCACACCTACCCATGCTAACATAGTCATATAAATAAGACGGTGATATCAAAAAATTTTGATTTCTCCATAAAATAGACCGATCGGAAAAACGAAAACAAAACCTCCTTCGATAAAGGAGGCAGTAGTCGACCACGCTTACCCAATGGGGATTGGTGGATGGAGTATAAGGTGATCAATACCCCTTTGCTGGTCCATTAGTCGCCTTCTACGACACCCATTGGAGGATACGTGGTGATGCTATTCTACTCCGCCGGCATCACACGGCCTCTAAGATGTTTATAACCTACCATTATTATTAGTTAACCTACCAATAATAACGGTACTCCATTCTATTATATTGATAGAACATCGATAAACGGTAATTCGGCTAACCATTCGACGCTGTAAATACATATAATTAAAAATTATTTAATCATATTTTTCTATAATGAAATAGACCTTAGTTTTTCCTTTATTACATTCTTCGGTTTTTCCCGATTTATTGAGGAAAAATACAAGCAGTATTGCACATAATACTTTTCTCGAATATTATGATAAAATGTTACCTTAAAAACACGGAAAAAATTGGAATTATTCAACACTGAATCAGAAATGGTGGTTTTACCTATAGGGAAAAAAATAAATAAAAACATATTTGTCAATGATAAATTACAAATATGTTGACATTGCATCATCTACATAACAACTTTCAGCACCTACATGAATAATAACCGCACTACAGTAAATTCCATATAACTAGCTTTGATGGAAAACTAATATTATAAAAACACATTGAAAAAGTATTGTACACGACACCCACCGGTGATCACTATTTCAACTTTTTCACAAGCAAATGGCTGACATGAATGAAATAGAAAATGGATGACTTTACATATTTTTTGTATCGTTCTTTCTGCGCGAATATTAGAAACTTTAACGCGAAAATTTAACGCGTAAAATCTACTAACCATACTCTTTCTGGAATATGAAGTAACCTATGTACTATTAAATAAATAATAAAATATTTCTACGCTCACACCAATTATCTAGCCCAAATTAAGTATCATTAAGAACTCGTGTTATGGATACTGGATAACTTAAAATATTCTACTCTATAATCTACATATATTTGTGCAAATTTCGTCTAGATCTATTCAGATGTTCTGGTACTTGATTATATAACAAACATCGATCATATGACATAGGTACCGACTTTGACTTACATAACTTTCTTTTGCTTTTTCCCTCTTCATGTCAAGCTCTCCAGTGTAACAACTAACAACCGTTTCAATTATGTTTATTCTAAATTACTTAGAACTTACTTACTTAATTAATTACACTATCTCGCTAAACTTTGCTTTTATAAAAGTATCTCATATAAGTAATACCTGTGGTATATGTCTTGCATAGAAAGTAGGTAGGTATCTACCGCTAAAGATTTTTCGTCGTGCAAAACGTGTAAAAAATAATTAACATATTAATGAGATTTCTGCTCAAGAAATGTATTAAAAGTAACATTGGAAAATAGTATTTTTAAACGACTTCAAAAAAGGATGAGGTTAGTAATTCGTATTCATATTTTTTTTAGGTATGTGTTCCCCGATTACTCCAAGACGCCTGGACCGTTTTGAAAAATTATATTTTCTTAAACTTAGAATTTTTATTTCCCCATTTTGCGCCGGTTTTTTTTTTATTTCAAATCATAGTTTTAAATTTACTTTCGAGTAGGGACTAAATTGTTTATTTATCTACACTACGTGTCGTTTACTATCCTTCGCGTATCAATTTGAATTAAAAAAATATTAAGAAGGCGCGTGAGGAAATGCAATCATTATTACGTTTCGAGTGGACACAAAATAATTTATGTTATCCGCCTAAATTCTATTCTAAATAATAATTAACTTTATTGGTAATTAGGTATATTGTTGTAATTTTTATAGGTTCACGAGTAAGCGGAAAGTCCCAGGTAAATAACAAATTAATATTATTTGTATGTGTCTACATTCTTATTTGAAACCAGTTTGAGTAACGACAAATTTGTTTGGGTATACCTAATCATTTACATTTGCCTATTCTCAGCGCATATGAAGACAAAACATAATAATAATAAGATTACAAAGAGAAATGTTTACACTAATATAACGGAATTAATTGTTTGCTATATTCAAATTCTTCTAATCATAATCTCATCTTATTAATAATTGAGAGATTTTTTGCCCAATCAAACAAATCAACACACAAAATAAAGAAAGAAAAAAAATTAAAAAATCAAAATTTTGAAAGCGAAACTGATGTTCTGATTTTGAATCAAATTCAAGCCTAATCAGGAAATGACATAAAAATGAAAAGAACGAAACAAAAAACATAACATAAACTTCAAAATACGGACTCAACTCTAAGCTACTCGAAGACTACAATGAAAAAAATCATAAAGAAAAAACGTAAACCCAACGACAGCTATGTCGCGCAAATTCCTTGGTCCGTTTTCTAGTAACGCCTTTAACTTCTCACTTGTCAGACTCCCTCTGAAAGCATCCCAACAAGAGAAAATTAGGAAATTAATATCTCTACTAAAATCTTATAACCTTTTAGTGACATTAAATTTGCTACGATCAGAGTCGGAATGAAAAAATGGTGGAACAGATTTGATCCCTGCATCAGATTTGTGTGATGGTAAACTGCCATTTTGGAATTTAAAATTCCACCAAATATCCAAATATACCTTCCTACTAAAAGATGTAGTAGTAGAAGAAGCTAGCAACAGGCGTATTAAGTCTAGTTACATCAATAATTGACTACTTACTTACACAAGACACAAATGATATAGTTTTTAGGAAAATATCAAATCAAGAAAGTTATGTTGCGCCCAATACCCAAAATTTAACGACAGGAAAAGAATACAGAAGGATCATGCATATGGCGTAGTTGTTATTATAGCCTGTCAATATTTTATCAAAAATTAATCATGCATATTTTTTAGAGGCTTCTGATCTCGCCATGGCTTCAATGATCTAAAAGAGGCACGGGCAATTTCATACAATTTAACAGCTCCCATAGAGAGAGGATCTGACAACAAAACATTTAACTCCCAATATAGATTTGAATAAAACATGCATGTTTTTATAAATCGTTAAGTAATACAAATTGTTAAAACTGCCAATTTCCACGATCAAGAGTGAAATGGTATCGATAGTATTCAAAACGCTATCACTCTGTTAGCAATGCATTGAAATCGATAAAACAAAAAGATACATCAACTAATATTGTTTGGCACAAAGCCAACTTTGTGTATGTAGGTATATCTGTCACAATATAGAAGGCTGCTGCTGTTAGACTCAATGTATATACTTCATTTCCAAGCTATTATCAGTAATGTTTGAAAATCACGAGGCAGACATGACAGGGAAATGCGAAACAAAAGACTTGGCGCTCCGTTTACTAGACCATAATAGTTCTGACTACACACTACTAACAAATACTATTTCATGGTTTACTTGAATTGAGAATGCGATGCCATGAATTGGTATTATTAAATTACATTACACATAACTTTTGCAAGGAAGAACGCAAGACATGCGAAACGACTCAATCACGATTGATAGGTCTAAGTAAGAAGAATTGAGTGGAGACAGAAAATAATATTTACAATAACAGTAATAGAGATTCTTGTGAAATTTTTTAAAAGGATCACTATTTTTATAATAATACGTTACAATTTTATTGTTTATTCGAAATCGCGAACTAGAATGAAGCTTCATTTGCATGGAGTCGAAATTGTCCCAATAATAATCTTAAATCAAAGAGATTAAAGTTATGTTCGAGTAACAATCGTGCTAAGATCAAAAAACCTCATTTATATAAAATTGTTATAAATTAAGGACCATGACTGCAAAACGTTTAAACGTAATTTTATAAAATAAAACATAATTGATTAAACTATCAAAAAAGTCATCATCATAATACAAGTTTTATAGATGTCACCTAAATATATACTCAGGGAGAAAGTGTCGATCCTAGTAAATGAAGTAATTCTGGATAATAACCAACTTTTTGATACCGTATCAACAACCATAATTTTGGATATTGAATAACAACACATTAGTGTATTTGGAATAGAATTGACAATATCTAATCTTATATCTAACTAAGCAGCAACACCCGCATTGAACATAATAATAAATCAACTGAATAAATTTTCATCCGTTCCATTTAATTCTATACCCGTAACATTACAATTATGTTTTGGATTACTTTTTTTACATCTTGCATATCATTCACTATCAAATTGCTATGAGGGAATCTAAAGAAACAGGGATATTATTGTAGTACCTAATAAATTCTAACATGACTGAGCGTTTGGTTCATTGAATTTATATAGGACATCGGTTTAATTTATAATCATCGGTTGAATTGAAAGATGTCAAAAGCAGCAAATTGTCTTGGATCCACCTTCATTATCTAGCTATGTTTGCAGGTGGAATGGGGTAATTTATTGGACCGTTTTAAGTAAAAATGTCAATACTGTTATCCTCCAAACCCCATTGACTAAAACATTTTCCATTTAAAGTGATGATAATGATTGTCACATAAATTAGTTCAATGTTCAGTCCTCTGAATTTTAATCGCTTTGTGTCTCCGGTCAACAATATTAAAACGGAAAATAATTATTCTAGTTTTACCTGACTTCTCTCTTCTCAGCTTCCTCTTGGGAGATGTCTTCCTCCACGGAGTAGTCAAGGATTGACTTCACTCCGAAAGACCGCAATCTGTAATTTAAAACCGAAGGTCAAGGATTACATTAAAAATTCCCATCGCTTAAAATTTTACATTATATTTTATAATATCTACTAAATAACTTTTGCTTAGGTTTGTCTAGATTGGTCAATAAGAATTTCAAATCTCACGAGTCTTCGTGTTTCGACATGTCCATGTGCAATGTTTTCTTAGTTACTGATACAGCCTTAACTCTTTATTGAACTTAATAACATAAAAATAACAAATAAACCGTGATACAGTTTGCAAGGGCGACCTTATCTCTATAAGAGATCTCTGCCAGCCAACCCAAAAACGTGAGAGAGAGAGAGATACTAAGTTGTTAGGTCTTGACTATCTATCTTAAAAACTACGGAATCGATTTTGATGATACTTGCACAGTTCTCTAAATCATTTTTATTTTTGACTTATAGTTTTACATATAAATAATGCACACATAATACACTCAGGTAGGTAGGTACCCGTGCTTAGAAGCTGGCAATTCTGAGAATATTACATACATACGGATCCCATTGATAAGCTCCTTTTACACCTATGGCTTAAAACTCGAACGCATTGTTTATTCATTTAGGTACAATTTGTACGCTTTCATAAGCATACAAGTTTGATTATTTTTGTGTTTATGAAATTTGGCAGATGTTCTTTAGGGAACACATATTTCTACAAAGAAAAACTATTAACTTGTCATACCTCTCAATGGTGGGCTTGATTTTGTTCTGGTCTTCGCCAGCTACGAACTGGCCGTAGAAGGTGGCCTTCATTATAGCTTCAAACAGCCGCTTGCCCACCACTTGCCGGAGCCTTTTCATCAACTGAGAACAATAATATGGTACGTGTAAATTAACTCCTATAGATTACGTATAGTGATAAGTATGAAAAAAGTGATGATTCGAGCATGTAGGTACTTGGAAAGGATGCATGAAAGTATATTGACGAAAAGGATAATTATATGAATCGGAAGTGAACGAATATGTGGGTCGAGCAAGAGCTAGGCGAAAGGTTAAATGAATGAAAATGAAAGAAAGTGAAAGGAAATAATAGAAAATGAAAGAATGTTAAAGGAAATGAAAGAAAGTGAAAGGAAATAAAATGAAAGAAAGTGAAAGAAATTAAGGAAAGTGAAAAGAAATAATAATAATAATCCAAATTAAGTATCATTAAGAACTTGTGTTAAGGATACTAGATAACGGACAAACTGTTTTTATATACATAATATTTTTTTAGATATTTTTATAAATAAACATAAATAAATATTATGGTTGTATAATATTTATTTATGTTTATTTGACTCCTCAACAAATATTCGTGAAATGAAAGAAAAATAAAGAAAATAAATAAAATGAAAATTAACGCGTAGGGATCTAAGAAGAGATATCTGCCCACCCCTAGGGAGAAAACTGGAGAAAAGTGTGATTTTATGTATGTATGTAGATTGTAGTACCTCGTCATTTTCGTACCGTTCTCCCAAATTTTTCGGGGTCGGTGCAGTATGCCTTGATATCGACAATACTGCTTAAGGATTTGGTATTACATTTTTACGGCCGTGTGTCTGACACCCAACCTCCTTGGGGACGACTGATTTAAAAATGAGAAATCTTTAGACATTACACCTAAACATTTCAGTTTTTGCCAAAGATTTGAATTTGAAAAATAAAATACAACAATTGGTTCTGTATTATACTTGTATATGGACTACCACGTGAGCATAATAACCTGAGATCATAATAATACGCCATGAAAGAAAGGTAGAAAGAAATGTATTGTATTGTTTTATTGTACACATGAGTAAAAGAAATATACATTTAGAAAAGTACCTATGTACCAAGGTGAGCTTATCTCTTCCAGCTTTAGTGTGATAATTTGAAAGCGAGATTGATGTGTACACGCAGCAAATTAATTACCAAAATAAACATTTAATGACTAGCAAACATAAAAAGAAAAAAGACATTATTCATAACGAGAATCTTACTGGAACTAAATGTATATCTACTATAAACTAGATATACTGGGTGTAAAAGACATGAACAGTCAAACGAGAACCATGTATTCTATACATCAAAATAAGACATATTTCAAAAAGAATATTGCTGGGAAATGACTTTTATTTTTTGGTGTTAAAAAAAATTGTAAAATGTACCGCGCAATGTAAAGGGCTCAACTCGCACGCAACTCGCAAAACCGCGATAATTTTGCCAGACTGCGGCCCCGTTCGTTTGTGTCCGTGCACATCGAGTAAACTACATTGAACGCTAACGTTTTGAAGCCATTTTTTTTATAAAAATTATGACTTTAACCTTCAATAAAATCGTAACTATCAATTTCCCAGGTATAGTCTAAAGGAAGAAAAATGTTATGATGGTGAGCAGAATACATGATTCTCGTTTGACTGTTCATGTCTTTTACATCCTGTATGTTTCTATGTGGCAAAGATTGAAACAATGCAGCAATTATTCAACAGCAATATAACAATAATTCGGCTAAAATAACAGCTGAATAAATATACGAACAGCACTTTAAACTCTAACAATCATGTGAATAAAATTACGAGACCATAATAACGATTGCATTTTTTAGGAGCGGATTACAGATTCCATTTTTTTTTATGTTACGAGATGGCAAACAAGCTTGCGACCCACCTGATGTTAAGTGGTCACCGCCACCTATTGACACTTGCAATATTAAGTGTAAATCACTTAACACCGCAGGTGCGTTTGCCATCCTGGGGACTAAGATGATATGCCCACCATGCCCAGTAATTACACTGGCTACCTTTCCCTTCAATCCGAAACACAGCGAACTGCTTCACGGCAGAAATAAGAAAGGCGGTGGTACCTACCCAGACGACCCTACATATGGGTCTACCACCTAGTAAATAAATTTGAAATTCGTAATTCGTTTCCAAAAAATCAGCTTACCTAATTAATTTTTGATTTAATCAAATTCCAATACGCGACACGATGCGCCAGTGTTGAGCGTTACGTTGTCAGTGGGGTGTCAATAACGTGACTTATAGAAAATGCTAAAATTCGAATTCACGTTTCATCCAGTCGCGTCTTTACATGTCGTACAACAAAGTCCATTCGAGACGTACTTACTAATCGGTCGGTTTACGGTGGCCGGTACATCCGATAAATCAGTGACCATTGCAATAGTGAAATGAACCTACATAATTCCTAAGAAAAGTCGATCAGAAAATGTAATATTTTCAAGGAATGAAAAATCGGCCCGATTGTCGGTGGTACAAATAGTCAGACGTGGGCAAGCCGTTACGGCAACCAATATCGCAACCGTTTTGAGATGGTTTTTGCTCTTCTAAACCAATCAAACTTGTCACCAATATAGGTTACGCACCTATACATATAACACGCACATACAATCACGCTTACTACCCAAAAGAGTCTGCCTAGCAGAGCCTTGCAACGTCTAAATAGAGACTATAGTCTAGTTATACATAAAGCCACATTATGGCAAGGTTCTTACAGAGCCATAGTGTTGTTGATTTTATTTTCTTATACCCTAATATCGACTGCATAAGAAAAAATGGCCATCAGAATGTAGCCTTAGAATCGGTTAACACGTCCGCGTAGTAACACACTACAATTTGGACCAAAGGACGTCTCAAGGAGACCACGATCACCAGTTACATGTTACATCACTAGTGTTCAATTTTAGACGTATGTTGTCTAGACATAGGCAGGGTTTACACTGAGCTAGAAAGATTTTAGGGATTATTAACTGGGTCTTTTTCTTGAGGAATGCAGAAATTATTAGCATTGCAATTTTCGCATTTTATTTAATCAAATCGAAATGTTCTAATAAGACATGTTATGTGTATCTACACTAACAACACACACTACAAAGTATTTTATGTTCTACTAGTGATGTTATGGAGCTCCGTGGGCGAATCTGGTAAAAAAACGTGGAATAATTTTCGAATAAGATACCATCCTTATGGGATTACGTATATAATTACTGAGTAAAAAGTGAAATTTTCGCAAAACTTAGACCCTCCAGCACTAACGTAGAAATAAAATCTAATCATCATCCTCCACAACGTACCCTCACCATGATCTGGTAATGGTCGTGGGACCTATCGGCTTGAATATCACTGGGGGAGGTCTATGACCAACAGTGGAAGTCATTCGGCTGGAAGTCTAATTCTAAAAACGTACAATATCTGTAACAAAAACTAATATATTCAAGTTTAAAGTATTATTAGGTATTTGGGTAGTCATCATTAACGAAAAGTAAATTAATATCCCATAATTTATTGAGGCATAAAACGACAAAAATGCGCTCATTTTTAAGGTTGTTTATTCTGTAAATGTTTGTTGTGGAGACACCAGTATGTCTCAAACCTTAGGAATATTATTGTAATTTTGTAGCATGCTCACAGTGTTTGCAAATCATCTGCATTAAAATATAAAATACTAGCTGCACGTCCCGACTTCCTACGGGTTGATAATTTTAATTTTTAAAACTTTTTTAAATGATTTGTATGTTTGTAACGAACAAATTCAAAAACTACTGGATTTATTTAAGTAAAATTTGGTACAAATATTAATTAGAAGTTAGCAAAGAACATAGGCTATCTTATATCGCGAAAAAAAGGCTTGAATTGATTGAAATAAGGGATGACAGTTTCTATGGAAGGTCGTCATTTGTGAATTTATAACAATGAAACTTAGAATTTAGACTTATGATAAGAAATAAATTTATATTTGTTCTAGCGGTTTTTCAAATTTTGACGTGTGTGGGGATGAAATAGGAGATGAAAAGTAGACTATGTGGTTTCCTAAAAATTCTAATCTAGGTATATTTGTACCAAATTTCATCCAAATCGTTCTAGTGGTTTTTTAGATTATTCATTACAAACATACAAACCTTTCCTCTTTATAATATTAGTATAGATATAAATAGGTATGTGCAAGACAATAAATTACATTTGTATCAATCGCTGGCCGGTTGAGGAAACGGTACACTTTTTACTTTCTCGTATACGTAGTATTCGTAAGTTTTGTAGTCGTAAAAAAATTCGACCTCGAGATTTTGACGAGAGTTTTTGGAATTATGCCTGTGTGTGTGTGTCTGTGCGTTAGCACAATAACTCGAGTATGCTTTAACTTATTGCAACCAAATTTAACATGTATAATATATAACATCAAAATATAAGGTTGCTATCAACTTTCGAGTCGTCGATCACGAAAGTTAAGCAACCAAGTGTGCGGTCGGTACTAGGATGGGTGACCAAAATTTAACATGCATGTATGACACCAAAATATAAGGTTTCTATCAACTTTTGAGTCGTTTCCGGTGTACGAGAAAGTTAAGGGGAGATCACTCGCGATTTTTAATTTAACAGTGTAGGTTCAATTAAACAACCATGCTATCACTTTACAAAATAAAGAAAGAAAGAAAGATTGAAAAAACTTGTATTCGGCTAGTACATTATACAGGGTGTAAAAGACATGAACAGTCAAACAAGAACCATGTATTCTGCTCACCATCATAACATTTTTTTACCTGGGAAATTGATAGTTACGATTTTATTGAAGGTCAAAGTCATAATTTTTTTTTAATTTTTTTATGAAAACGTATTCTATACGTTATTTCTTAGTTATTGTCCAGAGAAACATTATAATTTTTTTTAGTATTTCATAACAAAAAATGGCTTCAAAACGTTAGCGTTCAATGTAGCTCACTCGATGCGCACGGACACTTACGAACGGGGCCGCCGCCGTCTGGCAAAATTATCGCGGTTTTGCGAGTTGCGTGCGAGTTGAGCCCTCTACATTGCGCGGTACAATTTGCAATTTTTTTTAATAATACTCTTTATTGCACTTAAAATACATAAAAAAAGGTTGTCAAAACATAGTTTGCAAGGGCGAACTTATCTCTAGAAGAGATCTCTTCCAGTCAACCCATGAATATGTGTTAGTATGATGATGAGGTAGGCGACATAAATGCAAAAAAATATGTTTAGTGTCGAGTAAAATTTTATAAATACCTATCTAAACATATACATACCCATAAACGTACATACATGATATACATATACAAAATAACACACACATACATATATATAAATAAATAAATATATATATACATACTCATATATAGATACATATATATACTAAAATGGACATGATGAAATATATATACACTTACTGACTGGAGATTTGTGATAGATAGTACTGCTTCAGTCTAGTCTAACACCTAAAAATAAAAATCATTTCCCAGCAATAATTTATTTGAAATATGTCTTATTTTGATGTATAGAATACATGGTTCTCGTTTGACTGTTCATGTCTTTTACACCCAGTACCTATACACAATATAAACAGAGAAAGAAAATCACATGCATCACTTATATGTTGCCAAATCGCACTTGGTTCTCTCGCCCTAGCTATCTGTCTTTGTTTGCGTTTGAACTCCGCTTCTGCTTAGCTTAGATATAGTCTTTGCTAAGGTTATATAAAAAATACCAAGAAAACCTTTATTGCTAATCTACCTCCATGATTCTTTACCTTAGGTTGACCAAACTGAATATCTATAGTATATTTATCTATCCATAGTAAATTTCCTGTTAACTAATTTATTTTTAACGGTCAATTGCCTATAGATTTCGTGTAAATATTTATAGTCAACTGACACGTCACACATTCAAGGCTACGGAGATTCGGTTGGCAAGTCAATTTGTATAGGACGAGGTAGTTGACTCATAGTTGTGGTACAATTGGTGTTGTCAACATTGTAGATACCTCAGACAAAGAATCCTGGTAGATACCCACACCATAAACGTTTAATATGTCATAAGGTAACTTCCATGTTGAGAGTTTCTCTCGAGTTCTTGTTGCAAAAACACGTGTTGAGCGAATTAATTTTAAACTCAATCTACCGTACAATTGTCGGTTACTTTAATAAATTTTCACTTGATATTGGCGCAATGCGTAATCTAATCAAATCAAATATCTTTATTGCGTATCACATAACAATAAGGTTCTTATACATAGGCTGTACTTCCTGTGATACCCCGTAGGGGTACTGCAAACATTAATTACTTAAAATCTATAATCATATTAAACTTTGGCTATAAACTATAAAATAACATAAATCAATATTTTAACACTATTTTTAACATATTTATATAATTTCTATTTTTATAAAAAAAACCTAATGCTTGTATTGTATAAAGTAGGATGGTTGTATCTTTATGTGTCGCGATCGCCATTTATTTATAAGAAGATGAACTTCCATGTTGTATTAACATAAATTTCCAAAGGATTATTATGATGATGATTACTTCTTCGGAACCCGTGGTTGTCGTAAAAGTCGACTGAGTGAGACTTTGATGACCCGTGCAGACTTAGTGCCAAGGGATCACTCGCGCAGTGTCGATAAACAGAATTCCCCAGAAGGGTTCGTTTCAAGCAGAAGGCCGGCCAAACAAGAAGGATAAATTATGTTTAAAAAATCGGGAGTGGTCTCCCCTTGACATTCTCGTATACCGGAAACGACTCAAAGGTTGATAGAAATCCTATATTTTGATGACATACATGCATGTTAAATTTTGGTCACCCATCCAAGTACCGACCGCGCACTTGGTTGCTTAACTTTCGTGATCGATGGCTCAAAAGTTGATAGAAACCTTATATCTTGATGTCATACACGCATGTTAAATTTGGTTTCAATAAGAGCACACACATAGACATAATTTCAAAAACGGTATTTTTGGATTCAGGGAGGTCCAAAACGTGTAAATACGTCAAAATCTCAAGGTCAAATTTTTGAAGATTACAAGACTTCTATACCACAGAACACATTCTGTGTTCTATACTACGTATACGAGAAAGTAAAAACTGTGAGAACCGTGGAGAATGCCATTGGTGGAGGTGGGGTAGTTTGGCAACTCATTTTCTATGTCGCACAATCAAGAAATGTCCCTGTTCCCTCCTTCCTACAATCCTGAGTCATTCAAAAGAGGCGTGAAGAAGCACTTTACAGGTCGGCAAGGCGAGGGTGGTATCACGGCGGTGTATCTCTCGCGCTAGGTATCTTCGCATTTGGACTCCACTTCCACTTACCATCAGGTTTTTTTTATGTTGATTAGGCTGGGCGTTTGACCACCATCACGCCTGATGGAAAGCGATGATGAAAGCTAAGGTGGTACACGCTCGCCTAGAAGATGCTTGTTCACTCTGTCCTGATTATATACTAATCCGGGAAAATGGACCTCGGCAAAGAGTGTAACTCCTTAGCTGTTCGCATAATGAAAGCGGAAGCAAATCGCCAGGTGCGAATGGGAGGAATGTCAACAACATAAGGGTGAAAGCCCTCGCCACGCCAGGTGGAATAGCTTGACCTTTTTATTAAAAAAAAAACTCCCAAAAATTACCTATATTACTAATTGAATTGTAGGGAGCTAAAATACGCTTCCCACACCACTAACAATCTGCACGGTTCTCACAACTGAAATGGTCATAATCGATGCACTGCGGCTTTTCTTTAGCCTTAAAGCCACTTTTACACTAGGTAAGGGGGTGCTTAGTCGGTAGAAGTTCAACATAACCCGGAGCCGCCCTTCGGGCATCCATGAAGGATTGCAGCTTCTCCTTCCTTCAGGGTTCGGAAGGTCTTCTTGGCTTTTATCGTTACCGGTTTTTCGCTCCTTTCTGTGTGGAAAGGAAAGGGAGAGCAACGGAGGTGGTTAGGCCTTATAAATGCCGGCCGGCATGTATATAGTAGGAGCCATTAGACATTTTGAGAGACATATTTAACTTGTCGCCATTTCATTTTTGGTATGCAAATCTCAAAACCGGTTTAATTAGCGATCACAAATAGAATAAATTATAAAATTACTTTTGATCTATCTGTCGTGTTACCTAAAAGAAACACTGTATGTATATTGTATAAGCAGTGTGAATGACATTGAGAATTTTTTATAGTTTTCGCCAGCTCACGAGAAGTCGTCATAACGTTTGTTGCCAAACACTCCGACAACGCCTACATTTTTTATGTAATTTAATTCTTGTTTGTGTTTGTGAAATTTTTGTTTGTTATTAAATTGGGTATACAGTAAATATTATTATTAAGAATGATTGTCCTAGGTTATTTCTTTGGTTATTTTTTCATTATTTCTTTTGACATGGATCGTTTCTTCGGTTTTTCCATTTTTTATCTCGACAAAGTTCTTAGCAGTCATCTCAAGTGATAGTAAATGATAATAATGTCAAAGGTGCAAAACGAGCTTCTCACAGAGCATAACATAGCCGAAGGCTGCACTAGATGCACTATGGGATATATCGTATTTTTTATCAAAACAGTTGAGGTATTTTGGACTTTGGTAATAAATCCGCAAGGTATATTGAACAAACAATGCATTGCTACTATTCTTTTCAATACTGCTTGAGCAACCCCGCTAGATATAAATACATTGAACAACATAAGGTTTTCAGCCGCCCACTGCAAGCCAACCCACCGCTACCCCGTATCCTGCCCACCGATCGCGCTCTTTACGAAAGTTAGAACTAAAACCAAATCATTACCGTTTTCATATGTTTTGACGTCTGACAGCTGTCAAGCGGTTGTCAAAATGTATGAAAGCGGAAGCGATTTGGTTAATGCGTTGTAAATAGCACGATCAGGGGGCTGGATATCATTTGCGTATTATCCTCTTCACATGCATGTCTAAAAGGCGCGGTTGTTTCATGTTTTACTAGGTGGTAGACCCATATGTAGGGTCGTCCGGGTAGGTACCACCGCCTTTCTTAGTTCTGCCGCGAAGCAGTTCGCTGTGTTTCGGATTGAAGGGAAAGGTAGCCAGTGTAATTACTGGGCATGGAGGGCATATCATCTTAGTCCCCAGGATGGCAAACGCACTTGCGGTGGTAAGTGATTTACACTTAATATTGCAAGTGTCTATATAGGCGGTGGTGACCACATAACATCAGGTGGGCCGCAAGCTTATTTGCCATCTCGTAACATTAAAAAAAATGTAGCAAACGTAGTGGATTTGGAGACGCGCGTGGCAAGCCCTATTCTTTTTTCCATACATTTTAGCCAAAGATTGTCGCTGCGTCATACGAAAAAAATTGACTTTCTCGTATACCGGAAACGACTCAAAATTTGATAGAAACCTTATATTTTGATGTCATACATACATGTTAAATTTTGGTCACCCATCCGAGTACCGACCACGCACATGGTTGCTTAACTTTCGTGATCGATGACTCAAAAGTAACCCAATAGAAACCTTATATTTTGATACATGCATTTTGGCATACCTACATGCATGTTAAATTTTGTTGCAATAAATTAAAGCATACTCGAGTTATCGTACTAACGCACAGACATACACACAGACATAATTCCAAAAACAGTCAAAATCTCGAGGTCGAATTTTTTGACGATTACAAGACTTCCTCTATACCTACTTTGTCTACTACTTATACGAGAAAGTAAAAACAGCTGTCATTGCTTTATAGCATTAAAATTAGTGTGCGTCAATCAAAATGCATTTTCCGCAGCGCCTGCCGCATAAAACACCCGCGCGCTTTCTCACAAAGAATCTATTTCTATATCATTCCAAAGCTTAGAAACGTGAAAAAACCACTCAACAGGTGTAGTTGCACAACGTTTGGCAGTCTCTCAGTTTGCAATACTTGATGGATTGTAGGGATGCCAGTGAAAATTGGCTATAAATAAACAAAGCATTAGCCATGCCGGGTATACCTACCGGGAACACCTGCGGGGAATTCACGACCACTCCATTCCCATCAGTCAGCGCGATGTGGATGTCATCCAAAAATTTAGCAAGCGCACTATCGCTCTATTCGCGTTCCAATTTACTTTCATTCTACGCAGCTACTTCTGACACGCCACGAAATCGAAGTGGGATCGACAACACACTAGCGTGTGGAGTTTGGAGCGATGGAGTGATGAATTTGGATATCCAAAATATTTCGCTTGTTCCCAACGAGTCACAGTGTAACCTGTAACACTGTGACTCGTTGGGAGAACTTTGTAAAATAATTCCCAACCAGTCACACATGTGACACCTTGGGAGACCTCTCCGAAATTTACGAAATACAAATACTCACTTAACAAATGATTTTTATATAAGATAAACAGATATAGGTACTGTTTCCAGGCCACTAATCCCCATCGACTTTCCCTATCAATGTGGGATAGTGAACTTTTCAGTCTGTATGTTTCCAACCTGAAGTACCAGGCTACCATGACTATGCAGGAGATGTTTAGCATACTATTAAATCATAATCATAATACATAATTGGGTTAAATAATCTTTTATAATAATAAGTAACCTCTTATATGAATTGAATTGATAAAAGATTGGATAAGGTTCAGCTATATAAATAGAGTCCAAAATAGAATGAACATGTAACAGTATACATATCAGCAGGTTGGCCTAACGTTAGGAATGATATAAGAAAGGTCTCCCAATGTGTTACAGTGTGACTAGTTGGGAATCATTTTACAAAGTTCTCCCAACGAGTCACAGTGTTACAGGTTACAGTGTAACTCGTTGGTAACAAGCGAAATTTTTCGTCACTTCGTTCAAGCCACGTGAGATTCCGAACACACGGAAGGATTTTGGCTTATTTTGGAGTGAGGGCTTGGCGATCGTGAGTTTCCCAGAAACTATTTTCGACATTTGTATACAGAACTCGAGTTTATAATGCAGTTCATCATCAACAGCTCATATTGTCCCCACCGAGGGGCTCGAACCTACCCCACATTAGCGCGATCAGGCCTTAGTCAACCACGCTGGCCAAGTGCGGGTTGGTCGACTTCACACACAAGCTAAGAATTTCTTCATAGGTGTATGCAGGTTTCCTCACGATGTTTCCCTTCATCGTAAAAGCGTTAACGTGCATATGAATTCAAAATTTGAAAACACATTGGTGGCGGGGTTCGAACCGGTGCCTCTCGCGTGGGAGACAACGCCCTTAAGCACTACGCCACCGACGCTTCATTCAATAATGTAGTTTGTGTTATCTCTTTCTCACAATTTTTACATTTTAGCGCCATAAATATTACCATTTTTTTATACAATAAGATTTGCTAAATCTTATTGTGGCCCCAGTCCACCTGATGGTAAGCAGAAGTGGAGTCCAAGGAGTGGGGAGGCAGAAGTGGACTACAAGGTGCTTCTTCATGCCTCTTTTGAATGACCCAGGATTGTAAAAAGTGCTTGCTAGTAGTGAATTCCATTTCTTGATTGTGGGACACAGAAATGTGTTGCCGTTTCTTAGTTCGCGTTAGAATGGTATCCACAGTTTGTCGGTGATAACATAAGCCAGCACGTACGATCCTAAAGCAAAGCAGGAATCCACTGTTTGGATCTTTCCAGGTGAGCCGGCACAGCCATGTGATGCCGGCAGAGTAGAATAGCATCACCCCATATCCTCCAATGGGTGTCGTAGAAGGCGACTAATGGAAGCAAAGGGGTATTGAACACCTTATACTCCGTCCACCAATCCGCATTGGGCAAGCATGGTGGACTATTGCCTTAACCTCCTTCGATGACAAGGAGAGGCCTTGTGTCCCAGCAGTGGGTCGAATTAAAAAGGCTGTTATGATGAGGTGAGCCGATACCAAAGTGTCTATTGTGCGATCTGACAGAATGACATAGACAGATGATATAAGCATGTAAGGAATGCTCGAATGATGCACGAATGTTGATGGATCAATAAAAAAAAAACACTGACAAAACGTCATGTCGTATCAACAAGGCCGTTTTTGACCTATTGGAGGCCCTGGGCATATTAGGATAATGGGGCCCTTATGATTTTGACAGACCACTATTTTGTTAGAATAGACAAAGAAGTAAGTTGGTATCGTAGTCAGTAATTTAGGTTCGATTTTTGTAATCTGACTGGAATTAGGACTTTGAATTTGATCTAAGTGGGGCCCCTATCGATCGCGGGGCCCTGGACACTTGCCCAAAGCTCCCACTGGGAAAAATGGGTCTGCGTTAGCGGAGTTAGCGTTTTCACTCGCAGAAACGCTCTAGAGCGTTTGCCACTTAATTGTCACTTGTCGAAGCTACTGATGATAACTCTTTGTAGATAATACGACGCTTAATTGCTCACATCGTCTTCAAAACGTGCTTCACATACCAAACATCACGTGACGACCGCCAATTACAGTCATTCGTCAAAAAAACAAGTTTCGCAAAGCCCTACGTTCAAACAACACAAATAAATCTAAACCTTAAGCACAAGTCATCAAACTTCAGATTCGGGTAAAGAGACAAAATTTCGAGGGGAAGACAAGGAACAATGGCAAGCATAAATGCTTTCAATAGCTCCGACAATAGAGTTGAAAATAAAGTTGTCTGTGACGTCAAAACTTGTTGGGTAAGGAACAGGAGTCTGGTAAAAGGTCTGAAACATTGGAAACTAGTCCGACATAAAATAAGCTAAAAACGCGAGAAAGAACTGCTTTTAAGGTCTTTACATCGTGGAGTGGTCAGAAAAGCTACAGGCTACAAGCTACAGCTACATCAAGCGGTCAGGGTTCGAATTCTGGTGGTATAATGGGGGGCAAATGTTTATGTTTATTCGAACATTTCCTCATGAGACCATTATTGTTAACATATTAAGGTTTATTTATAAAAATGTATCCACAAGCTCCCGTTTTTATACATATACCTGCCTACTTAATTTGGGCTACATAATTTGTGTTTAACATCATTATTTTTATGCATAATATTAAGTGTTACTACTTATGTATAAACATAATTTAAATACAAATACAGTAGATATCTAATATGTCACACAATATTCTAAATAGGTACAAACAGCTTCTTTCAAAAATGATTTCAATAAAGTCATGTTATAGAATTTTAGAAATTCAACAAAACCCAAGGAAGCTATTTAGCTATGCTTATTCGTGATCGTTAAAAATCTACAGACTTTTTTATTGGTCTGAGTCTACAGTATAGATACATTTGCAGAAACGCAACACTGTTGTTTTTTTTGTCAATATGAAGCAGTAGCTAACCATAATCTTAGCGGGGAAGTTCTTGGCCTTCATCTCACCTAATACTAATTGATGATAAGAACGACGGTCAGCTTCACCTGGAACCAGTGGTGGAGCAAGACTTAATTTGACGTGGGCAAGGTACTCGGCGCGAAGCTCTAAGACCTTTTAACATGGGCGAGATAAACGGCTCAAGGCCAAGGCCGAAAAATAGGGTGGAGACCTTTGAGGATATAACAGTCTTTCGGGTGGAGCACGAGGCCCCTCGGATCGCGAGGTCGCAGGCGATCGTCCACCTCGCTACGCCTCTGCCTGGAACCCTACCACAGAAGGACTAGTAGAACACAATAATTTTATTGACACTCAATATAGCGGCAGATAATAAGGTGGTAGCTAGACATTCGCACTTATACCAGTCTCTCAATTCAATTCAATTATTGATTGCAATACAAGAGTTACAAGACATAAGATCTTAAATTTAAGTAGACATCATTGTGGACCCTGTCGGGCACAGCAAAAACATAAGTATCTAGAAGAGGCTAGGAAGGTACATGTTTGAAATTATTAGAGGGTAATGTTTGAAATTTATCTCTTTTTGTACTCTGACGATTGAAACCAAAACTTCTGGATCTAATTCCACTGTCTAGTCTAGTGGCTACGGAAGCGATTGAGAGTGATGAATCTGATAAAAAAAAACTATATTTTTCAACAAAGTTTCATAGTGTTCTTCTTCTTCTTAATAATGGCTTTCGAGGAATTACACGCTTAGCCAATGTCAAGTAAAAAAGGTGTCAAGTATAGTACCACAGATAATATAATACTATACTATATAGTACTAGTATTAGGGGTTTAAGTATGAAATTGCCGTTTTGTATAAAGAATTTAACGAAAATTAAATTTACCATACAAATATATTAGCGATTTTTTAAGGAACCAATAATATAAATGTTGTTTTATTTTGTGGATATATTGGGACATAATTAAGCTATAGGATACTTAGAGAAAAAAATTGAGAATTGATACCAGTAAAAAAATATTCATATTTTTATAACCGAGAAGAACACCTCTTAGCACGAGCTGTTTTTGAAGATTAATTTCTGGTCAAAAAAATTAAATGAGAATATTTTTTTTTACCTAATTATAAGACCTTGTAATGAAGTTTAAAATAAAAAAAGAATAATGGACATAGCTATTGTATTAAAGGAAGTATCCACTAATGAATAATGAGGAAAAAAATCGGCAATTTCATACTTTAACCCCTATTACCTATCTAACAAGATAATGTACGGTAGATTGAGTTGAAAATAGTCTCTCAACATGCGTTATCACAACAAGAACACGAGAAAAACTCTTTCATAGTATTAAATCCTTGCAATTTTGAGCCGAAACTTGAGAATTGAGTTTAATGGCGTAGCATAAGTCGTACTCAATGACATGTAAACTAGAATAATGGACACACGCGATTAGTTCCACATCTCTAGACTCTAGTTGAGATTTATGTAGAAATTAAACTAAACTTAGATATTACGTTAGTTGTTATTTTAGTGCTATATTAAGTATTTAATTTGAAATATCCAACTTTGAAAAATTCTCTCTGAATGATTACCTTTTACATCGAAATTTTAAAATAAATTTAATTTGGCACTTTATGATATTGTATGAATTTAATTTTTTTTTTCCTCATTGTTCATTAGAATATAATTCCTTTAATAAAATAACTATGTCCATCATTCTTTTTTATTTTAAACTTCATTACAAGGACAATATGTTTTCTTGTCTTGTTTCTTTCTTTGTTTTGTTTTGTTTTAATTTTAATTGATTGATTTGAATGATTTAATAATTGATTATAATATGTTATTTTGATAATTTTAATTAATTCGTTTTTTCATTATTTTAATTTATGTAATTGTTAAATATTATGCTGTTACTAACATAGTTTATAAGATTATTCTGTTACTAACACTATGGATTCCGGTCCGAAATAAATGATTTTTATTTTTATTTTATTTATTTAATATATTTATGTATAAATTTTTATTCTTATTTTTTTTTTTACTAGAAATACATTTTCAAAAACAGCTCGTCCTAAGAGGTGCCCGTCTCCGTTATAAAGATATGAATATCTTTATACAGGTATAAATTCTCAATTTTTATCTCTAAGTATCGTATAGCTTAATGTTGTCTAAACATATCCATAAAATTACACAAAATTTAGATTTGTGGTTCCTTAAAAAATGGCAAATATGTTTGTATGGAAAAATGAATTTTCGTTAAATTCTCTATACAAAACGGCAATTTCATACTTAAACCCCTAATATATTTCATATTAGTAGGTAGTAGTTTTCTTCGTATCATAGCATTTCTCTTTGGTTACCATTTATAATATTAACATATCGTAAACATATCATCATAATTTTCCTTCTCCCAATGTTACTTGGGGTCGGCGTAATATTTTTTCGTCATCTTCGTCATATTACTATTCTAAGCATGATTTGGTTGAAAATTTAATTACCGGCCGCTTACCAGATATCATGTCAACCCTCCTTGGCCATGCTATGTTTGGTGGATGGATACCGTCCACCTACGAGGTGACCTGTGACGGCAAATGGTGTCAAGTTCAACATTATCTTGGTCATCTTTAACGACACTCGTGAGGGTAGTATTCTTAACGACACCAAAGTAACGGTGACTTCAAAAGTGTATTGTATAGGTATCTACATGTCCATTTTTAATTGTGATGTGATGTTTATTATATAAATCTATTTTAAATAAAAATATTAAATCTATTCGATATATCTATCAATTTACATTTTTAGTTTCCTTTTTTTTTATTAAGTAAATAATATTTAAGTGTTTAATTTACCTTCAATGTCGTAAACATTTTTGATGCAAATATGCGTTAGTTATGACTTCATTCCCTTTTTTCCTACCTATTATCCTCTATATTAACTGTATTCCTTTTCTATTTTCCTTTTTTTGTACAAGGTTTATTTATTTCCATTTCCTTCCTTCCCGAAATTGATTTACCTACGTAACATGAGATCACATAGGGCCCAGAAAGCTGCCTTGTGGAATGCCAAAAGTAACTCTGTAAAGTGGTCTTTATTTATTCATACATCAATAGAATAATTACAAACACTATTTTCCGTTCCTATTCAACAATAGAAATATAAGTCGCTATGTCATTTTTATGCGTTCTCGTTACGGTTACATAGGTCCGTCCAACAATTGAACAATCAAGCTGAGGATGGTCGATATTTTAACTCTGCGATTTTATTACTTTGTAACATAAAGACTAGCTTGCTAAACCCTTTATTTAGCTAAATCCTATTTGATTGTGCCAACAATACCTACATCTATATCTATACATTTAAATAAAATTGGAGTGTCTATTTGTAATATTGAAATAACCGTTTTTTACAACATGCATATGAATATTAAGGTACATACATACACCAAAATAACATTTTTTACAATTTTTGTCTGTTTGTTCCGGCTAATCTCTGAAACGGCTAGACCAATTTTGACGGGACTTTTTTTGACAGGTAGCTGGTGTGATAACGAGATACTTTTTTTTTTTTCTTTTGGTAAATTCTACGCGGACGAAATCGCGGGCACAGCTAGTTTACTTATATAGTTTAACTGGCTTAGGCCCGGACTCCACCAAAACGGGGACGAGACGAGAGGAGAGGAGCTAGTTATTCGTTATTCATACATCTCGTCTCCGCTCAGCCTTAGTGGATACCACGGATATCGCGGAGAATCAGAAGAGAAACATCTGATGTATCATATTTGTATGGCGCGATCGTGCTAGCGGAAATGTGAGCTGTGCCTAGGGTTGCCAACTATACTGTTTAAAACAGTATTGTACTGTTTTTCACTACAGTAAACTTAACAAAAATAAAGTATACAAAATACTGTTTTAAGCATGATTTGTGGCGAGGCTTATGAGGCTTTTAAAAATAATACTAAATCGATAAGTTGCAATAAGCAGGTATGTAGATGTTTTCATAAATAATACTTATACTGAAAATAAAACATCTACTGCTGTTGTTATTATCTTAAAATACTGTTTATTTTCCTTCTCAGACCGAAATATACTTTATTTCTAGTAATAAAAGTTGGCAACCCTAGCTGTGCCTCGCAAGCTGGCGCCCGGCCGCCTGAACACAGCGGAGATCTCAGTGGCGTGTAGTGATTCTGCTTCTCCAGACTCTCTTTATTTTTCTTCAAGTAAAATAAGGTACTGTTTTAGTAATAGTGACATGGAGATGTCTCTGGCTTTCGTGTCAGAAACATAGCACACATCTCCGCTACAGTCTATAGTCAGTACGCATCTCCGCTACAGTCTATAGTCAGTACGCATCTCCGCTCAGCTTTGGTGAATTACAACTTTGTTGAAAAACATCTATACATTATACTATATAATTCTTATTATACTTAAAATATTCTGCCTATCCTAAGGTTACCTGGAAGAGATCGCTTTTAGTGATAAGGTCGCCCTTTGTGCAAATCTTTCTTAATTGTTTTGTCACATGTCTATGTCTAATTGGTTGATGTACAATAAAGCTATATTCTATTCTATTCTAACATCTGTTCTCGTCTCCGCTTCGAACATCTCCACCTTGGTGGAGTCTGAGCCTCAAGCGGTATCTCGTGAGAATTTTCGACATATTGATTTAAAAAAATCGGGAATGGTCTCCCCTTGATTTTCTCGTATACCGGAAAAGACTCAAAGGTTGATAGAAACCTTATATTTTGATGTCATACATGCATGTTAAATTTTGGTCATCCATCCGAGTACCGATCGCGCACTTGGTTGCTTAACTTGCGTGATCGACGGCTCACAAGTTCATAGAAACCTTATCACGCATGTTAAATTTAGTTGCAATAAGTTAAAGCATGCTCGAGTTATCGTGCTACCGCACAGACACACACACATAATTCGAGGTCCAAAACGTGTAAATCCGTCAAAATCTCGAGGTCGAATTTTCTGACGATTACAAGACTTCCTCTATACTTCGTACGAGAAAGTAAACATAGTCTCTGTAAAGATAAAAAAATATTCATAACACATACCGAAACCAATTCGTAAATTATTTCTATGCCTTACTTTGTATCACTACAAAATGTAACCACGATATACAATGGACCCATTGTTAATAAAAACTTCAAGGAACAATAAAACTATTAACTAAAGACTTTATTGTATGAATGGAGGTACTAGATTCTTTTGCGTCTCTCTTCAAAAGGAAGACTGTAAAACACCAACAACACAAAAAAACTTTCCTTGATTGTTAATATAAATACTACAACGGTTTCTATCAAAAAAGCCGCCGCTGTTTCGGCCATTGTTGTTTTGCGGTTTCTAAACTCATCTATTTCTACAGAAGAAGCCTTAGATGACGTACATATAGGTACCAGTCATAGGCGATTGTTCCTATCGTCATATTTTTCCATTCATCCCCTTTCTTTTACGCTGCTTCCAATATATTTGGGGGCGATGTATGCACTATGTCTTAATATCGATTATTAAGACCTTGTCCAGAAGAGCGAATTCGCCGCGAATGTATACGCGCGAATTTGTAGAGATTCGCGGCGAATTCGCTCTTCTGGACACGGTCTAAGACATATTATCTGTTCTCTGTGTCTATGGGTTTTGGTATTACATTTTTACGGCCGTGGATGGACTGCTATTTTTCTACAGCACACGGGACCATCAGCTTAACTTGCCGACAAAGCACAGAGGAAAATCAAGTTGAAAATCTTTCGGGCAGTCATCCGACTACCAACCAACGCACTTGGCAGCTTGAAGGTAGTAGCACTACTTATCGGGCTCGGAAAGCGGACGCCTCTTTTTTACTGTGAACGCTACTATAAAAAAAAATCGCTACGAGCCGTAGCTGTTTCGTAGCCGCTGCTACGAAAAAGCCTACGGGCTATAAGGGCGTTTGTGCACTACCAGGAATTTTACTATTCGGCAGTCCGATTTTTTTTTACGGTCCGATGTGGCATGAAAAAAACTGATGTTGGCTTGTGCACTTGTCCGTCTTTTTACTGTCCGGCATTCCAACTTTTTACGGTCTGTGTAGCATGAAAAAAAAATGTCGCATGCAAAATGTCATCTGAAGAAGGCTGGACGAAATAACTCGTATGAAAAATTATTAAACATTTATAAAATTGTTAAAAAAAATGCTACTTTTACTAAAATTTATATAATTTTCAAAGGCTTAACTGTTTTTCTCTGTTTGTTAATTTCTTGACGCCATAAACTTCATTTTATTTTTGTTTTACGTATATCTACTATAGTAGGTACTTGATATTGTACTTGATATTGTACTATGATATGATAAATAATATAACAATTATAATACTGCTTCATTTTTTATTTTAATAATGTTTAATTGGTAACAATAATTTTTGATGATAATTTTAAATGTAAGTGTTAAATATTAGCTACTATAGGTTTATGGCATAATAATATATTATTGTTATTTTTCTTATTTAAGTAGTACATAAACCACAATAATTGAGGCAAGATGAAATAATTTTCTTCAACTACTATCTACTAGTGCACAGTCATAAAAAGGTTATTGATTGCTCGGAAAAAAAACTGTCCGGAATGGGGAAAAGTAAAATGTCGGACAGTAAAAGACGTAAAAACGTGTAAAATTACGTGTAGTGCACAAGCTAGTATATACATTTCTTCAAGCTAGTATATACATTTCTTCAGGCTAGTATTTTAAGCTAGTTTTAGCTTTTATTTCTGTACCAATAAAAAAAATTCTTAAATAAAATTTATTGCGTGCCGTATATCGGACCGTAAAAAATAGGACTGCCGGACAGTATAAAGCCTGGTAGTGCACAAACGCCCTAACGCGTCGCATTTTTATTAACAGAACTAAAAATAAAACAAAAGGAGGTTCTGAATTCGACATGTGCTACGATACAGCTACGGATCGTAGCGCATCGCCGACTTCAAAAAAAGGAGTAGGTTCTCAATTCAACTGTATGTTTTTTTTATGTGTCATAACAGCCTTTATAATTCGACCCACTGCTGGGACACAAGGCCTCTCCTTGTCATCGAAGGAGGTTTAGGCAGTAGCCCACCACGCTTGCCCAATGCGGACGGTGGACGGGGTATAGTGATCAATACCCCTTTGCTGATATGGATCAGTTGCCTTCTACGACACCCATTGGAGGATATGGGGTGATGCTATGATCTACTCTGCCGGCATCACATGACTATAAGTTCACAAGTTTTTTATGTGTGTTAACTCATAACTCATCATTGGGTGTACCGATTGTGAAGATTCTTCTAACGTTCGACATCTGACGAGAAAAGCGTCGGTGGCGTAGTGCGTAAGAGCGTCGTCTTCCACCCGGGAGGCACTGGTTCGAACCTCGCCACGTACCAATGCGTTTTCAAATTTCGAATTCATATGTACGTTTAATCGACGCTTTTACAGTGAAGGAAAACATCGTGAGAAAACCTGCACACACCTATGAAGAAATTCTTAGGTTGTGTGTGAAGTCGACCAACCCGCACTTGGCCAGCGTGGTTGACTAAGGCCTAATCGCCCCTAATGTGGGGTAGGCTCGAGCCCCTCGGTGGGGACATTATATGAGCTGTTGATGATGATGATGATGATCTGACGAGTAGTTTTTGAGTTATCCCTAATAATGCCTATTTAATTGACATTGATGATATTGTAATCATTTCTTGACTTGTTTGCCTAAACTAAAAGATCTCGAGATAGTTTCCTGAAAATATCTATCTATACTTCAACACTAAAACGCTTAAAAAAAATATTTCTCTGTTTTTAGTTATGAAGGCGTTTTTTTTATTTAAAAATATTTTTCATAGTAAAAAACTGGCACTACAGTTCCGATTTGATATGTCTACTGCGACCTTAAATTTCATGATCATTGAATGCACAAATGCGGCGACATCGACCTTCTTATTTTTCCATTCATCGTTATTAAGAAGCCCTAGAAAAGGGATTGTTTTATTACAGTTCAATGCAGCTATAGGCCTATAGCCTATAGCCATATCGACGACTTGCAGCGTTATATTAAATTTCATTTGGTTAATAATATATTCCATAAATATTGAAAACGGTGCTTAAAACTTTCAGATATTTTCAATTACATTTAAATTATAGGTTCTATTATTCCGGAAAAATATTTTTAAAATAAATCCATCATCGATATCAAATTCCTATGCAGAGTTGTAACATATGCACAAATAATCAATTAAAAAAAACATAATTATTGTAAAGTACTTATTTATTTGTCTAATATTGAAATGCTTAAAAGAAAAATGTACGAATTCTAGTTGAAAAGCACCTTGCATTTGTACAGTCGACCAAATTGAATCATGACCCACCTTAAGATCATTTTCCTACAGTCACTCAATACAAAGTAGGTTGAAATTCGCTTGAACATACAATTCTTAAGTAACGAACCTGTTGTCAATTTATTAGACACTGACATTGTCTAATAAATATGGTCTTTTAAAATTTTTTCAACTACTACTTGACATCTGACACATAACATAATTTTATTTTTAAAAATATAATAGTTATTCGTTTTTCTCAATAGTGAAAAGACAAGGAGCTTATACTAAAGAATGGAGTCATTAGACAAAGTAACAAAGTGAAGGCAAAAATTTTGACAATACTTGACATTTCAAATTTCACATTTCTCTTTCTAGAAATTGTCGTCATCTCTTTCTAAACACGACTACATAGAAACAAGATTTCCCCAGTATTTCGCCATCTTTCTAAAACAAAAGTAGAAAAGTAGCTAAAAACTTAACATATTGTATTCAATTATCAGTATTTATTATCAATGAAAGAAATAAATATAATTTATTTACTTTTAATGTTTAGGTTTGTATTTTATTTTGAAAATCATCATTGTGATTCTTTCTATAACTTATGGGAAATGAAAGGATTTATGTAATGGCAGCACTCACTTCATGTGTCAATGTCCCAAAATCTCAACATGACATAAATTGTCGTAATTGACGTATTTATAAATATCGACTCGCGATTTTGGTACGGCTTTTTACATTTTAATAACTATAAATAGTGCAAAATGGTGCATCGCTGTATAGTTCGTGGTTGCAGAAGTGAGTGGTATCCAGGATGCAGTCTGAAATTTCACTTGTAAGTGTTATAATTGCATATTATTGTTCACCTAAGTAAAATTGGTTTTTCACATGTAATTCCATATGATTATCGTTATTGGGCGAAACTCCATAGGGGAAAGTAATTTCTGATACTCGGCTTTAATACTATCTGAATTTAATTAATTTTCATACATAAATTACTTATTCAAATATGTGTAAACAAATTGACTAGGGTGACTAGGATTTCCAGAATTATTATAAAATAATAAGTTGATATATATATACGTAGGGCGTTCAATTTAAAGTAAGAATGAGGTACAAACTCTTTGAAACCGAAAAAAGTTAATACGGGCTATTCCAAATATATGGTGTGATACGTTGCGTACCGACCAACTTTACATAGGAAATCCTTATCGTTTTATGCATATTTTTTTAATACTGGTTAACACATGACAAAGTTATATACCTTGTCTTACGTTAACCAGTATTAATCGAGTTACGAGTACAAATGATTCTTTTACATCTTTTACCGGTATTCATATTTTTAATTGTTGGTCTCATGATAGAATAAAGTCACATCTGCATAATTCTTTTTTTATAGCAGAGCGATTTTAAGTTTGTCTTGTACAAAATTAGCAGTAACTTTTTTCTTAGTTGTTTTACAGAATCGATTATTTTGCCAATCATTATAAAGTATTATGAAACATCGATTGATATGAAAGTAATATATTTTAGGTCAATATTTTGTAATTTAGAAGTATCTATGTGAATATGTAACTATATTCTGCGGATATCACTGTATCATATAATAATAAAGGATTTTGTTCTTTTAAGTATCAATATTGTGTGTATATATAACTTTGTTTTACATAAATTCTTGAGTCACATATGTAATATATGAATGTTTAGATTGGTATTTATGTTTAGATTTAAAATAGAACAGTTCTTGTGATCAAGTTTTTATTAAGGAATAAACTTAGTGTGTTACAGAATTAATAAAACTACCACTACTACTACTTTATTTATTTTTAAAAACTACCCAAAATATACGCATGTAAAACTGTAACTTAAATTAAATTGATAATTATTTATTGACTTGTATTGATGTTTTGAAATCATTACAAAATTGTAAGCTGTGGAGTTCTTCGCCGGAGTCTTTCGCCATTTCTGTTCCATCTCAGCATAATAATTATTATTTCGTCCCGAAATGGTGGTAGGGCTTTTGACGATTTAAAAGTACTTAGCAAAGTCCATTTAATAAAGAGCTTTTTCATTTTTATATTTCGCCAATGTTAAGTGTAAATTTACTTATAGTAACAGACAGTTGTACGGAAGATTAAAACTAATTATTATGAATGTTAATTCTTTGTCATGGTAAACTCAAAAATATTTTAAACTTTGAGTACTAATTAATTTTATTAACTTAACGAAGTCCAAGATTGTCCGTAATTATTTTTTCTGCTATAGGCACCCTACTAAAAAGAGACAGAGCCTCTCTAGAAATGTCAAGAAATGTCAAGGGTTGTCAAAATTTTTGCCCTCACTTTTTTCATTTGACTAATGACTCCATTCTATAGGTAATATAAGCTCCTTGGTGAAAAGAGTTTAGATTATGAACGGGATCTTATTTGAAATTCTAATTGAGACTTTAGTGCAGTGATAACAAAGATTAAAATTGCATAGATCTCTGACCCGTAATGACACATTATTATTCATATTTAAAACGTACTAAGTGCAACACGCATGATAGCGAAGAAAACCTAACTAAATTTATGATTGTAAAGGAATGATCGGCCAAGTGGGTCATGATTCAGTTGGTTCGACTGTACATTTACAAAACTGATTACTTAAATCTCGTTTTGCTGATTTAAATTGAAACTGAAAATTGCCTATTTCAAGATCACTCGCTCAATAGTTTTGCTGTTAAGTATCTCATTAGCTACAAAATCGATTAATTCTCAACAATTGGTCTAACGGCCTCAATATTATACTACATAGTTACTGAAACTAATTAACTTTATCAAGTCTTGCGTTATAACATTTCCAATCATCTTCAAGAAATGTCCAATATAGGTAATTGGTTTGTGAAAGAATAATGTCCATACTCAAGATACAATCGAAGCTATTAAGCTAACATGCAATACCGGTCTTTTTGTATTTAATTACGTAAGTGCAGCTTGCCGAAAATCATTTGAACCGGTTGCCGGCACCAAGACAGGTGTCTGCGTAGTGTCTGGGAGGCCGGAGGCCCCCACAGGCGCATGCGCTCACTGCGTCGATCAAAAATCTATTCCCATTCATCTGTGATTGGACGACGTAACGATCTCCTCGAGTTCCTAATAGCCTGGTACTACCGCAACATTGAATCGATCACGAAATTACATAGAAAATGCGATTCGAAACGCGTGGGTTAGCTCAAAACGAGACGGCCATCGAAATCAAGGAGGACGTCGCTATTTCCGAATAGCCGGCGTAAACACCATTGTTCGTTACATAATAAACAGCTGCTTACCATATCATTGTTCTCCACGATCCAGTTAACGGAGCATATCTGGTACACGAGGTAAGCTCGGACCAGTTCGCTTGTTTTCTTGCTCTTGAAAGCATCTTTGGGGCTGTTGAAACTGAGGTCGAGATCGTCGCGCGTCGGTGGCGGGGTCGACAGCACGCGAATATGTCGCGGCGTGTTCACGGCCAGGCGCCTCAGCAGAGCCATGGTGGAGCCCCGCGGTTTAATTCGAGATACGCGGCTGCCAACGGCAGCTGACAACTGACAACTGGCGTTGAAACGTCGCTCGATACCGTAGCGGCGCGCGCATGTTCCAATTTTAACTTCACGGAGGTGTGTCGGTCATCCTCTTTCTGATTGGCTAGACAGACCGGCGTGAGACCTGAGTGATGTTTGGGCAAAAATTAACATACACGCAAAATTAATTAACGTTTTCGTTTTCTTATCAACTTTTAAAGGAAATGATTTGCCGGTATCTGGTGTGAACTTAGCTACTATAGCTAACTTTATTGAACCATAACAAAAATTGGCCTAGTTTCGGCTACCTACTTAGCGGCCGAATAGTCCGAATACCCAACCACGAAACTTTCACGTTTTAATTTCCCGCTTGTTCAAGACGGATTTTTATATTTCGTGTAGATATAAAACTGTCTCAAGGGAAGTTTCTTGAAACACAACCAGAGAGTAGAGATATCTTGAGTGCAAATCATCTATAGTTCTTGACCATTCCAATGGACGATGCACCATCGATGGTATTTCGCTTTCTGAATTTGTAACTGAAAGGCCATGTACCTATTTTTATGGATTTTACTTTTAAAATGACGGATTTCCATACTAACTTTTCAACCCCTTTTCACCACCTTAGAGGGTGAATTTCCAAAAATCCTTTCTTAGTGCACCCCTAGACCTCTTAAGGAACCTACGTACTTAATTTTGATGCAGTTTTTTTTTGTTTGAACGCTGACGTGATCGAGATGGTTCTTAGCTATAGGTAAATTTGTCGTTTGTACATAAAATTTCCAATGTTGTAGTTTTTTATAATTGCTGACTTTTTCATTCATTATACACCGAGTCTTTAGACCAGATCACTCGGTGTATAATGACTGTGACACTAAGTTGCCGACGGTGCACGTAGATGCTGACCCATGGAATGTTGGTTATCTAGCTGCTGACCACGCAGCCGCAGTCCAATAATTTACTGACTCATTACCTAGATTACTTCATAGAAAATTACAGTTCTAAAGACAGTTTTCTTTGGGTTTTTTATATGAATTCACTGAAGGCTTTGTTTGGCTTAGCAAAATATTGTTATAATTACGGTACCGAGAAATTAGTGACACATTTCTCGTGTGTTTGATTTAGTTTGCTTGTGCCGGTTTTTTTCACAAACATTATTACACTGAAAAAGTTCGCACCTAAATCTCTTTTAGGTACCGTTTTTTTTTTCGACAGAAAACGTTTTGTACGTACCTTTGGCGAGAATAGGGCCACGCCAGGGTTATGTGGGAGTCACCAGCTGGCATACCCACTAAAAACTGTCGGATCCCACTAAAATCTGATCGTTAGGTAGGTACCTACCAATTCAAATAAAAATCCGAAAAAATCTTATTATAATAAAGTGCTGAGACGGGACCTGTAGGCCTATTCGCTAACTTTTTTTGACAGTTGAAAGTGATCATCACTGAGTTAATTACATAGTCGTGTAAAAGCAGCAATGGATATGTAATTCACTCAGTGACGATCACTTTCAACTGTCAAAAAAAGTTAGCGAATAGTCCATCAGATCCCGTGACCTTTCGCTATCCGGGCGACCTGTGACGTAATCTCAGTCCTTGTTGCTCAGTTGGAAAAGGATTCGGCGAGGATGTCGGTTACCGCGGCAAAAGGTAGGTACCTACTCTTATGTTCTTCCCAAGGTGTCAATTTATTCCACACTAAATTTCATCAAAACAGGTTCGGTATTTTAAGCGTGAAAAGGTAAAAAAGACAGTTATTTTCGCATTTAAAATATTACAATGTCGAGCTTGAAGAATACCAACAAATAAAATAACATGTTTGCTCTTTGTCAAGTGAATAATAAGTTTGATTAGACAAGGTTCTAACATGGGTCAGAAATTTATTCTCAATCGTAATACAACATAACAAGACAATTAATGACTCATCAATTATGTTTGCTATGTTATAACTAAGCGTCCACGTGGCTGCAGGGCCCGGTAACCTCGAACCAGGTCAGTTATGTAACGAACCAGTCTCAGAGGTTCAAGAACCTCCCTCTATGACGTCACACTGAACGTTCAGCCAACTTGAGTTATTTAAGTTTTGTGCCAAAAATATTACAGAACATATCCATTAGGATAGTTTAAATAAAAGTTCATTCTACTATTTTTCCTCGTGCAATTAAGTATCTAACCCAAATTAGGTAGGAATCATAAAATTGTGTTATGGATATTTTTATGAATAAACTTACGTAATCGATCATGACTCGTGCATAAATTTTCCTATTCATGACACAAAAATGTGTAAAAACCAGAGGATTTGATGTGTAGGCAGCTATAGGTAATGACCACCACGACGACGGTTTCACATATCATCCAGCCAATCACAGATTTAATAATACAAGGAGATAGGCCAAGCCGGCGTTTAACTTGTGACAAGTATATGCCCTGTGGGCATACATTTCCGCCACTTCGCCTTCCGATTAAGTCAAGTGAATACGTAACTCAGCGATTCGACCAATCTCCTTTACGGCTGTGCTTAACTTTCATCGCTTCGCAGTCCTTAAGACGCGCGCAATGAATAGTGTATATTACGGCATGCTCAACTAGAACCATTTTATGTAGTACGGCCGCTGATCGCGACACTCGGTCTTCCTATGAACTCGACGATTCGACTGATCTCCTTAGATTGAAATATCTGTGCATCCAACTAATATTATAAACGTACCTAAGTTTGTATGGATGTAGGTATATTTGTTACTCTTTCACGCAAAACCTAAAGAATGGACTTTAATGAAACTACAATAATACTCATACAAGTTCCGTCAAGAATAATCAGGGCCGGATTTAAATGTCTGGAGGCCTCGGGGCAACAAAGGAGTGGAGGCCCCTTAGCCGCAAATTATTTTCCAAATAAAATGAACAATTTTTTTCAATCGAGTTTTCGGTTAAAAAATAGGCATACTTCTTTACGACCTTTAATCAACGAACAAAATAGAAAGATATTATTATTATTATTATTCATGTTTGTACAAAGTACCGTAGGTAAAGGTAAAACGCGAAATAAAATATGAAAGGAAAAGTTGTTTACTGGTGTTTACTAGTCTGAATTTGAAATTTTATTTTCCGAAGTCTATTGTGGGGGCCCCTCTTTTGTGGAGGCCCTGGGCTGTAGCCCCGCTTGCCCTCCCCTAAATCCGGCCCTGAGAATAATCATAGTTTTATAATTACTGACGATTATAGATTGGCAATGAATCGACTAGGGCGAGACCAAAAAAATTCACTATGTGTGAGTAATGCCCATGTGTGAGTGAAAAATAGTACCTACTGCGATCGTTGCTCTTTTCTACGTGACTGACAGACCGACTTAGTCCGTCTGCGTTTACGTGAAATGGTCTCGTCTATCTATCTCGCTCTAATATACGCGTTAGTATGTTCTTTCTGTTTCAGCTGGAAACTAGTGTGAAGGGGCTCAACGGGAAATATTTGCGCTTCTTTCCGCTAGGGGCGCTATTCACATCTTATCCTATAGATACTTTATACAATATGGGCTCTGCTAAAGATGATAATGATATTTCGTATTTTTGGACTCAGGGAGGTCCAAAACGTGTAAATCCGTCAAAATCTCGAGGTCGAATTTTTCGATGATTACAAGACTTCCTCTATACTTACTACGTATACGAGGAAATAAAAATTGAAGTAAAAAATAATATGATGACGACCGTGCGTATCTAATATGACGTATTAAACAATCACGTGACACGAATATGACAACGAACGTGCGTATATATGACGTATTTAAACAATCACGTGACACGTGATCTAGTGGTTAGAAAGAGTCAAATAAGAAGTACCTAAGCTGTTTCGAGGTAAAAAAAAATTACTTCACTTTTATTTTGGTAGTGTGGTTTCCAGTTCACCTATCTTACAAGTTCTTAGGCAAACTAAAAAAAAATGCCAGTAACTATTTGGACCCGGGCTGCATAGAATCTGCAATCAGCCTGCACTGATAAAAGTTGATACTGTTGATAATGATGAGAGTAAAATGAAACAAATTTGTATCATGTATACATAGATATTTTTATTTGAAAAATACTTCGTGTAGCTAACAAACTAATCACAATATGGCAATCTACATCCGAATAGTTTATTTTTACAAAATTCACTTACTGCAAATAAATATAGCAGACTCACCGACATACGCCCCCGTATATAACACATACGCAGTTACGCGAATATGTACACCGACAATTTAGAATTTATATTACACAAAATGATCACAATTTGAAGTCTTAAATTAAATGAGAGACGCGTTGATAGCGTATATACTCATGACACAGTGCGTTTGGATCGATATCATCAGATATCGCACGAAGCATTGTCCGAATGGAAGCGTCACGGTGCAACGCGACACGATTTTAAACTATAAGACGCTAACTACGGAATTTTTGTCGCGTGACCGCATGAAATCGCATCGGATCGAGTTGCGTCGGGACTTGCTGCTTTCCATGAATCATTGAGAACATTAGATAACCCCCAAACGCAGCGACACGACACGATGCAAGAAACTACGCACGCAAAACTTGTATTGTGTCGCATGAAATCGAGTCTTCTCTTCTTGCCACTTTTCTTCGCTAAATTAAATCAGTCTAAGATAATATCTTGACAATAGCAAAGTATAAAATCACAACTACAGTTTGACAATATCGCTCGCACTCATCGCATTGTGTCATGAGTACCTAAATCTCTTATACATGTACAACAGACGACCCTTTGGAGATTTTTTTATACATATGCAATATAAAAAGCACGTGAACACAGTTGACAACAATTATTAATAGATGGCAAAAATGTTTCATCACTAATTAGGTGCAGACTTGTTATTTTCACAAAATTTTCCTTCCTATTATTCACCACATTACAAAAATGTAAATCCTAGTGGGTATAATTTGCTATTATGTGGACAATTTTAAATTGCAAATATTTTCTGTCGAAATTTATGGGGTCGTCTGCTACAAATTTGATATAAAAACGTCTAATTTGCGTTCCAATAAGTCAGCTATGAAACTAGCCTGACAAATACATTAGGCATACAAAGTTTTTCAATACCGATAGTTACTAAACAAAAATGAGACCATACCTTCTGTCGTTCCACATAACATTACCCTATGCGATAAAATATATTGTGCTACATCTCGCTAAAATTGAGTAAATAAATCATATTTCTACGCCTCGTCGATTGGCAAGTAACAAGCCAATTACGTAAAATAAAAAATATAGTAGATATGTCGGTGAAAAGCATCTCCTTAACTAGTATTACAATAGCATATATGAATGACTAATATAATACGATCAATTTAAATAGACGTCAGAGAAGACACCTTTATAAAATGGTCGAATATTATTAATATATGGTAAATCAAACACATCTAAATATATCTTACAAATACAAATATCTATATCCTTAAAATGATAATAAAACTTAGCACTAACTTAGATCTAATATGTACAATATTTATTATTAAATGATATTGTGATTTGTTACTACATTCACGCTATGAGGAAAAAAATCTACGTTTGTAAAAGTCTATGCGCCCACGTTTTTGCTGCTTATGACCTTCGGTGTGTACAAAAAATAATCACATGCATATACCTAAGAATTATACAGTTTGGAGACAAAAATCCCACAGCAAATTTTACTGCTAATGTATTTTTTAACATGCTTTACTGGCCAGGATACTACTCCTTGAGGCAATGTCTTATTTTATTTATTTCTTCCTTCGAATTATTCGAATAGAAAATTCTTGAAATATCATCTTTCTATTCCAAAATAGTCCTATAAACTTATTATACCCGCGTGTTGATTAACTGTTGTATTGCAGTCTCCGCGCTATATATTGGAGTACTAGGGTGCTTCTAAATAACTCATCTAAAGTTAAGAAAATTACTACGGAACCTACGGCTTCTGCTATGACTAATTAAAACACCACCCATTTAAAGTAAATTTTAAATTACATTTGAAAATACTTAGTACAGACGACTCTCGCTTCAATAGAATTTGAACTCTATTCTCGTGGGATGAGGTTAAAAATGTATCTATGAAATTTGACAGATTGGGTATCCTGATCTGCAGAGATGTCCTCTTTATAATGGTTAAGTAGATAATATCCAATATGTTTGTATACAGAGAAGACTGATGACACTCGATCCTAGGCGATACTTGTAAAATTATGAAGCTACTAAATATCTTAATTTTTTTTAACTAGATTTGTACTAACCCTAACTAGTGATAGAACAATCTATAATACGATAATATTATTGCTTAGTTGAAATATTATTATTTAGTTCGTCGTACAAAAGGTATCTAATGTTAAACTTGACTTAAAATGGCAACACCAAAACTTCTAGTATTTACAAAATATCGATATACATTATTTAGAAATAAATTATTGATATCGATATTTCAGTAACCTTACATCACTAAAAGTTCACTGTCTTAGGCACAATTAGATATACATTATTTGGAAATAAATTATCGATATTTCAGTAACATTAAAACACCAAAACGTTCACTGTCTAAGGCAGAAGAATAAAAGATACAGTTTCAATGTATAAGTAATCCATTAAAAAACTTCATAATTTTAGAACAAGTATCTCCTAGTATCTATAGGTTCTCAGACTCCTCAATTTTAAGTCCTCTAGACTGATCAAAATTATCGACTGTTTTTCATAACGTCTTACCATGCAACATTACAAAAGTTTGGCTATTAACGCGGGGTCATTTTGGATGTATCTAATTACAGGCACATGTGGTCCTTCTACAGTGGATATTTAAACTTCATTTACCTTCTTTTCATACAATCCAATACTATGGTTATCAAACGTTATGTACGGAGAAGACAACTCCATAAAGCAGATTAGTATTATTTTTTCCATAAATTTTACACGAGGCATCAATTCAAACCAATAGTCCAGTGCATTCGTTACAATCATTTTTGTTCGAATCAGACTATGTATACGCAGAGTGCGTGCGTGTGTACGCATTTTGCGTATAAATGCGCTCTTAATTTCAAGTACATTGAAAAATAGTGTATAATATCATAGATACCTGCTTTATGTACCTCGTAACCTTATTGAAGGGGTATTTAATAAACGGATAATACTATTTTAATTTATGAATCATAAGAGTCATTGTAACACAAAAACATCATTAACTATGAAAAATTATAAAATAATTAATTCTTGTAATAGCTACTCACCGGAGACTTACAAATGACTAATACTTTATCCGTATAAAATACTGGTAAAATAATAAAACACATTGCAATAAACATTATGCCGTGACCGAGCTGCCTTTCGATGTTAAAGGAAAATGACTCTTAAATACATGAAACTGTAATACCTTTTTATAATTGAGAAGAACTTGAATATAAAAAAAGTAATTATGTAAATATGCAAGGAATGAAAAAGGTATTTTAGTGGGCATATACATATTACTAAAATCAAGAAAAATAAAAAAGTAATTTATATTTTTTTCCTCATCTATTCATTCATACATAATAATATATTTTCAAAATAATGGGAAAGTAAACCAAGTACTTAATACCTTACCGCATTATTTTTCCATATATAACTTATTACACACTTTTAATATAAACTTTCAACCGCTTTTATCAAAAAAAGTAATGCGGATAGGCACAGATTATATAAACAATTATTTTAAAACTCTATGCCCCTTATAATAAAAAATAAACTAGTTAGTAATGGTTTAAAATTGATGCTGTCATTTTTATTTGCTGAATGAAAGACAGAGTTAGCATCAGTTTTAAACCACGAACTAACTTTAGCACATGTTTTATAACAAGGGGGTTTATATCTATGTCATTTTCTACTTAGTAAAAGGTTCTTTTCTATTGCGTCTATTCGAATAAATATTTATTATGTTTACCCTCTAAAGAGAAATGTACACTGTGAACTACGCGTAAACAGGTAATATAAATAACTCCTGCCATATAATTCCAACTTTATTCGTTTAGCATAAGATCCGAAATCAATCAAAAATTATTTTCCTTGATGGACAGACTTTTTCCTTAGTTGCTATAGAATTTATTGTCAGTTGGAATGTAATATAGCAAATGTGCAGTTCTAAAATATATTAGTAATTATTAACCAAATCATCCAAATTCAAGAGCTCTCCCAATGACATTTTCTAGAAAATAATCGATTTAGTAGAGTCCATAGTGGACATTCCTCTTATACACATTGAGTAACCAATCTTAACTTTTCAGTGACTGATTGCTGATAATATTCTTTCGCCTATTCCTGAGATTCCGATCTCATGTAAATATCTATGAAAAATAATTACCACAACTCCTAAATTTCGTTGAATACAGGCTGTGGTTTTCTCTCTCTCATATTTCTATTTGCAGTTTTTAGGCACAAAATATATATAATTAATTTCACCATAATTTATCCCACCGCTCGCCTTCCTACACAGTAGAAAGAGACGGGTGCTGGAAACATGGGCAGTAGTGTTTTAAAATAAATATTGATGTTTCTTCATCCCTTTGTCTTTCGCAGAAATTTATTTTCAATTTTAACCAAACATCTTAAGAATGAAAAAACCAGAGCCTGTATATATTTTTTTTTTGAAAAATCATCATTTTTGTAAAACACGTTCCAGACACGTGACTTTCAAAAACTTTCGAGTTCTCAATATTAAAAAAAATATGGGGTATCATTCTCTACGCATATATACAAAGCGTAACTCATCCAAATTTAATTTGACGCCTGTACAAAAATAATGCGGTCATGCAACGAGAGATACCTTTGATTTTCTCAATATATACAACCTACAATTACCTATCATTAACTTGGTGTTACCAATTATTGATAATATACCTATTAATAATAGATTTCCGCTTATAAGTTATAAAAAAGTTACTCCATCCAAAATACGATGTACTCGGCTATCAAAATGTAAAATAAGTTTTAAAATAAACATGTACACACACACAGTTTTACATACATTTAGTATGTCACTTTATAGGCACTAATGAACAATATTGAGTGCCAATACATTATACAAGCTTCTCACTATCACTAATTACGAGTAGGCGAGGGGTTTTAGTCCTACAATCAACGCGATCCAATTCTACCATTCCGACGGAGAATCCTACCAACAACTGGCAATTTCTACCATTACCAAGCAAAGCGTATTGGACAAGAGTTTGTTGAGAAATAAAATATGTATAAATAAAATTTTTTAGAATAATAGGATTCAGTAAAGCTGCCAATGTTAAAAGCAAACAGCTTTTTTGAAGTCAGTATGTAGAAAGATTTTAAAGAGTTGCTAATGAGACTAGTACCTAAATTATAAATTTACCAAGAGTCTCAATTTCAAAAAGGGACACCTGTGACTTTTTCATACTAACATACTGATTTTACATATCAACGATTAAAAAAAATACATACAAGAAAGAATTACTATTAGATGGATAGTAGGTACTTTACCCGTATTCACAAACATTACTGTGAGATCACTCGACACTTGGGTAAGAAACGAACCAATCACAGAGCTCTATTCAACGCAATGGCCTTGAATGGAACTCTGTGATTGGTTCGTTTCTTATTCAAGTGTCGAGTGATCTCACAGTAATGTTTGTGTACACGGGTGTTAGAGTACTTACTTTAACCTTAAAGAATTATACTTCTACGCCTTTCTTTTGAACCAATCTATCTATTGATGAAAACCGCATTGAAATTCGTTGTGTACTTTAAAAGATCTAATTATACAGACAGAAAGAGCGCCTTTGTTTTATACCATGTATATTTTCGACGCATCCTTTAAGTAATTAGGGTGAGATTGGCGTAGCAATCCGCCAATTTCAGGTTGCGGCGCCGTAACGCTCTGTTGTGTATTCATTCCATATATTAGAGAGCCATATGAAACTATTAAGGTTGCACTAAACACTGGCATTCATCGTGCTCCAAGAGCTTGTGAATGGCAACCCTGAAGCAATCGACCAAACCCATATAACGTTATATCAGCTATGATAATATCCATATTTTTACACAACGACAAATGCCTTTTTTTATTGGAGATTCTAATTTACCAATTGAATATTCTGACTAAACGTTTGACATTTTAAATAATTGCAATTAATTTTAGAAATGTTCATATACGGTAAAATTAGTATGAAAATGCCACTGATGATCCTTGTTGGTAGTAGTATCTTTAGAATCCAAAAAATAAACGTCTGAATAATTTTTATATCTCAGTTTTGCAATTGAATAGATTTTCGTAAAGTTACTTACAAAGTTAATTGTACACTTAAGACTGTATCTTAATTCAAAGAGAATATAAGGCCTTTATCAAGTCCGTAGTGTATGGGTAACTCTTAAAGTAACTGTACATATCAAAACTAGTTTCTGGTATCATTAGAAACTTCAAACTATGCGTGAGATGAATCCTGCTGTCATAATTATCATTCCTACCAAACATTGGCAATGGATTTTTATCTGGTAATTTATTAATGTTTTATGTAATTTGTGGTAACGAGTAACAATGATTGAAATGAGAACAACATTCTGACGGACTCATGGTTAATTTACATGCATTCTTAGCTACAATCGAGTACACTCGATACACTATGCGACATAAAATACCGATTGACGTCACGTTAAAAGACTGACGTACTAAACATTCTACTTTAAATTTTTGAGAACTTTGGCAGTGATCACATTTCACAATCGATTATTCGATCCCCCAAATCCGAATTAGTACACAATGCAAATTATAATACCTATATAAACATTCCGAAACTCGTGATTAATTTACGAGCCTTCTAAAGCGTTGCATGCATGTATTGTCAAGGACAACATTGAATATCCCTTTTTTTTACAATTTTTTTAATGACGTCAACGCCATCTAGTGAAGATTCTACGTTAAAGAAAACCAATATCAGGTGTACTATTCTTCATCTATAATGTTATAAACGATTCTCATTTAATATACAATATATAAGCTAATATAATAGCCAAAAAATGTAAAACCCACTAGGGGCTTTGTCCAGTGCTGTCGTGGACAATACACGGTTACATGAGATTAATTAAATAATAATATTGCGTTTCAATAGCACTTACATCGCCGCAACTCTAAGCTACATCCAATCAGTACTAAAATATATAACGTAGAAAATGTAAACTTTCTGGCTCACAATTATTTCGGGACTGTATTTTAAAAAAACTCATTCCCTACTCAATGGCCGATTCGAATCTTATACAATTTAAATGACCTAATATTAAATTTTGAAGCACATTCTATTGTCGTAGCGACTTTCCAACAGTCCATGAGGCACTCCTAATACAAAAATGTCACAATTCTAATATAACCGAATTACTCGCTTATAATTTACCAGTAATATTTAAGAAGGTAGGAGAAACGAACGATGGAAATCATAAAAAATAGATATTCCATACAAATAATTATATTTAATTGTACAGTTTACTATGAAAGTGTACAAAAATAAATGGAAGCATTACTGTATTGTAAGATGTCAAGTTCGAGTAAAATCGAGAGCCCACATGTCATTTGAGAAACATATGTACAATCAAAATTGTCGACATGATTATCATTATTTATCAAAATACCTTGATATCAATTTGACTATTTGATAGTATTGTATCAAAATTGTCGTCATGATTTGCATTATAGATGTTCAATCACTCGAATATCGATTTTAAAAAAACATCAATTGCCTAATGTAACCTAATATAATAAACTTTAATTATTTCCACATTGTTATTGGCTGTCTCTTAAGTAGTGTCAACTCCTCTTATGCTTTAATAAAAACTGGACCGTATGATATTGTATTGTAATACCAAAATTGTTAAAAAATTTAATATAGCCACTTCAACTGTAACATTTCTTTATTAGGTTTGCAATATCGATGTAGAATCGATTTAAGGTTTTTTTTTGTTATTACTTTACAAGTTTTTTACTAAATGTCTTTTGCTGTATATGAGACAATGGAAGCTGGACTTTATTTTCGAGTAATAAGAGCTATTTTGTATTACATTAAATTGATTCCCAACAACGATCTGCCTGCTTGCTAACTTAATCTATTCCCGAAGATAAGTCAGTCAAAACACTTCAGAACACAACAATCAGTCGATTTCTCCAACCAATTTCAACTTTATGACTACATATGTGGTAAAGGTGAGTTTTGATTGTAGAAATTCGACAAATTGTTTTGCTCGCTTTCAGGAACATATTATTTAATCAGAACGGAAGCTTATGGCCGATTAAATTGTTTAGATTGGCGAGAATTTCATTAAAATTACCTCAAATAGTATTAAATATTTGTAAAGGTATTAAATAGCCGTTAAATTTACTATATAATCTTTATTTTTAGCGTCAGTAGTGCGAGAATAAATTGACAAATTAAACAAGATCAAAAATAATTCACCTGTTAATTTTGTCTACATCAGAAGCAAGTCGGGAAATTATTCCACATCATCGAATCGATGTAGTACCGATATTGATAAACAACAGTTTCATTCAAATCGTTCTCACCTAGCATCCGTGCTCGTGTCACAGAAATTATACAAAACACATGGTGATTTTTTTGGTCAATCGGTCGACCGATTCTAATTTTAAAAGGACCTCAATGTGTTCACAGTCACCTTGTATATTATTTTTAAACATTTCAATCGTCCATATACTTCAGTTTCACATTCTCACCCCGGGAACAAAGTCACACAGTCCCGGTAAACGCCAACTAAAGCTATCTCCGCAAAATTCCCACCTAAATAACCTAGCATACTGACTCGCCGTGATTAGATGTCACCCTTACGATCCACTCACATATCGTTCACAATTTCGACGTAAAACCTAATATTAGTAGGAAAGAGCGTTACAGTCTACCTTCATACCGATGCACCTCCGTCGAAGCACTTTCTAGAGGGCCGGTTGAGTCTATCACTGCTGGGGAACACTGTTGCGTCCTTACCAGGCAGAGAACTGAAGGATTACCTGTGAATAATGGACCGTTTTTATTTATTATGATCAGGGTTATCTCCTATGGCCGTGTGAAGCCGGCAGAGTAGAATAGCATCACCCCATATTCTCAATGAGTGTCGTAGAAGGCGACTAATGGATCAGCAAAGGCGTATTGATCACTTTATACTCCGTCCAGCAATCCGCATTGGGCAAGCGTGATAGATTGCTGCCTAAACCTCCTTCGATGTCAAGGAGAGACCTTGTGTCCCAGCAGTGGGTCGAATTATAAAGGCTGTTATGATAATGATTCATTTCGACTTCATTTCGAGTGAAACGTGCCGAATGAAATGGGAAAATGAACGAAAAATAAACCGTCTGATAGGGCGTATGTCCTGCTAGATGACGTCACAGGACTCACTCACCTAGTCGGAATCTGACTCGTCGATGACGCTAGAGCGCAGCTTGGAGAGCGTCCGTCTCGCGGCGGGCGTGTCATCCTCCTAGATGACGTCACAGGACTCACTCACCTAGTCGGAGTCTGACTCGTCGTTGACGCTGGAGCGCAGCTTGGAGAGCGTCCGTCTCGCGGCGGGCGTGTCATCCTCCTAGATGACGTCACAGGACTCACTCACCTAGTCGGAGTCTGACTCGTCGTTGACGCTGGAGCGCAGCTTGGAGAGCGTCCGTCTCGCGGCGGGCGTGTCATCCTCCTAGATGACGTCACAGGACTCACTCACCTAGTCGAAGTCTGACTCGTCGTTGACGCTGGAGCGCAGCTTGGAGAGCGTCCGTCTCGCGGCGGGCGTGTCATCCTCCTAGATGACGTCACAGGACTCACTCACCTAGTCGGAGTCTGACTCGTCGTTGACGCTGGAGCGCAGCTTGGAGAGCGTCCGTCTCGCGGCGGGCGTGTCATCCTCCTAGATGACGTCACAGGACTCACTCACCTAGTCGGAGTCTGACTCGTCGTTGACGCTGGAGCGCAGCTTGGAGAGCGTCCGTCTCGCGGCGGGCGTGTCATCCTCCTCGTCGGAGGAGATCACGATGCGTTGGCGCGGCTTCACGCCCGTCGCGCCGCGCGTCATCCGCCGTGGAGCTTCGCCCCCTTCCCCGCCTTCACGCTCCGCTCCTATCATGGATTTATTTATTTCCTTATTGACAAAGTTCTTGCTTTTCATCTCGACCCAATGGTTAGTAATAATAAGGCCAAAGATCTAAGTTATAACCCAGAAGCCACACAGCATATAACTCCATCCAAAATACTCAGTCTCTTCTATAAATATTAGTGTGAATAAGCGAATGGATTGTTGGTTGGTTTAGGTTTTTTTATGACCAAGCGGAAGCGAGTTTTTGCAAAGGGTATTTGTAAAACCGCCTGAACCTTATGACAAAACGTCTGGATCGTGTCGGTCGAAGCCACAACCACTAAGGCCCTTAGGATTTATCTGGCTGATTGTATATAGTGAAATAGCCCTTTGAATAACATACATAAAAATCAGCCTTAAGAATTTAAGTGAAAGAGTACAATTTTCACTCTACTTTCGGACTCACCATGCATGCATTCAACATACATAGAAACTCCTATTCCAATATATTTCGTCTTTCAGAACGTAAGTTAAGGGATCATAGACTATATTGCCTTCAATGAAATAATGAACCAGTTGCAGTGGACTCACCGTCTTTCTCTTTATGCTTGGCCCTGGCCTCCTTCTTGGCTAGCTTCTCCTGCTCCTTCTTGTCCATCTTGGCTTGCTTGATCGCTCTACAACTCTCCAGCGTGGGCTTGCCCTCTAGTCCCGCCGCTGTCAGGAGATCCAGCATCTTCTGCACCCGTTCCTTGTTCTTCGTGCATCCTATAAATTTAATTTTTAATTGTTAATAAGATAAATAGGCTATCCTGCTCTGACGCAAGCCTGTAATCAACTGCAATTTCTAGAATTTTTCTCTTCTCTCTTGCCTTTTTTTCGGCAAATTGATTTATTAAATCATCTATAGATAAAGACGATTTCAGTTTTTCTAAAATTTCTGCCTCTATAGACAATAGGGACAAGTCTGATAGCCGTTCCTGTCCCATCGAAGTGCGTAGGTAAATTTTTAACAGTTTTTTATCACTTAATTAGAATATGATGAGACACTCGATTTCAACAGAAAGGACAATGTCCATTTCTGGCCATTTGTGAACACAGTTATATACAAAAAGTAATTTTATCAATAATTTTTTTAAAATTTTTGAGAGTATAACGTAAGGTAAGTTAGTGTAAATGTGAACTTCTACAATATGTTTTTAAATAGAATTTTCTTTGGATTACACTATAGTTTTATTTCATTCATAACCTATATTACTCAAATAACAAATTATACTTAAATATACATTTTGATACTAATATGTGCTTAAATTCTTTCTTTTTATGATATAAACTGATTATCTTATTACTTTTTATTACTGAAGTCTGTTCACCAGTGGCCAAACCCTATATAGAAAGTGGACATTCTCCTTTACAATCAAGCATCATTTTGACATGACAGTCGTAGTTCCAATTTTGGTGTCCCGGTAGCGTAGTAGTTTAGCACTAGATTAAGTGATATTGTAGATAACATTTTACTAATTTTTGATTACACACGTTAGGGGCCTCTGTAGCCTGGGGGCCCGTATCATTGAACGTCTGCTTGGGAAAGAGAGTATTGCCATTATCAACATTAAAAACAGTGTTGCCAGTAAAATAAGACTTAAATCTACAGTTCAGTTTCGAAATAAACATTTAACGGCACTAACCTTCAACCAGCTTCTTATAGTCGAAGCGAATGCCGGCCGCCTTGCAGAACTTCTTCATGTCGGTGATGCCGGGCTGGCGCAGCTCCGGCGGGACGGGCGGGCGGCCGCGGCGGCCCGGGGTGCCGGCGGGCTTCGGGCTGCTCGAGTTCTTGGAGCCTTTCGGCCGACCCGGACCGCGCTTTTGAGGCGTCTCCTTCTAAACCAAGAGTTGCGTGCACTCATCCAAGTACCAATAATTGGTTGGAGTGTAAAACAATGCCACAGGGCCTAGCCAAGTGACCAGTCGATTGCGTTGAACGTCTAACGAAAATAATAATAATGTTAACTGACGTTTTAGTGTGAAAGCTCTATGGCGACAGTAGTCAAAAATTAGCCTCCCATCCACTAGCGCTTATTTCGTATGACTTGTCCTCATAGATAAACTTCGTTTCGTTCACTTCGTCACCGCACCTCAGTCACAACAAGAAATAGGAAACGTCAAACAGTATCAATCCAGAATAGCGAATGCGCATTATTTATAAACATAAATTTAATTATAAATATAACCGAAATTCTTGTTAGATCCAAAATGTTAAAAGAGATATTTCGAAAACTTGATTGACACTTTATTGTTTATTGTGCAATAAAACGCAGGCGCCATTTTTTCGTTCTTCTTTTAACGGAAACAGTATGTACCTATACATACATTATTTTATTATTTATTTCGTATCCGCAAGTTATACAATGTAATAATTAAAACACTACGAGAAATAAAATCAGATATGTTTTTTCATAGATTCAATATTACTGTACATGGTGGGTCAGAATCTGGTATTGTCATTTCAACTCAATTGTGGTGAGAGTACAGACCAACTATCTGACGACCTTCATGAGGGAACAATTTTGGCCGAAAGGTGTAAGGTTCCGGCGTTTCCGAGGCCGTCTACCTGACACCACTAAGCGTCACACGTCGCCGTCAAATCGTGTAAATTAAGTAATTTACTAACATAAGTTTTAAGTGTTTACCATAGATATAGGAAACTAGATCGGCAATGTAAAAGAGAAAGAGCATACTAACGCGTATATTAGAGCGAGATAGACGAGACCATTTCACGTACACGCAGGGGGCCTAAGGAGGCCTGTCAGTCACGTAGAAAAGACAGCAACTGTCAGACTGCAGTACTATTTATCATGCACACATGCGCATTACGCACACATCGGTGTATTTTTTTGGCCTCACCCTAGTCGATTCATTGCCAATCTATAAACGTCAGTAATAATAAATCTATGTTATTTACTAACAAAAATGATATAACAATATGTATGTTGGTTTATAAGGTATTTATTGTATGGGCCTTAGTAGCCCGAAATAAAAGTTGATTATTATTATTAATAATATTTTTTTCGCTGTATTGTTGTTAGATACAGAGAGACATGTCCATGCGACCCCATACACACATAGACATTGTTCGCAAAGCAATCAGTCCACTAGCTGGGAAGATCCGGGGTGTATGATCGAAAAATACCCGCGAGGTCGGATTTAATAATAAATAATAATAATAATTTATTGCTCAAAATATGGTACATACAAGATAGATAAACAAATAGTTTCACATATTTTACTGTCTTACAGCATGCAATATTTGTGGGGTAAAAAAGCTACTATTGAATCACATTAATATCTACGTTCATATTCATCATATCATAATGTCTTACAAAATATAACATTAACATTGATCTAGAATGTCACAATTTTCAATTGAATTAATTATTTCTAACAACAAATACAATAATATTATTTAAATCAAAATAGATAGTCATTATAAATAATTTTCGTCAATTCTTAGTTCTAAATATTCTTTTACGGAATAAAAGCACTGCTTTAATAACCACTGTTTTAATCGAACCTTGAACAGTTTTACTGGTAACGATTTTAAAATTTCTGGTAGATGGTTGTATATTTGTATAGAAGAAAATAACAGTTTCTTCTATAAACATCAGTCTTACTATTAGGTAGTTGCAATTTATTTGGATATCTAGTATTAAATTGAATTACTTCCTTTTTTTTGTATATAATATCTAGTATTAAATTGAATTACTTCCTTTTTTTTTGTATATAGTTCAGAATGTGTTCTCACGAAGACACACATTTCAAGTATATTCACACTTGGAACAGTTAATATTTTTAATGAAATGAATAGAAGTCTGCAAGATGTCCAAGACTTAGCGTCAACGATAGCTCTGACGCATTGTTTTTGTGCTATACAAAATCTATTAATATGGACAGAATTTCCCCATACTAGCACACCATATTTTAAATTAGAAGATACGTAGCCGTGATATGCTTTCAATGCAGTTTCTTTATTGCTAATTTTTGATAAACGCCAAAGTACATATGAAAAACCATTAAGTTGACTGCATAATTTATCAATATGGAGTCTCCAAGAACACGTATCATCAAATTCTATGCCTAGAAAATTTACACTATTTTTTTCTATTATTTCCTTTTCATTACATAAAATTTTGAGATCCTCTTTTTTATTGCCTTTATTTATGAATTGTACGTCATTTGTCTTATTATCATTTACTTTCAAATTATTTAAATGAAGCCAATCTACTATGTCTTTTATTGTTGTATTTATAATGTCATTAAAAGCTTCCTTGGAATTGTCAGGTATAATCACAGAAATGTCATCGGCATATAATATACATTTAAACTTTGTCACTTTTGGTAGATCGTTGATATAAAGCAAAAACAGTAATGGTCCTAATATGCTGCCTTGTGGTACCCCGCTTCGATTCTTTTTTGTTGTTGAGCAAATAGATTCTATTTGTGAATGTGAATTAATATTTCTGGTACTAACGTACTGTACCCTATTATGTAAGTAATTTTTGAGCCAGTTAAGACAAGGCCCCCGCAGGCCATAAAGCTCACACTTTGCTAAAAGTATTTGATGCGAGTCAAAGTCAAAAGCCTTGCTTAAATCGAAAAATATAGCTATGACCTTATTTTTATCATTTATATTTTTAAGAATCTCGTTTATTAGTTTAAAAGCAGCTAATTGTGTAGATTTTTCTTTTTGAAAACCATATTGTTTGGGATCAAGTATGTTAAATCTTGTAATGAAATTCATCATCCGTATATGCAGGCATTTTTCAAATATCTTAGACAAAACTGGTATTAAAGCTATTGGTCTGTAGTTTGTTGGATCATCTTTATTTCCTTTTTTATATATGGGCTTGATTACAGTAGTTTTTAATCTCTCAGGAAATATACCGTGTTCAAAAGACAAGTTAATTATATGCACAAGAACGGGAGCTATAAGATGTTTGGATTTCTTTAATATTTTTTTGTAAGTGAGTTGTAGTAGGTGTTGTAAGTGTTGTAGGTAAGACCATTTATCATTAAATTATTTAAAATATCTCACATAAATCGAGTGCACACCCTTAATATTGCAAGTGTCTATAGGCGACGGTAACCACTTACTACCTTGTTTGCCATATCGTAGTATAAAAAAAAACATTTTGTTCTTCCCATCGAACTATTTGTATACAACATGTAAATTAAATAACCAACACCTTGAATACAGGTGGTTTGGGATCGGCTTCTGAATTATTTCAATTTTTTTTTTTCAAAAAAACGATTTAAAAAAAAAAAAGTACCCATAAAAAAGGAACAACATTTTCTGGGTACTTTTGTTTTTTTTTTATAAAAAAATCGTTTTTTTTGAAAAAAAATACTGAAATCAACTCAGAAGCCGATCCCAAACCACCTGTATTCAGGGTGTTGGTTATTTAATTTACATGTTGTAGAGATGTTTTACAATTTCAAATTTTTGATATGACCATAGTATTTATATGACTATGTTCGCATGGGTAGTTGCTAGCTGCCCGCTTGATACTCCAAGTACCAAACGTCTGTATATCTTTTAATGTTCTGTATATCTTACCTCGTCACTGTCTTCAGACTCGCTTCCCGAGGAACCTGATGAATCTTCTGACGACGAAGAATCTACCGTTGTTACCTGAAATAAGAAATCATAGAATATGGAAATAGAAACATCGAACAAGCATCAAATAATGTAGTGTTATAAATAACTAGGTATTGCCCGCGGCTTCCCTTTTCCCATAAAGCGTTGAATTTATCCCACAGGAATCTTCCTGTGGGATAAATTCAACGCTTTATGGGATATAATCACAGGATAATCCTAACGACACAGGCGATAATACGATCTATCTATATATACGAAATTTCATAGAAATCCGTTGAAAAAATAAAAAACATTCCTTTCGCATTGTTAACATTAGTAGGTAGAATACCAAAATCTTAAAACTGTTCATCCGAAGTTGCTTTTACTAATGTTTGGCCTGTACTAAATCGACTATAAACAATTATAAACGCCAAATAAACAAAAACGGCAATGGTCCTTCGAGCCGGATTATCAACATACCTCGTTGGATATAAGCCCTCTAGCTTGCATCTTGGCGGCGGCCAGTTTAGCGGCGGCAGCCTTCTGTGCGGCAATCTGCGCCGCCTGTGTTGCCAGCTTCTCTCGCTCCGCGTTCGCGTCATAGTAATTGAATAACACCTCCATTGAAACGGGGACGTCGCCGAAATATACTTCGTTGGGTATGTGTGAGGAGTCTAAGCAGTCGTCGCTCCATCGCCTGCGAAAAGTTATCAAACAAATCATTTTTTATTTTTATAATTCTTCTACAGACAATTATTAGTTTCTAGAGGATGCTCCGAACATCATCAACATAACAGCCTTTCTAATTTTATCCCCTGCTGGGACACAAGACCTCTCCTTGTAATCGAAGGAGGTTTAGGCAGTAGTCCACCACGCTTGTCCAATTCTGATTGGTGGACGGAGTATAAGATGATCGATACCCCTTTGCTGATCCATTAGTCGCCTTCTACGACACCCATTGGAGAATATAGGTGATGCTATTCTACTCTGCCAACATCACATGGCGGGGGATGCTCTGGTACGTTTTATAAAAGCAGGATTCTATCTCAATTCACCATTCAGTGACAAAGAGGGACATGATATATTTTGAAAGTTTTTGAAAATTAGATAAATCCACCTATATTTCAACTTCTTTCTGCCCTATTTAAAATTTAAAATGCGGTTGAGGGTTAATGGGGTCGCGACAAAAAAAAATGCGCATTTTGGAAATGTCCAGTAAAAAATTATCTAATTAAGTATCAATAGATTGGAGTTTCTGCAGAGTTCTTGTTGTAAAAACACGTGTTGAGAGACTCCATTTTAACTCAAATCTACCGTACAATTTTTATTACTTAATTACATTTTCACATGACATTGGCAAAATGCGTAACGTTATTGTATCCCGACGCCATTAATTAAGAATAGAATAGACCAATAAATTGTAAGTTTGAATTAAAAATGACGAGTTATTATAACAAGAACTCGGGAGAAACATCCTGAATAGAAGATCTGGCAGTTAAATTGACAGTTTTGTATTGAATATCCGGTCAAAGAAACGCTAACGGGAACTTGCTTGGAATGCGCCCTCTTTTCCCGAACTTACCTTCTAAACTGTATCCCGGAGAAGTCTTTCCTGAACGGTCGCACCGCGTACTGGTAACCGGGGACCCGGGGCTTCGGCTGCGGCTGCATCGGACGGGGCGGAGCGCCCCGCGGCGGAGTGCCCGCCATGTTGGGGGGCACCTTCGTGGGCGTGGAGCCCGGGGGCTTCGGCTTATTCGTCGACCCTTTGGGCCGGCCACGCTTCTTCGGCTACAAGGTAATACGCATTACAATATGATTATACCCTCTTCCACGAAGTCCTTTTTAACAGATGGCAAATAAAGAGAATTAATGAAGTAACATTTGAAAGCGACACTGAACGATAACGATTCTCGATTACCTATACGAACAAATTGAAATCGAGTTGAGAGAATCTTTCAAAATAAAACCATTTAATTTATTACATTACAATGTTTCAGAATTGTTTAAGTAATAAGTTATTTTCAAATTAGTTAAGTTTACTACACCGAATGTGCGACGTGTAGAAACGAATGTACAAATAAATGGGGTTGAATTGAAACCTGTGGAAACAACAACTTTCTTAGGAGTAATGTTAGACTCCAAATTGCAATGGGGTCCACATATTGTAAAACTTTCGGGTAAACTAAGTTCTGCGGCATATGCAGTTAAAACTATTAGGCGGCTAACTGATGTCGATACCGCTAGAATGGTTTATTTCAGTTATTTTCACAGTATAATGTCGTATGGGATTCTTCTCTGGGGGAGTGCTGCAGATATAAATACCATCTTTGTTTTGCAAAAACGGGCTGTTAGAGCAATCTACCAACTAGGTCCGCGTGACTCCCTCAGAGAAAAGTTCAAGGAGATAAATATTCTAACTGTGTCTTCACAATATATACTGGAAAACTTACTATATGTAAAGAAAAACATTATGCATTTTTCTGAGAAATGCCATACGCACAATGTAAATACTAGGAAGAAACACGATCTGGTTGTATATAAAACTCGTCTCCACAGAATAAATAATTCTTTTGCGGGCCAATGTATACGTTTTTAAAATAAGCTTCCGATGAATATTAGAGATTTGCCTGTTAACAAATTTAAAAAAACTGTAAAAACTAAACTATATAAAAAAGCTTATTACAAGATAAATGATTATTTAAATGATACAAATGCGTGGGAGTGAAATCTGCCCAAAAATGCATTCAAATTGTAATTTATTTGTATTGATATATCTATTGACCTGTAATGATGTTTTGAAATCATTACGAAATTGTAAGCTGTGGAGTTTCTTTCGCCATTTCTTCTCCATTTCAGCATATAAATATTCGTCCCGAAATGGTGGTAGGGCTTTTGACGATTTAAAAGTACTTAGCAAAGTCCATTTAAATAAAGATATTTTTCATTTCATTTCATTTCATTTTCATTTCATTTCATTTCAAATGTTCTGTAAAAGATAAATAATAAAAGTTACTGTTCTCACCCTCATTGTAACAAGGTGTAATAGTAGTTTATGCAACTGTCATAATGAGCTGCAAATTTCTTAGTTCACGTTGGAATGGTGGCCACAGTTTGTCGGTGATAACGTAAGCAAATCACACAAAAGGAAGAAAGAAGGTGGGATTAGGGAAAAATGCTCCTCAGAACACTGCCGTGGCATAAACATCGCGACGTAATTGAAGAGGCCAAGATTAGTGTGTAGAGTCATTTACTCTCCCACGTTTAACTGTCTGTCTATAAATTCACATTGTTGGGATTTGTGGCGCTCTTTTAAATGGTTAGTAGCGTACACTTTAATTGTTTCTTGGAGTAGTTTTCAAGAACTAGTTTATGACAGTGTTTAATAGTGGTTGTTAAGCTTAGTTTCAACTGGTTTTAAAGAATCTCTCATGAAGAGCCCTAGATCTTTCTTTATTATTACGAAACTGTAAAACAAACTTTAAATTTCACTGTAAAATCTGTTATATTGTTCTCTTAACTATGTAGTTGGGCTAAGCACCTATCTTCATAATGTAAGATAGTACCTATGTATAATAAGGATGGGTAGTTGTTGAAATGAAATAAAATATAACAAGCTGTGTATGAGGTATTAACAAAATTCTTTTTTTAAAGTCCCTTTGTATGTGCCATTAAGCGTGGAATATGACATCGTTCGAAAGCCCATCTCGGTTTCATACGGATTGCATGGATCCGACTGGTCCAATTTTCAATGACTGATGTATCTGTTAAGGTCACCTTTAGGGCCTCGGTCGAATTAACCATATGATGCCGGCAGAGTAGAATAGCATCACCCAATATCCTCCAATGGGTGTCGTAGAAGGTGACTAGTGTATTACAGTACTTTCTTTGTTTATCTTGTTTATGCATTACTTACTTATTAGGTTATTTTAATGTTGTTTTAAATTAAGTATTACGGCAAAGGGAGTCCCTTTCCTTTTATAGTACCTAAGAATAAATGGCAAATGTATTGTGCACCCACTGCCATTTTTAAATCTTATTTCATTGTTTTTTTTTTCTTTAATCATATTTTTATATTTTTATTATTTGAGTAGGTACTTTTTGATGCATTTTTAATTATGTTGTGATCGGTTCCAGCGGAAGACCAGCGCTAGCCGCAAGGCTGGCATTATGCTGAGCTGGGACCGTTTGAGGCAAATAATGTATTATGTATTTGTTTAATTTTAGTGTTGTTGTCTCAATAAACGTTTTTTCTTTCTTTCTTTCTTTCTATATAATGAAGGGTATTAAAACACGAGTGTGAGTTTATGAAACGAGCGCAGCGAGTTTCATAATAGTAACGAGTGTTTTAATACCCGTGTTATATGCAGTTGCATACACTACTTTATCTACACTCATACATAAATTCAAATAAAACAACAGAAAAGACAAATATTACGTTTTCCAAAACAAGTGCTTTTTTCTCATTTTCTATTTGAATATGCTTGTTCGCACCGTATTGGAAACACAGATTTGTTTATTTTTTACTAATCACCAAGCGCTCCGCCAGAACTGTCTAATCAGAAGCGCCCCGCCCGCCCGCCGCCGTGACGCGTTATGCAGCAAACCAATAAGAGGGATTTCTTAACGCGACCAATCGAGCCATAGAATAATTACACACTAAAAACAATAACATGAGGGGGCTCGCCAATTTTCCATTTAATTATTTTAAATCCTAATTAACCTTTGTTTGTTTGTTCCCTTTCTGTAAAATTATTATTTTTTTATTTTTCTGGCAACAAACTATTTGTTGTGGCTTTTTGTAAATTATTAGGAGTAAAATTTTTTGTATGGGTTAGATCCCTTTGCCTTCCCGAGTATTTAAGAAAAATAACTGTATCATAATGAGTCGAATCGGTGTTATAATGGTCATTATGTTACAGGTTGTTTTTTTTAAATTTTGATTATCTGTATTAAAAAGTATGTCATTTTATGTTCACCTTTGATATCGTAATTCGAATATTATGACATGAGTGTAGATAAAATAAGATATTTAACTATATTCTGTTTTTTTTTAACAAACGAGTACTGAGTATGTCTCTCGCATATTTCCGATATTGACAGAGTGAGATGGATCATATTAGGGGCGTGGCCAACGCCTTTGTTCAAAACAATATTGGATATAATATTAATATTTTATATACTAGAACTTATAAATTTAATTATTATATAATTCTTGTAATCTTCAAAAGTATCGTCGTCACTTCCTCTGATGAGCTTTTAGCAGACACGTGAATAATATTTGTTCATTACACATTTATCACACAAGCCCGTCTTTTGTGGCGTTTGCGTGGAATGAACTTTATGTTGATTACGTGGACCAATAGCAACGCACACACAATCTCAAATTATTGGCAATACACCGATATTTTTAATCGTTTTAAAGAAGAAAATTGCACGTTTGCTTCGAATATAATAGAATGAATGGCTCACCTCCATACTAGAAGGAGACGTCTTGCTAGGAGTACTGCCCGTCTTCAGTTCCGGACTGCTGAAAGGCTTACGGTCTTCTTCCCTGCTGACAAATAAAGGACACGTTAATCATGGCTCTACATTTTTTCTATTTTAATTTTTGCTTGGGCTTATTATTTTTATTAAAAGGTCAAGCAAATGACTCCATTCCACCTGATGGTAAGCAGATGTGGAGTCCGAATGCGAAGATAGCTGGTACGAGAGATAAACCTTCACGCCTCTTTTGAATGACCCAAGATTACAAAAGACGTAAGTCCGTCATCTGCTATGAACCTTATCCCCCTTTATTATAAAACATGGACCAAAGTTATGCTGTCACTTTTACTACAAGATTGCAAACAAGCTTGCGGCCCACCTTGAGTTAAGTGGTTACCGTCGCCTCTAGACACTTACAATATTAAGGGTTAATCACTTAACACTGCAAGTGCGTTGCCATCCTGGTGACTAGGATGATATGCCCTCCATGCCCAGTAATTACACTGGCTACTGTGGCGGAGTCGATACTCCTTCGCCACTGGCACGTTGTTTGCCGATTTATAATGAATAAATCGCAGATATTTGATTTGCGAACGCGATCCGCGGGGTGACGTCAGAGAATAGGAGTTGACAGTTTCAGATTAGATGCACGACCGCCGCGCTGTACCATTGTATTTATTTGAGATTCACTATAAAAGAATATAAGTCTGAAAGTATCCAAGTATTTCATTTGTTGAGCTACGCCCTAGACGATCCCGGCGGTCGTCACATGGTGGAGGCGCCGTTGGCTCATAGTGGAGGGCGAACTTTGCGGATTTTTCTGAGGAAAATTGATTAAGAAGATTCGCGAAAAGAAAAATGGAGCGCTACTCTGGACAATCTGGTGATGTTTTCGATTTTTTTAGTCAATTCGAAGTTATTGCGGCCGTCAATAGATACGACGAGGTAGCGAAAAAATTAGTGTTGGGCGCGTACCTGGAGGGTCCGGCGCTAGCGTTCTACAAGAATGTCGTTGTAAGCGCGGCGTCATTCGACGATCTACGAACGAAGATCACCGAGGAGTTCGCACCCGCTAGCAACCCGATAGCGGCGTTCTTCGAACGAAAACAGCATTTCAAAGAAGATCCTTTGACCTTTTTTTATGCTCTAGACGAATTGGCGGCCAAAGCGGGGCCGATAATCGACGAAAAATGCTTCATCCAACATTATTTGAAAGGGTGCAATATGTATTTAAAAAATAAACTAGCTTTTCAGATGTATCTCAGTAAGAAACAATTGAAGGACGCTGTCAAGCAAATCAAGGAATTGTTTGGCGACGAGAAAAATTGTGAAGCAATAAATCTTCCCGTGATGGTGAAAAGCGTTATGCCCGTGTCTCCATCTGTGAGGAAGGCTGAAGCAGGGGATCACCGTTGCCAAGCACCACAGCAGCAGCACATCGTTCCTACCGATCATCCTATTCATAAACCTATTTCCCGTACGAATTACTCCCAGTGCCCTTATGATTTTAGAATGAGAAGCAATCAAGCAGAAGCACCACAAGAGCGTCAACACCGGACGCAAATGCTAGCAGCGAACGAGCGTCAGCTGCAGTGTCCGCCAGCACTGGCCGTGGGCGATCTGAATGCCGTCATGCCGTCACCACAAATGGACGTTAAAAAAGGTGTGTCCGTTCCTGTTATCGATGTTATGTGTCGCAATAATCGTTTTCTTGCCCTTATAGATACAGGTGCTGCAGTCTCAGTAATTTCGAAGTCGTTAGCTAATAAATTCGTGCAACAGTTCGATTCGTGCAGTATGCAGTTGAACGCAATCAATGGCACGAGTCTGAATGTTTTAGGAAAAGTTAATTTGAATATTTTAATTGAAAATGTTGTTTTTGTATATGATTTTTGCATTCTAGATAGTATTAAGTACGACATGATATTAGGTCAGGATTTTCTTGTTTCTAAGGGTGTAATAATAGATTTTGTTAATAGTCAAATACGCGCGAAAAATATGTTTTGCGATTTTATTTCGAATTCAGACATTTTGACTACAATTAGTTTTGTTGCATAGTCCCAAAAGGATAACAGGAGTGAGTAAGAAATTAGCCCGCCCTTTCAAAGGCCCATATCGAATTATTAGGCGTTTTGATAATAATTATCTAATAAAGAGTATTAGTAACTCAAGAAGAGTACTAGTACATGTAAATAGGTTAAAGCTGTTTAGGCTTAGGTAATAATAGCTGTAGAAAGGGGTAATTGAAATGCATGTATGGGGTAGGTTATGTGGGTTTGTTTGTATTGTTATGATAATTCTTGTTGTTTTTTATGTAATTTTTCACTTAAATTTTGTTATGTTAGGTTGTAAGGTTTTAGAGTAGTGGTTAGGATTTCTTGTAAATATGTTCGTTTTGTTGGCAATTACTAGAGATAGGATGACTTTAGATTAGGACTTTGAACGGTTCATTGATGCTTTGTAAATTGTTACATGATTCCTGAGTTGCGGTTTGTGAGCTGTCATGATGTTGCTGTGAGATGACCAGACCTGCCTACCACTTTCTTGGAGACAACCAGATATACGTCCACAAGAGAGAAAAACGATTAGCTAGGTCAACAAATTGTCGGGGAGATAGGAGCTAGGCCGTCATCGTGCCGTGGGCTAGTAACGTATGCTAAAATCCGTTAGTTCCTATGGGAAACGATGGATGTCGGATTGGGTTGTCTGACTGGTATACTTGCAAGTCTATTTCGGTCTCTTTATGAATGAGTGATTGTTTTTTTTTATCTTACTAATTTTTTTTTTTTGCGCAACACGGTTGTTGTCCTATATTTCATTGAATGCGATTGACTATTTAATATTTTGCGGGGCTCACTCATTCATGTTCTCCCTGCAAATTAATAAGAAATTATTTTATTACGATCCAATTACATATTCGAACATAATAATTTATTATTGTGGACGTGTATCGGATTTGGAATGTTTTGAAATGGTTCTTGTAATTGTACGGTGAAAGAGATTTTCTTATGTCTCCATTCCTAAGGTCTGTCACCTCACGTGTCGGGAAGGGAGAGTCACTGTTTGAAAACTCGTATTTTGGGGACTCGTGTCAAGTTTTATTTTGAGATTAAGTTGTTTATACGAGTATTGTATTCGTTTTTGGGGGTTTGATTTAAAGATCGTGGAGCTATAAACTGACAGTGACCTCTTGTACCGATCATAGATTTGGTCTTATTTGTGGAACATAACGTATTAATTTTTATTTTCAAAATTTACTTTTATTGAATATTGTTACTTCTCGGTTAGAGTCTTACATGGCGTTCGCAAGCTTTTTCGGAGGTTTTTGCTTGCATGGGGTTTTTCCCACCATTATCCCATGATGGATGGATAAGGTGGTAGGAGCCAGTCTATCTTAAAGACCGTCATGAATTGTAAACGATGCCCTTCGTCAGGTAGGGTAGTTTTAGGTAGTAGAATGTGTAGAAGGTCGTGTCGTTAGTTAGGTAGGAAAATTTATTCATTCGACTTGTCGAATAAATAAATTTTAGTTGTACGGGGGGAATGTGGCGGAGTCGATACTCCTTCGCCACTGGCACGTTGTTTGCCGATTTATAATGAATAAATCGCAGATATTTGATTTGCGAACGCGATCCGCGGGGTGACGTCAGAGAATAGGAGTTGACAGTTTCAGATTAGATGCACGACCGCCGCGCTGTACCATTGTATTTATTTGAGATTCACTATAAAAGAATATAAGTCTGAAAGTATCCAAGTATTTCATTTGTTGAGCTACGCCCTAGACGATCCCGGCGGTCGTCACACTACCTTTCCCTTCAATCGGAAACACAGCGAACTGCTTCACGGCAGAAATAAGAAAGGCGGTGGTACTGTGGCGGAGTCGATACTCCTTCGCCACTGGCACGTTGTTTGCCGATTTATAATGAATAAATCGCAGATATTTGATTTGCGAACGCGATCCGCGGGGTGACGTCAGAGAATAGGAGTTGACAGATACATTAGATGCACGACCGCCGCGCTGTACCATTGTATTTATTTGAGATTCACTATAAAAGAATATAAGTCTAAAAGTATCGAAGTATTTCATTTGTTGAGCTACGCCCTAGACGATCCCGGCGGTCGTCACATGGTGGAGGCGCCGTTGGCTCATAGTGGAGGGCGAACTATGCGGATTTTTCTGAGGAAAATTGATTAAGAAGATTCGCGAAAAGAAAAATGGAGCGCTACTCTGGACTATCTGGTGATGTTTTTGAATTTTTTCGACAATTTGAGATAATCTCCGCCGTCAATAGGTATGACGACGATGCTAAAAAGGTTGTATTGGGGGCATACCTAGAGGGTCCGGCCCTAGCATTTTATAAGTGTGTTTTTGTGGGCGCGCATACGTTTGCCGATCTGCAAATAAAGATGGAAGAGGAATTTGCGCCCACTATAAGTCCGATAGCTGCTTTTTTCGAGCGCAAGCAGAAGTTCAAGGAGGATCCCTTGATGTTTTTTTATTCTTTGGAAGAGTTGGCTACGAAAGCGGGGCCGATCATAGATGAGAAATGTTTCGTCATGCATTATTTGAAAAATTGTAATTATTTTATGAAAGATAAATTGGCATGTCAAGTGTACGTAAGCAGAAAACAATTGAAGGAGGCTGTCAAGCAAATCAAGGAATTGTTTGGCGACGAGAAAAATTGTGAAGCAATAAATCTTCCCGTGATGGTGAAAAGCGTTATGCCCGTGTCTCCATCTGTGAGGAAGGCTGAAGCAGGGGATCACCGTTGCCAAGCACCACAGCAGCAGCACATCGTTCCTACCGATCATCCTATTCATAAACCTATTTCCCGTACGAATTACTCCCAGTGCCCTTATGATTTTAGAATGAGAAGCAATCAAGCAGAAGCACCTCAAGAGCGTCAACACCGGACGCAAATGCTAGCAGCGAACGAGCGTCAGCTGCAGCGTCCGCCAGCACCGGCCGTGGGCGATCTGAATGCCATCATGCCGTCACCACAAATGGACGTTAAAAAAGGTGTGTCCGTTCCTGTTATCGATGTTATGTGTCGCAATAATCGTTTTCTTGCCCTTATAGATACAGGTGCTGCAGTCTCAGTAATTTCGAAGTCGTTAGCTAATAAATTCGTGCAACAGTTCGATTCGTGCAGTATGCAGTTGAACGCAATCAATGGCTCGGGTCTGAATGTTTTAGGAAAAGTTAATTTGAATATTTTAATTGAAAATGTTGTTTTTGTGTATGATTTTTGCATTCTAGATAGTATTAAGTACGACATGATATTAGGTCAGGATTTTCTTGTTTCGAAGGGCGTAATAATAGATTTTGTTAATAGTCAAATACGCGCGAAAAATATGTTTTGCGATTTTATTTCGAATTCAGACATTTTGACTACGATTAGTTCCATCGATGTCGTACAGTCGGCAACAAAATATTCATCGAAAGATATAGACTTACGTTTTCGTGACCGAATGATTGATAATAGAAAATATGCATCAGATGTGGGGGGCAATAATGTGGTGAAATTTTTTAAGGATTTGTCAATAAAATCGCAAGGCGCTTATGATAAGGATAGTGTCGGTAAATGCGATCTTTTAGTTCACAGTGCCCCTTGTTTGATGTTCCGACGACGATGTAAACTCGGTAAGGAAAAAGTTGTAAAAAAGCATAATACTTATTATGAGGGTTTGAAATATGCCTCAAAGAATGTTGTTCCTTTTCTTAATTTTACTAGTAATTATTTGTGTAGGACTAATTCAAAACAAAAACGATTATATTATAGGAAAGTAAGGTCTAAGCTATTAGGTTATGATCGGGGCCGATTAAGTTAGTTTCCAGGTCTCACAAGTATGAAGAGATTGGAAAAAGAATGTTCTCGAGCTCATGTAAATAAATTAAGATTATATATAGGTTAGATGAGATATTTCTTTATTTAGAATTTTTCGTAGCATTTATAGTCGTTGATAAGTTTTTTTTTACCCTATTGAACTTAAATGCACATGATGATTAATATGATTATTATAGAGGATAGAAGTAAGTTGTATAGTTATTAATTTGTATGGTTTACTGATGCATTTTAAATTGTTACATGATTCCTGAGTTGCTGTTTGTAAGCGGTCATGTTGCGGTGAGATGACCAGACCTGCCTACCACTTTTTTGGAGACAGACAGATATACGTCCACAAGAGAGAAAAACGATTAGCTAGGTCAACAAATTGTCGGGGAGATAGGAGCTAGGCCGTCATCGTGCCGTGGGCTAGTAACGTATGCTAAAATCCGTTAGTTCCTATGGGAAACGATGGATGTCGGATTGGGTTGTCTGACTGGTATACTTACGAGTCTATTTCGGTCTCTTTATGAGTGAGTGATTGTTTTTTTTTGTCTTACTAATTTTTTTTTGCGCAACACGGTTGTTGTCCTATATTTCATTGAATGCGATTGACTATTTAATATTTCGCGGGGCCCACTCATTCATGTTCTCCCTGCAGATTAATAAGAAATTATTTTATTACGATCCAATTACATATTCGAACATAATAATTTATTATTGTGGACGTGTATCGGATTTGGAATGTTTTGAAATGGTTCTTGTAATTGTACGGTGAAAGAGATTTTCTTATGTCTCCATTCCTAAGGTCTGTCACCTCACGTGTCGGGAAGGGAGAGTCACTGTTTGACAACTCGTATTTTGGGGACTAGCGTCAAGTTTTATTTTGGGGTTAAGTTGTTTATACAAGTATGGTAGTCGTTTTTGGGGATTTGTTTTAAAGATCGTGGAGTTATAAATTGACAGTGACCTCTTGTACCGATCATAGATTTGGTCTTATTTGTGGAACATAACGTATTAATTTTTATTTTCAAAATTTACTTTTATTGGATATTGTTACTTCTCGGTTAGAGTCTTGCATGGCGTTCGCAAGCTTTTTCGGAGGTTTTTGCTTGCATGGGGTTTTTCCCACCATTATCCCATGATGGATGGATAAGGTGGTAGGAGCCAGTCTATCTTAAAGACCGTCATGAATTGTAAACGATGCCCTTCGTCAGGTAGGGTAGTTTTAAGTAGTAGAATGTGTAGAAGGTCGTGTCGTTAGTTAGGTAGGAAAATTTATTCATTCGACTTGTCGAATAAATAAATTTTAGTTGTACGGGGGGAATGTGGCGGAGTCGATACTCCTTCGCCACTGGCACGTTGTTTGCCGATTTATAATGAATAAATCGCAGATATTTGATTTGCGAACGCGATCCGCGGGGTGACGTCAGAGAATAGGAGTTGACAGATACATTAGATGCACGACCGCCGCGCTGTACCATTGTATTTATTTGAGATTCACTATAAAAGAATATAAGTCTAAAAGTATCGAAGTATTTCATTTGTTGAGCTACGCCCTAGACGATCCCGGCGGTCGTCACAGTACCTACCCAGACGACCCTACATATGGGTCTACCACCTAGTGTTTTCTATTACGATACGATACGGAAGCAGCGACCGGCTTTTTTGCAACAAGCAATTAAAGATTTTATTAACTTTGGCATAAGACTGATATAATTATGTATGTAGCTTACGATTTATCTCCAGGAGTTATTGATTCCGACGGCCGCTGAGGATCGCCTGAACTGTCTTTAACGCCCTCCCCTTTACATGACTCTGAAATCAAAATTTCTTAATGAGCAAAGAAAGCATACTTAATTAACATGGATCGGGGTTGGTTGGTTTGGCTTTTCCAAAGGAAAGGTGCGGGCGTCAATTTCTTAAAATTTTATCAGAATTACTACTTGATTTACACTGATGAATGCCAGCCAACAATATTCAATGCAAGTAACACAAAACATGTTAACATGTTGTATTACATCGCTGCGGTCCAAAATGTGCAATACCTGTGCATATAGAGTGAACCGAATTGAACGTATTCGCATTATCAACGTCATGAGTGACGTCATTAAGCAGTGCTAACTGTCCTGATGCACACGAATAAGAGGTAGTGCAGTGTGTGCGCAAATCTCAAACTCAAATTTGACGTTTCAATCTATGAAATAATAGAGTAAACATATGAGTTCAGAATTATTAAAGACTCGTTATAGCTACTTTATTTACCACATAGCAATTGGTTGGAAATGTCCTTTGCTGCATTAGAAATATTTTGTGGTGTGTTATCAAAACTTGAATCGCTGATTCCTATTAACAAAACAACAAAGTAATATTTTTTTGCTAAACTAATATTGAAGAAAAATGGCGGGAATTCGAATAACTTTTTTAACTAGAAAAGGTTCATCGCAACACACTCACCGGTGGCCGGCCTTTCTTAATCGGCGCTCAGTCGTAGTCAAGCGCTTGCCGAGAGAGGTACTCGTGTACCTTTTTAATAATACGTAAAAAATCGTTTAAAGTCTGTAAAAAAGGACATACTGCCTATCCATGCCAGGGGAATTTTTAGATATGTAAAATAAGAGATTCTGTCGATCCCGCCATTTTTCGCAACTCTGCAACGATTCCACGCAGGAGCACAGCTACCAACGTCCTGAATGAAGCAAAATCGCCGAGGAGCGTGGTCCCTTTGCTTGCTTACCGGGCGTTCTTTCCGTTTCACACCGGTAGGTGTGATGCGTAATACATTTTGTATTGCATTCTTGCCTTCCGGTTTTATTGTCATTTCTAGGTAGCAAAGAACGACCGGCTAGTGTGGGGCCACGCTCATTCTTGTAATAAACAGTCATCATTAAAGTTTCTGAATACGAGTTTTTTTTATCAATAATCTGAGAGTTTGACCACAATAACGCCTGATGGAAAGCGATGACAAGGTCTAAGATGGTACACGCTCGCCTAGAAGATGCTTGTTCACTCTGGCCTTGAAAATGTCCACATTATACTGATACGGAAAACAGACCTCGGCAAGGAGTTCCACTCTTTAGCTGTTCGCATAATGAATATAGAAGCAAACCGCTTCGTGCGGATGGGATGTATAGTAGGGTGTCCCGTCAATGTATGAGAAAATACTTTTTTCAAGCTACGCTAACGCAAGAGGCATCAAAATTTGCGTAATTTCACACACTTCATGCAAAAAGTAATAAAAAATGAATTATGTGTCATCTTTAGGGTTCTACCACACTTTAAAGTTTTGTAAATTTTACGTTTTTACAGACTTAAACCATTGTGCCTAAAATAATACAAAATCAAGTTTAATTGTTGAAATTAATGAAACTAAGCACAGGAAATAAAAACATATAAAATATAGCTTTTAATCAATTACAAATTAATTAAATTTTAAACTTATTTTGTATTAAAAATTCGATATTTCTGCTCATGATTGCCACCTATTTCTCTCTAAAAGAAGCTTTAATTTGTATGGGCTCTGTTACGACTTTATCATCAGTTTAACCTTATGGTCCCCACTAGGTCAATACCTCGGATAACTCGGTAGATATCCACATATTAATCTGTAGATGATTAATAATATCCAGAACAATTGATTTTATTTGTAATTTTTTAAATTTATTTAAGTCCTATGATTTGGACTACGTTTTTTATGAACCCACAAGAATTACTGAAACAAGTGCAACTTGCATTGACAATATTTTTACTAACCGAAAACCTAGCCAAAAGTCAATTATTAATATGTTGCACTCTGATCATTGTGGTCAATTAGCATCGTTTCCTAGAAAAAAAGTTGAAGTGCAAAGAACGAAAATAAGTTTTATTCCTATAAATGCAAGCCGAATTGAAAAATTTAAATCGAAATTAATTGTGAAGCTACCATGTTTGCCTTATAATGATTGTCCGGATAAGCTATACAGTTCTTTATTTAATTTAATAAATGATGAATTTACCAACACTTTTGTGCCAAAAGTAAAGACGATCTGTGATCATCTAACCTTTAGTGAATGGGCAACGCCTGGTATCTACAATAGCAGGAATAAATTGTACGATTTGTATGGTCAAAAATCATTTAATTTTGATCCAGTATTTGTTAATTATGTAAGAGACTACTCTAAAGTTTTCAAAAGAGCCTGTTCCACTGCCAAGTCAGTTTACTTAAAAAACAAAATTAAGAATTCTACAAATAAGATTAAAGAGACCTGGAATATTATTAACAGTGAAACTGGTAGGAGTCAAACACGCTTCCGTAATATTAACTTAAAAATTAATAATGTAAATGTTAAAGCTGATTTGGAAGTAGCGATGGAATTTGAAAGGTTTTTCTCAGATGTTCCCATACAGACTACTAAATCACTTCAGTCGTCTTCCACCTCAGCTGAACAGCTGCTTAAACAAAATGTATCATCATGTGATAGTAACTTTGAATTTACAGCTGTTAATTATAAAGATATTATAAATACGTTTAAAACTCTAGACCTGAAAAAATCTATGGATCTTTGGGGACTGTCAGTCAGGACAATCTCATCCATTATAACTATAATAGCTCCTTATTTAGTAGTCGTATTTAACAATTGTATTGACTCTGGTGTATTTCCTGACTTGATGAAACATAGTAAAATTATACCGTTATTTAAATCTGGCGAAACCTCAGATCCCACCAATTTTCGGCCTGTTTCTATTCTACCGACTTTAAGTAAGATCTTTGAAAGACTAATGCTCAATCAACTATTAAAGCATTTCAATAAATACAACATATTTCATCAAAAGCAATTCGGGTTCACTCGGGGTCGCTCCACCATTGATGCGGGAGTTGAGTTGTTAAAGGAGGTATTTGCTGCTTGGGAAGAATCACGCGACGCCCTTGGGGTTTTCTGTGATTTATCTAAAGCTTTCGACTGTGTTAATCATGATACTCTGGTCAGGAAATTACACCATTATGGCGTTAGGAACAAGGCTCTCAACCTCATGACTTCATACCTGAGCAATAGAATACAGAAAGTTGATATAAATGGTAAAAGATCTCCAGGTTCTCTAGTCACAATAGGTGTTCCGCAGGGCTCAATTCTTGGTCCATTTCTCTTTCTAGTGTACATAAATGACTTACCTTACTACATAAGGGACAATCATGACATTGTGTTGTTTGCGGATGACACTTCTTTGATTTTCAAAATAAATAGAAAATTAGATAATTATGACGAAGTGAACAATGCACTTGCGAAAGTAGTTTATTGGTTTGATATTAATAACTTGTTGCTGAATGAAAAAAAAACCAAATTAGTTAAGTTTACTACACCGAATGTGAGATGTGTAGAAACTAATGTACAAATAAATGGAGTAGAATTGAAACCTGTAGAAACAACAACTTTTTTAGGAGTAATGTTAGACTCTAAATTGCAATGGGGTCCACATATTGTAAAACTTTCGGGTAAACTAAGTTCTGCGGCATATGCAGTTAAAACTATTAGGCGGCTAACTGATATAGATACTGCTAGAATGGTTTATTTCAGTTATTTTCACAGCATAATGTCTTATGGAATTCTTCTCTGGGGGAGTGCTGCAGATATTAATACCATCTTTGTTCTGCAAAAACGGGCTGTTAGAGCAATCTATCAACTAGGTCCGCGTGACTCCCTCAGAGAAAAGTTCAAGGAGATAAATATTCTAACTGTGTCATCACAATATATATTGGAAAACTTACTATATGTTAAGAAAAATATTATGAATTTTTCCGAGAAATGTCATACGCACAATGTAAATACTAGGAAGAAACACGATTTGGTTGTATATAAAACTCGTCTCCACAGAATAAGCAATTCCTTTATGGGCCAATGTATACGTTTTTACAATAAGCTTCCGAAGAATATTAGAGACTTGCCTATTAATAAATTAAAAAAAACTGTAAAATCTAAATTATATAAAAAAGCTTATTACAAGTTAAATGATTATTTAAATGATCCAAATGCGTGGGAGTAAAATCTGCCCAAATTTACGCATTTAAAATTGTAATTTATTCATATTGATATATCTATGGACATGTAATGATGTTTTGAAATCATTACGAAATTGTAAGCTGCGGAGTTTCTTTCGCCATTTCTTCTCCGTCTCAGCATAATAATAATTATTTAAGTAAAATAATTATTTCGTCGAAATGGTGGTAGGGCTTTTGACGATTTAAAAGTACTTAGCAAAGTCCATTTAAATAAAGAGCTTTTTCATTTCATTTCATTTCATTTGTCTCGCGGTAGATATCTACCGAGCGGGTTGACCAAAAGGTTAAGATCTACTTTCCCTATACTTTTATTAAATTACATGTAACAAGGAAAGTCACCAACTTCCAATGTCTTATCTTTCATATGGTTTGAAGGTCCTTATTGGAATTGTATTGATTAACTATATACTGACAATCGTGCCACAATAATCTTAGTATTATTTCTAACAGAAAAGTTATTTTTATTGGTGTTGATTAATATAAGTGGTTTGTTTATCTTTCCTTGGTTAACACTACTTTTCACTTTAATAACTTAATCGTCACAATTCCAGCTCCCTAGTGTAAAACTTATTAGCAATAAGGTTTTACTAGTGCACAAAAAATAATTTCGTTCGCAAACAGAATTAACAGAGTTGTGTTGATGTGGATTCTATTGTCTCGGATTAAGACTATATAATTAGTTCAAAAATATATCTGACTCCGTCAGACTCTTCTTACAAGTCGTATATTCCTCAAGGAAAGAACCACCTTTCGGTAATTTATTCAAATTACCAGTCACCACACACCGTGAATGTGTTTTCGTAACCAGCTAACTCTTTTCTAATATTTCTGGAATATTCTCTAGTATAGTTGCACTTCGGGCAGCCATATTAGGTCAATAATAAATAACGAAAGGGTAACTCATTGGAATGAAGCATATCAATCCACCAATAGATTGTAACAGTCTTTCCAAATACCCTTTAACTCATTGGAATGAAGGAAACCAATCCATCAATAGATTGTAACAGTTTTTCCAAATACCCTTTACTAAATCCTTTATTATCTATTATATTATGCCAATTAAAGAAACTGGTATTAGTTGCAGTTCCATCACATCTGTAGAGTATGTAATTTTATTTACCAACCCAACCCTAAGTCCTCTAAGAAAATTGTAAGAATATCCTTTACAGTGCCATAATTCCTTGACGTTTCTATATCGCAAGTAAATTGATCCAGCTTATATTGCAATTGATATTATTATCTTAAATTAATGATAAATCGCCACACCCCAAAGAAATTTTAGAAGGGAATTTTAAACAATAAATAATTCGTCTAACAACGTAAAAGCCTTTTATAACAGTACCTTCTTGAAGCATCAGTCCGGACTTTAGAGACAACTTTGTGGATCATGTTTTTATCAACAATCAGAGTTAAATATTTGGTAGAAACTCTCAGCCCTCGCCAACTATTTAGGCTCTACTTGGGTTTCTTGTCTAAAACCAAACAAAGCAGCAGTGGCAGATCATAATGATACTCCACAAATAAGTATCGCAGATCTTAGCAAGTGACAGCATTGGCAATGTATTCCAGATGGCGGTTGAAGTCGATAGTGTTTCTGTAGAGAGCGTGTTTTTCAGGAATTCATTTATAATCAAAATCAGATACGTTTTGAGGAAATATTCACGCACCGAAACTTCATAACAATTTGATGAGACAGAATCCATTTTTAGAGTAGAACATGACTCTTTTGATACAATTATTGACTTTTCCAGGTTAGAACTTGATGTTATTTTCAGGTTGAATAAACACGAAGTCGATGGTGTCTCTGCATGCTAATCAAAATATCGCTTAAGTAAAACCAGAATACACCAAAAAAATCCATTTTTTTTTAAATTTTAAGGTCAGTAGGCGAAATGAGGAATAGCGATAAAAATGACAAATTTTCAAAACTTTGAAGCCTGGTAGAGCCCTAAAGATATAGTTTTATTTTAATTTAAATATTATTTCGGTAATCTACAGTCAATTACGCAAAATTTGAGAGGTCTTGCGTTATGAAAAGCCAAAAAAAAATTTCTCGGGACACCCTAATGTATAGCCTCCGCGGATGGTGAAAAGGGGCAGGGGGGATCAAATTATGTAAAACTTCCGCACACTCTCTGAAATGTAACCGATAAAAATTTAATACTACGAAGAGAGAAAAACCAACCTGCACTTTTGTCAATCTTGTTGTCGACACTTGCTTGCACTTCATCTGAAAAGATAAAGGTTAGGTTATATAAACCTCGTACAGGTATATAAAATGTTACCCAATTATAGTTAAAGCAATGTACATGTTATGAATAATTTTACCTCTATTTTGAAGTTCGGGCGGCTTGTGAGTGTCCATAGGCTTGTGAACGACATCTGCGAAAAGACGCAAACTTATAAAACAACCACACGAGAAATTAGGATGGAGGGCTAGTAAATAATGAGAAATGTCATGAGCTTATATTCGCTGGACATAAAAAAAATATAGAAATAGTTATTTGTTCAACAAGCAAGCAATTTTTTGCTGCGAGTGCCGATCTTAAATCACGAACCAGCAAAGTAGTCTAGAATTGAATCACGAGATAATAGAGTGATTCATAAATAGACTACTAAGCGCAGTAAGTGATTAAAAAGCACGATACAAAAAAATTTGCTCTAGTGTGAAACATACAACTTTTCACCTCTTCAAAATTGTTTTAGATGAGAAAAACAAGGCAATAATTTAATACATGTTTACTATCTTAAAAATAATTATTGCAAATTGAAAGTAAGAAGACTAAAATAATTTAGATTGAACATTACAGTCTTGTTCGAAGCTATGGTGCTGGAGAGGTGGAATAGTACATTGTTCACCGCGGGACGAAAGTGACAGATTACCAACGAGGGAGCACAATAATCCCGAGTTGGGAATCGAACTTTCTCCCAAGTGTTACATGGTGCTTTATACTACACCTGTGAGGAACATTCAAAGACTTGTTAAATTGAAATAAGCAGGACCTTAGCGGGAGGAAAAGTTGTATGAAAATCTATTTCTAACGCGACGTCCGCCGGCGGTGCTCGGCAGCAGGACGCGCGCCGCGACATAACTACCGGCCATTGGTTCGCCATTGGTTGGCCGGTGTTTCGCAGAACATCTGCAACTAGTGTTGCATAATCATAATCTCTTTATAATTTTATTAAAGGTACTGTTTATTTCAATTTAACAAGTCTTTAAATGTTCCTCACAGGTGTAGTATAAAGCACTATGTAACACTTGGGAGAAAGTTCGATTCCCAACTCGGGAAAGTTCGATCCACTGCTCTCTCGTTGGTAATCTGACACTTTCGTCCCGCGGTGAACAATGCACTATTCATCCCTTCTATTCGAAAAGTGTCGCTTTGTTCTTCTGTAAGTGGGAGCACCAAGTGTAAATTTTAAAGATTTGATATAACAATGTTTACCATAAAAACACAAGCAAATATCTAAAAATAACAAATTTCGTCAGGGAAAGCATTGCCCCCGTGGCGTAGTGGTTAACGCTGCCGCCCGGATTGCAGAAGATGCTGGGTTCGATTCCCGCCTGGGGCAGGTCGATTTTTTTCATAGTTTCGATGTATTTTAGCTTGAAATATTCTTTTCACGAAGTCCGTTTAGCTCCGGTTGTGATAGTGGCATGTACTGATGATAAGCGCCAACAATTGTGTGTATAGGCGACATAAACACGTTACGACGTTGCACCGACAGCATGACAGAAGGTTGCACAAGGAATAAATGCGATTCGCCTCAATGATACCATCGTGCATGTTTGTTGAATTTTTACTTTCTCGTACGTAGTAAGTATAGAGGAAGTCTTGTAATCGTAAAAAAATTCGACCTCGAGATTTTGATGGATTTACACGTTTTGGACCTCCTTTTTGGAATTATGTCTGTGTATGTGTCTGTGTGTTAGCACGATAACTCGAGCATGCTTTAACTTATTGCAACAAAATTTAACATACGTGTATGGCATCAAAATATAAGGTTTCTATAAAATTTTGAGCCGTTGATCACGAAAGTTAAGCAACCAATTGCGCGGTCGATACTCGGATGTGTGACCAAAATTTAACATGCATGTATGACATCAAAATATAAGGTTCTATCAACCTTTAGAGTCGTTTCCGGTATACGAGAAAGTCAAGGGGAGACCACTCCCGATTTTTTAAATAGTCCTCAGATTATATATCATTTGCCTCACCTATCATTAGTATAAAAGTGGATTAATCATTCTAATCAGATTATTTAGTATTATTTTATATACTTGATAATACTATTTCCTCACTCTCCTTCCTCATCAACAACTCATTACTGAGGGGTGTGATCACCACAAACACTCCTCCTCATTCATTTCTTCCAGGTGGTTTGATCTTGTGCTCTCCTCAGGAAGGTTTGGACGTTCATTTTGGATTAAGCCTAACAAGGTTTTTCCACCTAAAAAGGTGTTCTACCCCTATCTCTTTCGGTCCACATATTTTAGCATTTAAAATTTTTCCTAACTCTAATCTCGCCTGGGCACATGTCCGAAGAATTTAAGAACTTTTAGTTGGTCCAAGATCGACTTGATAGTACAACGTTTCATACACTTGGCACCAAGAATTTTACGCTAGTTGATCTAGTTGATCTTGATGTCAGACTCCAAATCTCAGATGCTCTCAAGTATAGGAAAATGGATAATATTTTATTTTATTGTAATGCTATTGTTATAATGAATAGTCTATTGGAAAGAAAATCAAACTTACCGAGTGGTTTATCAATAGCTGGTCTATGTGCCAAGTCATCTGGTTTGAATATATCCGTTTTAATTTTTATTTTTGGTTGATCCAAATCTCCTCCCTGCAACGATTGTTCTATGTTATTGCAAAATAATATATTATTACTAGCTTTTGCCCGGAACTTCGTCCGCATGGAATAGTTACACTTGGCAGCATTTTAATTATTTTTGGGTATAATTTTTTTACTCATCATACACATGTTTCCAATAAATATACATACAGTAAACATAAACATATAATAAATACTTATTCAATCAAGTGCCTGAATTTTGATTTGATTTACTATATTTGATTTACCCCCTTTTAGGGGTTGAAATCTGAAAAAACCTGAAAAACACATTTACTCGAAAAATGCACTGAAAAAAATCGACTTGCCTCAGGCGGGACTCGAACCCGCACCTTCCACAATCCGGGTGGACGCGTTGACCAATTTCGCCACCGAGGCACTGCTTTTCGCTGTCGAAATTTGTCAGTGCTTGGTGCTTATGTTTTTATGGTAAACATCGTTTCATCAAATCTTTGAAATTTGCACTTCCAAGACCCGAACGAAATATTTTTGCAAATATTTGACGCCCAGCTAAGATGAAACTACCTTACATTATGGAATAATTTTATTTTTGCGTTTACAAACGCGTAAATATATTACTAGAAAAATGCACTGAAAAAAATCGACTTGCCTCAGGCGGGACTCGAACCCGCACCTTCCACAATCCGGGTGGACGCGTTGACCAATTTCGCCACCGAGGCACTGCTTTTCGCTGTCGAAATTTGTCAGTGCTTGGTGCTTATGTTTTTATGGTAAACATCGTTTCATCAAATCTTTGAAATTTGCACTTCCAAGACCCGAACGAAATATTTTTGCAAATATTTGACGCCCAGCTAAGATGAAACTACCTTACATTATGGAATAATTTTATTTTTGCGTTTACAAACGCGTAAATATATTACTAGAAAAATGCACTGAAAAAAATCGACTTGCCTCAGGCGGGACTCGAACCCGCACCTTCCACAATCCGGGTTCGAGTCCCGCCTGAGGCAAGTCGATTTTTTTCAGTGCATTTTTCTAGTAATATATTTACGCGTTTGTAGACGTTCGGGTCTTGGAAGTGCAAATTTCAAAGATTTGATGAAACGATGTTTACCATAAAAACATAAGCACCAAGCACTGACAAATTTCGACAGCGAAAAGCAGTGCCTCGGTGGCGAAATTGGTCAACGCGTCCACCCGGATTGTGGAAGGTGCGGGTTCGAGTCCCGCCTGAGGCAAGTCGATTTTTTCAGTGCATTTTTCTAGTAATATATTTACGCGTTTGTAAACGCAAAAATAAAATTATTCCATAATGTAAGGTAGTTTCATCTTAGCTGGGCGTCAAATATTTGCAAAAATATTTCGTTCGGGTCTTGGAAGTGCAAATTTCAAAGATTTGATGAAACGATGTTTACCATAAAAACATAAGCACCAAGCACTGACAAATTTCGACAGCGAAAAGCAGTGCCTCGGTGGCGAAATTGGTCAACGCGTCCACCCGGATTGTGGAAGGTGCGGGTTCGAGTCCCGCCTGAGGCAAGTCGATTTTTTTCAGTGCATTTTTCTAGTAATATATTTACGCGTTTGTAAACGCAAAAATAAAATTATTCCATAATGTAAGGTAGTTTCATCTTAGCTGGGCGTCAAATATTTGCAAAAATATTTCGTTCGGGTCTTGGAAGTGCAAATTTCAAAGATTTGATGAAACGATGTTTACCATAAAAACATAAGCACCAAGCACTGACAAATTTCGACAGCGAAAAGCAGTGCCTCGGTGGCGAAATTGGTCAACGCGTCCACCCGGATTGTGGAAGGTGCGGGTTCGAGTCCCGCCTGAGGCAAGTCGATTTTTTTTCAGTGCATTTTTCTAGTAATATATTTACGCGTTTGTAAACGCAAAAATAAAATTATTCCATAATGTAAGGTAGTTTCATCTTAGCTGGGCGTCAAATATTTGCAAAAATATTTCGTTCGGGTCTTGGAAGTGCAAATTTCAAAGATTTGATGAAACGATGTTTACCATAAAAACATAAGCACCAAGCACTGACAAATTTCGACAGCGAAAAGCAGTGCCTCGGTGGCGAAATTGGTCAACGCGTCCACCCGGATTGTGGAAGGTGCGGGTTCGAGTCCCGCCTGAGGCAAGTCGATTTTTTTTCAGTGCATTTTTCTAGTAATATATTTACGCGTTTGTAAACGCAAAAATAAAATTATTCCATAACACATTTACTCATTTATCGAAAGGAGTAGTCCTGTGAAGTTTCGAATAAAATAGTCTAACTAATCTTGATTCCCTATACAAATGTTGAACCCCTGTTTCACCACCCTAGGGAATGAACTTTGAAAAATTCTTTATTAGTGCACCCCAAGATTTTATTTAATTACCTTTGCTATCTATGGCTCTATGTTTGACAGTTTAAAGAAAAAATACAGATGAGTTCAGATTGGCTCCGGTCAAATGCGCATGAAAAATGTCACATTCATATCCTTCAATCCGAAAACACATGAAACAAGAGTTGGTGCTTGGTAAACTTTAAAATTTACTTCTCAGGTAAGCACATCGGGTCACTATTACTACAAGCAATCAAATAAGCATGGGCGGTGGTCAATTTATAAGTAAGCTCTTGTCTGAGAACATTGGATCTCAGGAGGATAATTATCATGCATACTAGGCAGCTCCAACAATGTGCATCACTATAGTATTGTAAGATTAAGGGACTTTGACAGGTTCTGGGTAGGAGATATTTGGTAGTTAAATTGACATTTAGATTAGTACAGTAATATCCGTCAGAGAAAACTAATGGGAGCTTATCTGGAAGCTGTGTGAAGGCCATAAAGGCAAAGAAACATTATTTATCTGGAAATTGGCAACATAATGCATGGAACACTGCAGGAAAATGAATAACATTTCTATCATGACATGGTTGTCTCTTTACTTAAGTTATTCTTCAAGCAAATTTTTCTTATATTACTTTTCATAAAAATAATATTTATACTTAATAAGTTTCAAAAAATTTATAAAGTTTGTAAAATTTTTATTTAGCAAATTTTTTATGAATTTTATCTACATTACAATTTTTTTATTAATAGTAGAATGACTTACCATCATTTCATTATCTGGATGTGGTCTTTTCTGTGAGTCCATTGGTTCCAATTTGATTTCAGGTTTCAATTGTTTAACATCCAAAGGTTTTTGGGTGTCAAGAGGTGGTAGCAAGTGTGGCTGTGGGGGCCATGTTGGTTTATGGACCCCAACATCACCATAGCCTTGAACTGAAAATTATTTTCATGAATATTAACTACTATAAACAATGAATTTATTTTTAACAAGTTTATAGTTCAAAGAATTTATTTGGAGGGCTATAATATTTATTTTATAATAATTTCTGATGACTGTAATTTTAAAGATTCTAAACAAAAGAGCGTAGTTCTCCAAATTTAACAGTTAAAAGTGTGTAATGAAGATTTTTGGAGTAGGTTTCAAACAAAAGTTTAAAAACTTTTATTTCAACTAAAAATAATGTTTTCATGCCATAAAAATATAGTAAAGAAAGGTTTGGTTGATTTACTTACATAACTTACCCATGTGGGACTGTGGCATATGTAATTGGGCTTGTGTGGGTTGTTGTGGAGGAAAGCTCTGATGATGAGGGTAGTTCTGGTGAGCCGGTGGCACGTAAGACAAGTTTTGCGGCGCATAACCTCCAGGAGGCGGAGGCCCATACGCAGCGAAAGCATCCGGTGGAGGGTAATGAGTATTGTACGCTCCCGCATAGGGCTGGTAAGGTATTTGGTGACCATTATCTATAACAATAAGTCAGTTAACGTAAGACATTTTTCCCGCCACTAACGTATATAAACATCACACTAAACCAGCTCACCTATATAGTTCAGCGGCAATCCGTTCCCTTGTACCACTCCGTGACCCGGCTCACCCTCCATACGCAACCGCTTCTGATTCATGGCTCGTTCTGCCTCATAATTCATCTTGGTAACTAAAAACAAACAGCTCTTGGTAACACATTCCACACACTAACACTAAAACTCATTATTCCGTTAATAACACAAAGAAATAGAAATAATGCCATAGTAATTTGTGAAATATAAAAGACGCCAACCGGACGCCAGCACAAAACACAGGTTATACGCTCAGCAAAAGCAAACATAAGCGTACCTTTGTTGGTCACTGATTGTTATTGATTTTAGATATTAGAAGCACTTAGAGCACTCCCTGCAATGTATTGAAACATAATAGTGCACGTTAAATAGTCAAAATAACTGTTGCATACAAAATATGCATCAAATTATCGGTCTAATGACAGTAAAATTAGAAAAAAACACAACTGAAGCGAAGTTGAGATGGGGATCATTTATTTTTTTTCTCATTCTTTCTTTTAGTGATGTGACTAATAGATGTGATATATATCGGATATAAAGTGTTATCACTTTCGGTACTAAATTTAGCACTACATTTTCATAGTTCTAGCAAGTATATTATAATATTTATTAATATATTTTCACGCTCACACCAATTATCTAGCCCAAAGTATCATTAATAATAATAAAAAATAAAAAAATCGTCAACGTGACAAGACATTCTCTCCTCATTTTCATATGTAATATTTTATTTAGAACTCAATTTTTCATATATTACTGCAATACCACAATTATTTAATATTTATTAGCATACGAAAAACCAAAAACAAGAAGAAAATATCGTAACGAAAAATTTTTACAATGATTCTATCTGTGACATTTGAAACTGTCAAAAAATAATCATAACAACAATATAAACAAATGGAAAATTGGAGTATAATATTGGAAAGTATGAAATGAGAATGTTGACGAGAAGCAGAACAGCACATATAAGACCTCCGGACTCGTCACCTCGCTCCGCCTCGCAGTTGTCGACAACTGTCTCTGTGCCAAGTGTCCTGTTGACTTCTGCAGTTGCGTCGAGCGATAGTGACGAGGACTTCTCTCCGCCGACGTCGCCACCACCTGTACGTCGCAGGAGGGGTCGGCAACCGAAGGGTTTGGGGCTTTTGGGGCAATCGGCTCCGGTCAGGGCCCCCGCTCCCGGTGGAGTGCAGCGCATGCGATGGACAATATCCATCAATGAAAATGTCATGCGCGCATATTTTGAGGCAACAGAGGCAGGAACTAACCTTACTGCGTACCGTGCTCGGATGCTTTCTCTGTTTCAGGCTCTTGAACCAACTATCAACGTTTCGGCTCAACGTCTATCGGATCAGGTACGAGCCATTCAACGGGGCCACTTGTTGGATGACTCTGTACTTGACCGGCTCCGTGCACATGGACTGATAGCCAAGAGCCTCGATAAACACCTTAAGAGGCTCGCGTTAGGTGGTTGGATCAAGAGTCAGATGCAGAAGGCAGTACTTCTGGACACGGCCCGTATAGTGAGGAGGTTCCTGTCTCTGGATCCTTAACCACCGGTAGCCGGGACCCTGATCTTGCTACCGATGGGGAACTGCATTTTTGTATTTTTAAATGTTATATTTTTTAGTGTCTATACATTGTAAAAATTTAATATTTAGAAATATAATTTTGTATGTATTTTAAATGAAATAAAGGAAATAATAATATGAATTACATGGCAGAAGAAAGAAAGACAACACCTTTCGGCCAGAAATCTTCCTTGAGGAACGTCTGCAGTCGTTCTGTCGGCACGCTCACCACAAACGAGTTAAAGTTAACTCGGTTTTGCTTCGCCGATTCAAAACTGCAGACGGAGCAATTTTGCGCCCCGCGACTAGTATTTACATTAGACGCCTCAGGTGACCTACATACTGAAGTAGCGTTGCGTAATGTCACTATTTCAGTACGTAACTCTCCTACGATTTTTTCTGAAACGTCTAATCTCGCCACTTCGGCCAAACTAGCTTTTAGGGATGTTATGTCTTTCAACAGTCTGGTGACGTCGACGTGATCGAAGGTGACGAGGGGCAGCTTAAGCAACTCTTTCACCACAAATGTGGGCACATCATCCGGATCGGTCGTCTTCAGTACACTGATGATGTCCTGGAGACTCTTCTCACCTCCATCCCTTCGGCGGGAAGGCATCTGGTCAGCTTTTCCGAGCATTCGAAAGACGAGTGATTTTCCGCTCGAAATCTCCTCCTCCTTAAAATTGGATTTGCAGATTTGCAGGATGCTCACCTCGTCCATAGTGTCGATGGCGTGTTGAACATAAACGCCAACAGTTAGTTAGCTATGAGTTGTTTGGAACCCATAGCGCCGATTTCGGGCAGCGGCATAGCCGCGCGAACGTGAATTAATAAATTCTTTGCAGTGTAATGAGACCCTATTACAAACGTGCATCACACACGACTGACTGATTAAGAACGACTGATTGACTGACTGATTAAGAAATTGTGTTACGGATACTAGATAACGGACATTTTTTTTTAATGTATAATAATTTTAGATATTTTTATAAATAAACTTAAATAAATATATAAACAACCATGACACAAACAAATATTCGTGTTCGTCACACAAATATTTGCCGCTACTAGGATTCGAACCCAGACCGCTTGATGTGTGGGCACCTTTTACTAACCACTCCACCACGACGGCGACGAAGTATATGATCTAGCTAAAAGAAATGAAGGCAAAGGCTACAAGAAAAGGTAAAACTGAAAAAATGTGTGCTATGCGTGTTTGCCTCACTCCCCGCAAAAAACGGCAGAATGTTTTCAGTACTAAATCTGCGCTATGCCACATCCCGTGTTAAATGGTCTAAGGGTAATATATAAGGTTGTGCCATTGGTGCCAACCATGGAATTATTACTCAAAGTTTGAGTAATAATTCCATGGTGCCAACCAAGAAGCTTATGGCAACCCTACTCCGGTCCACAGAGTATATTTGTTTGTATATCTCCAAGGAGCTTATAGGTATATCGGGTATATCTCCAAGATATCTCCGGTATTCTTTACGTACCTAGTATCTCTAACTAGTCTGTGGTATTCTTTCTAATCTGTGAGATCTCCGGTCGCTCATGGTCGCGTCGCTCTGTATTTTTTTGTGGAATTTCTTGTTTTGTAGTTTTTTCTACTAAATAATTTCGGATTATTTTAGTAAAGCAAATAACTTTATATAGTGTTTCGCTATTACTAATATCGTTATATTTTGTCAACGTACTACAAACGTGCGATACGATTTGTTTCTCTCACCAAGTAAGTTTAGATGTACAATAATTTAATAATACCAAAAAAATATATAATTCTTGGATTGAAATGGAAATTATTTTTTAATACAATCCTATCATTACTCACTTATTTATAAATATGAAAATAAAAACAAAGAAATTGATGGATGATTAACGGGTCGGTCAAAAATCATGTATTCTTTGAAAAATTACAACTCAGACTCAGTTTATCCAGTGTTAGTTTTGTTACAAGACCTATTATACCTATCAAGACCTCATTTATTGTTATCTTAAAGATAGATAGACATAGAAAATGTCTATCTTCAGTCTTTAGAAAAAAGTCAACATATTTATTTAAAAAAATGTTTCTTAATAATGTGGATGGAAAAGATGAGCTTATTTTATCTTATATAAAGAAGATAATAATTGTTTATTACAAATTCTGTTTAGATTTCGTTTATCTATTTTCATCTCCTTGAGTTACACCCAAAATTACTTATAATAACTTTGATCCTACTTACAAACAATAGGTAGTGTTTTTCTTAATTGGTTTAAAGTAGCTTAGCTAAATTCAAATCATAACCCCATAAACATGTTGCATCATCTCTCATGACACTACTTTGACACCCTGTGCCTACCAACCATTTTGTTGTGTTCAAATTATCTAGATAAACCTATTGCAAAGTTAAACATATAGTAATTACTGGTTTGCTAATTGAAAATCATATTTAAAGTAAATTAAACATCTTTTTTTATTCACAAGTTGTAGAGTTGATAATAATCATTGTAACCTTTCATAATTTGCATAATAATAGGGGTTAAAGTATGAAATTGCCGATTTTTTCCTCATTATTCATTAGTGTATAATTCCTTTAATACAATAACTATGTCCATTATTCCTTTTTTATTTTAAACTTCATTACAAGGACTTATATATAAAATTTTATTCTCATTTTTTTTTCACTAAAAATAAATGTTCAAAAACGTGGTAAGAGGTGTCCGTCTCTGTTATAAAAATATGAATATTTTTTTACAGTTATCAATTCTCATTTTTTTTCTACAAGTATCCTATAGCTTAATGTTGTCTCGATATTACACAAAATTTAGATTTGTGGTTTCTTAAAAAATCACAAATATATTTGTATGGAATAATTAATTTTCGTTAAATTCTCCATACAAAACGGCAATTTCATACTTAAACCCCTAATATATTAAGAGCTGCTTTATTATATTGTTTTGTTTGAGCAATTTTGGATTGGATTTGTGACTGAGGTCATCAGCATAGCCCTAAGAATTGCGAACCTTTCAATTAAACTGCTTGTTGTTATCCACCAGTGGGTTTGCTGTAACTTGACCTAAGGTAAAAATAACTTTTTTGTTGCAGGTTCCTGAAATGACAGAAATGACGTACAATTCAGATTCACTTGAAATGTATGCTAACAACCTTGAGTAAGTAATTGCTTATCATATTATTAACATGCTAGAAGTTTCGATGACTAATCCTCCTCTGGTTCCAATCATTCCTTCTTGAGAACCATGGAGAATAAATAACTTGTTGCTTAGGAATCGTTTAAACTCAGTAACAAATTATGAAGGTCTTCTTCTTCATTTAAAATAATGGTGTTCACTTAAAGATTAACCATTTTGCCATTGTCCAGTGAAAATGTACTTAGTAACTAACAATTGTACAGTAGATTGAATTAAAAATGGAGTCTCTCAACACATATTTTTACAACACGAATTGGGAGACTCCATGAAGGTCATATGACCTTCATGGACCATGGACCTTCATGACCAACAGCTGCAATAGTCTGTCAAAAAAAATTATTGATGTTGCCTGTTGTGTTAGTGGAGATACTTTTTATTTAGCTCATCATTTTATTTAGCTGTCTTAACATAATTCTTCTTTGTGTATTGTCAAGGATACCACGGGGCTGCACCACTTACAAATTTATTATTTAACCAAGCGGTCATTGAATCAGCAGAAATAGGACTTAAAAAGGTCACAGCTTGGCTTGAAAACAGCATTAAACATTGCAAAAACAAAATATCTGTGTTTTTTTGCAAAACAGAGCAGCAGGTAAAAATATAAACAACTCCCTGGTGGTGTCAAGACAATACACATCTTCTTTAGATTTTGTATGGCATTAAGAACTCATGACTTAACTGATGGACTATATTTTATAAAAATATCTCATAAGTTGTTGAAGATGACATTGTTAGTCATACGACAGCTAAGAATTTTTGAAAACGCTATACGGAATGTGTAACTATGTTAGTAAGGTGCTCTCTTGATATACCATGGACCAAACATCCTGTAGGTAATCTATGTTATTTATTTTACTTTAACCTACAATGTAATCAGGGACCATATCGCGTTATTTACGACCGTACAACGTTACTGGGTGGACCGATTTTTAAGATTATTTTGACCTTTGGAAGCTAGTGCTTGTCATGGAGTCCCATTTAAATTTTATCGACATCTGACAAGTAGTTTTTGAGTTATCCCTAATAATGCCTATTTAATTGACATTGATGATATCGTAATTTTATCACTTGTGTCTAAAAGATCTTGAGGTAGTTTCCTGAAAATTTCTATACTTAAAACACTAAAAAGCAGAAAAAAAAATTTAAATAAAAAAAACCGCCTTCAAAAAACGGGAGAAATAAAAATTTTGTTTATAAAAATCTAAATGTTTTTTGAGGTCGGTGCCAACCTCAATATTTGTAATAAACGTTGTCACTTGTATTTGGGACCGACCTCAAAAAACATTTAGATTTTTATAAACAAAATTTTTATTTTTTCGGTAGCCGTTGTCTTTTTCGGCCCGTGACGTCACTCCGTTAGTAAACAAAACAACTGCAATTTCAAAATCAAAATCGTTTTAAAGATTTTAGGGATAGATTAAAAGAGTCGATTTTTAAAATTGAATTGTAAAATTTAAATTGCATATTTATGAATAAATATCAATGTTTCCCGTTTACTTTTTGCAATATCTATCATAAAAACGCAATTTTATATTTTTTCTATCATAGTGTAAAACACCCTATTACCAGATAAAAAGTGTGATAAGGCCCCTGAATTATTATTATTGGTGTTCTATGTGAAATGGTATTATCTTTTATCATTTCTGTCTATTCCTTCTCTAAAGCGCAAGTCACGCGACCCGTCCCACCCTTAGTATATGAGTTTTGATAGTTTTCGAGCTTGATCAAACGTATCGTCTCTTTTCATACATTGCCTACTGTTTCTGATAGTGTACGCTAGAGCTGCTAGTGGGCAATGTATGAAAGATACGATACGTTTGATCGAGCTCGAAAACTAACAAAACTCATACTAGGGGTACCGACTCACCAACTAACTCACTAGTACTCCAGTATCGCTCACGAAGCCGCCAATTTACGAACGACGAAAACACCACGAAATGCGAATGAACTACGATGGCAATTGACTATGAAGACAAATTGCAGAGGTGGCAACAACTGCATTTTGGATTTTTCACTGGTACTTCAAAATGTTAAAAGACAAATCCGCCTGAAAAATGGCTACTTTAAAAGTTTGTAATTAATATATTATGTCGTTTTTAGGTTGGGCCACTATAACCTGCCTGAGTTTGAAAATGACATCATTACTCTGCCGTTCCCGCAGGATGACGATGTCACTCTCGATGTATCAGCGATGCAGTTTGTTGCAGATTGCAATGTAAGTAATAATAATAATAATAATTCTTTATTTGCACTTGATTGGTGTACATACATAGTATATTAGTTGTTTTAATAGAATACAGCTCCTTCCATTCAGCCAACAACAGTGGCATGCAAATTTTTATTTTAATAAACCTAGTCCTTATTCAATAATGTTGATATTACAAATTTTATTAGTCTGTACAAGGAATTATATCTGCAAAGTTCTTGCTCTGTGTAGGTAAAAAAAAATCAGTTTTCAAATATGGCGCCTGAAAAAGCTTGCCCATGCATGAAAATCCTAAAATGTCAAAATGTGAATTAAAATAATAAAACTAAACTAAATTATAAATGTCACAAACAAATCAAATTACTTATGTCAAGAATTTACAATTAATTACTCAAAGCTAATGACCAACTTTCATCATCTCATCTTAATTGATATAGTTGGTAAGAAACAATTATATAATCTTGTTTGTGTGTAAATTATAAAAGGAAATGACTGAATTAAAGTTGAGGAAATCATAAGTTAAGGTAAATAAAGTTATGTTTATAAAAAGTTTTATGCTGCAGCCACACATTGATTTTCAGAGTAAATACATTGGCCTTATTTGCATCAATGTAACGTTTTGTAGCCAATATACTGACCACAGACTGGCACTCAGTGTTGTTGCTATAAGTACACACCATACTCTACGACTATCCGAAAAGCTGGTGCCGGCCGATGCAGATCCGGCTCAAAAGGCCAATTTGCATTATACATTAATTTTTTTAGTAATAAAGTATGTATTTAGCGCCTTATTTATACATACATACTTTTTACAGCATCTTTGCAATATAGGTATAGTTCTAAAAGATTAAAGTAACTAACGCAAAGTACTTTACTGCAGATCACATTACAAGCACAAATATTAACTGTACAGAGAACTTTCTAAGACTACAAAAAAATAATTTTAAATCAGGATTTTATTGAAAAATTCTTGGGAAGTTATATAAAATTATTATTCACATTGTAAACACATATACGATATATATAATTCATTCTTTTAAATAAAAACAAACTATGTTAATTGACGATGAAAATAAATGAATATTGCTTGCATTTATGAAAATATATTGGTTTATGAACACTTTCTATAACCTTCTTGATTTTGACAATGACAGTTTGTTCAACCGTTCAACATCAAGCATACACCCGTTCATAAACCAAATAATAATTTATAAATGCAAGAAATTTTATTTCATGTATTTACATCAGCTATGAAAGTTGTTTTTTGCTTTAATTTAAAATAATTCAATACATTTATTTAATAATATGTAATGAATTACTTTAAATTTCATAATACAACTACAATATACTAATTTCGTTTTTATTTTTTATAGTTTTCTTGCTACGATAACGATACGATTCTCGCAAATTTTTGTGCTTAGGCCTCAGATTACTTGTGTACTAGAGATTTAGAGATGCAATTTCTGAAAAAATAAAAATTGATTCTCGAATATTCTTTGCAACGATTAAAGAGCCCTATAGTTACATACGCAGTGCCCATTTTTAATTGCCAATTGTTTTCTAGCTCTACAAGCCAGAGGCCCCGCGGTACAAGCCGGAGGGGCCACCAGAACGGACACCCTATGACACAGATTATAATTTCAAGGTCTCCATAAGCAGTGCCAATATTAATAAGAAGAAATATTTGGTAAGTGATTATCGTTATTCATCAGTTCAGCCGAGAGACGCTCACTGTTGGACATAGTCCTCCCCCAAGGATCTCCAAACTGGTCGGTCCTGCGCTGCCCGCATCCAGCGGCTTCCCGTGACCTTTACCAGATCCTCAGTCCGCCTTGTGGGGGGCCTACCATAGTTGTGTTTCCCGGTACGTGGTCGCCACTCGACGATCTTTCCGCCCCAGCGGCCGTCAGTCCTCGCAATGTGCCCTGCCTACTGCAACTTAATAACGTTTATTCCTGCCAGAATTACCATGTCCAATATAAATAAGAAATTAATCCTACTGGATGGGCAAAGCACGACAGAATGACGGTGTTAAAACTTTGACTTAGTTATATAGAAAGTCGCAGGAAAGCATGTCGAGTTGACATTAGTGAGTGGCCTCGACTGTTTTATTTATCCCTACGACGACCTCACAGTTTATCCACGAAGACACGTTATACAGAATAAATGATAGTGGATGGGGCCTACTGGCATTGAAATAAAGCTCTACTCATGAGTCTTAGTTGTAACCCTAAATAGGAGGCAATTATAATGTTCCATACATTTTCGTTGCATATGCTTGCACTTTTGTAAAGGACAGCTGATTTTAAAGGTTTTTTAATCAGTGGCGATTCCTTGTGGGTTGGTTCCAGGCTAAAGTTAGTAAAATTAATAATATTGATAGAATCTATTATGGATTTATCAACAAATTAATTGGTTAACAATTCTCACACACTACAATCCGCCGCGCCGTTTTGTAATATGGCATGTTATACGCCTGCGACATCCTAATATACTTACAGGCAAATTGTATGCATAATCGATAAGTAAGTAAATGCATTATTTTATCTACTGGTTTTTTTTTGGTCCCGGCTTCCATTTTGTGATTATTCACCCTTCGCCACTGATACATACATACGTATAATCACGTCAATACGTACAATCACACTCGTAATTCTTAATTGAGTGAAGAAGAGCCTTAGGTGACACTAGGTTTTACTAGGTCACCGCCTTTTCTATTTCAGCTGTGAAACAGTTTGCTGTTGTTTCGGCTTGAAGGGAAAGCTAGCCAGTGTAATTACTGGGCATGGAAGGAATTTTAGGACTTAGGATGACAACGCACCTGCAATACCGAATGACTTTTTCCTTGGAATTGCAGGTGTTTATAGGCGACGGTACCGTCTTACCACCAGGTGGGCCGTCAGCTTGTTTGTCACCTTGTAGTATACAAAAACACTTGCTTACACAAACCCGCATCCAGCGGTATGGGCCGCCATACAGTACGGTTGCCAGCCTGTCGCCTCCATAAATGGAGCATCAAAGCCAAAAAGTTACATATCTTCAGTGAATTAACAAACGAAAGCCAACAACCAGGACAGATACACCAGTACCCGTAGTGTAAGTTTTTTAGTGTAATAAACGTAACTACTTTAGTTGCGTTAAGAGCTCAATTTGTATAGGAAACGTGAACAGCGCCCCTAGCGGAGAGAAGCGCAAATCATGTTTCCCATACAAATTGAGCTCGTAACGCAACTACAATCGGTGCGTTTTGTACACTAAGAAACTTACACTAATAGTAGGGGAGCCCAGAGTGCTAAATTTGTAGTGTCTCCAGCGTTTAGAAGATCTATTGGATTGCAAAGATTAGATGCTAAATAATAAAAAAGCTCCTATGAAGTTAACCATTTTAGTGGTGGGGAGAGCGTGTATGAATTTTCGAAAATGTAAAAAAAAGTGATGAAAAAAAAATGTTCGAGCGCGTCAGATTTTGGAAGTGTAGATAGCCCACAAACTTGTGTCCACGGAGAAATATTAATCTGCCGGATCGCTCGTAACAAATAGCGATATAAGCAAAAAAAATAAAAAATAAATGTATTTTCTCCAGCGTGTCAGTAATTATAGGGACTTATTATTTAAGCCGTCACAAGTGTCCTCTTACTTAATCTGACGATTTGGACGTGACTAAAAGTCCCTAATAAATTTTTGCAAATGCAAAAAAAATTGTGACTTTGCAATACTCGCGCGTGTCAGATTTTCATACAGATGGTTCAACTCGACAAACTAGTAGTACCCAGCCTTAATCTGACTATTTTGTGAAGGGATTTGTTAAATCTGACAATTTGAAAGAATTAAAAAAAAGTTCATAGCACAGGCCATTGCTGTAATTTTCTGCAAATTCCGAACGCTCTAAATTTTGCTTATTACACTATTATTGAGCTTTTTTAAGCTCAAGCTTAAGCTTAAGCTTTTTTAAGTTCTTATTAGTAACTGTAGAATCTTCTTTAAGTTGACATGTGAAAAATACAATTTTTGTATCCGCTTCTTCGTGGTCTTGACAAGTCAAATCGTAATTAACTGTTCGCGTCACTTCATTATTAGTAGCAGTATACACATAACATAAATCGTGATTGAGATATATTGTCTTGTTACCTAAAATCGTAGCCATCTCACGGTCAGTCCAATGTTCCATCAGAAATTTTACAAAAGCTTCTTTAAACTTAATATTTTTGAGCTCTTTTGCAAAATCAGCAGTTCTCTTTTGTTTTGGACCTGAGATGTAAACATCTTTGTCCTCTGTATAACCCCGAAGAATATGCTCATAATCTTTAATTGAGGGGGTGAAATATCGGTCAAATATAATAGCCACGTGGCTAGCAGGGTAATTGAGGAGACTATGAAGAATTTTTTGTAAACATAATATTATTCCTTATCAAAATTAATACGTTATTCATCACAAGTATTTAATTTTGTACAAAATTGTTCTTTACGTCATTAGATTTCAATGAATATCTTCAGAGATAGGTAGTTTTAACATAACGCCGCAGCTACATAATGATCAAGTACTACGCACGCATCTATACTGAGTTGTTTTTTTGTTTGGTTGAACGCACTTATCTATCTTAGGAACTACTGATCAAAAAAGAGAAAGACAATAAAAAAGAGTGAGAAAGAATGAGAGTCGTAGAGCGGGAAATACATAATGCATAGACAACACTTTATTTATTATTTTCGATGTTTCGGCTTGTCGAAATCGTCAGATTATAATATTTTTATAATTTTTAAGTAATTTCCTTTGAAAAAAAAAAAGAACCGCGCTCGAACATTTCAAGGTTACGATTTTTTTTTTGCAACTTTGAAATTCTCTCGATCACTTCCGTCACGGTAAAATCGTCAGATTTTTATAATAATATCATTTTCTGTATATTATAAACCTAAATTGTTTTAATCTGACGCGCTCGAGCAGTTCTGAGGTTCGATTTTTTTTACTAATCTGATCAATGGCTCAGAACATACGACACTATATTGAGGGCTCATACCTGCTGAAAGTACCTAACAAGGTACAAGGATTCTCCCTTACTATTAAACTGCCACGCTTGAACCAATCCCAAAATCCCCTCTTGGGCCCCCCTACTATAAGGGTACAGGACAGATGTAACCTCACTAGAAATATTTTTCGGTTTGGGGTGGTGCTGCTGTTTGCTCGTTCAGCCTGTAGCAATGTCGTCACATTGCTACAGGCTGAACGAGCAAACAGATCTCTGTTCAAAACTATGGTAAAGGTTGCCATTCACGAGCGAGCAATATAGCCATTGGCTCGATACTTGACGTCGCGCCGAGCCAAATTCTTGTTGCCGGTTTTTCGAAAGTTTTCTCTTTTCTTATTTTAGTTTTGATTAGTTTTATTTTATTATGATGTTCTTCAGTAGGTATATAGGAACTCGGGTCGCAGGGCCAAGTAATATGGAAATTGGTTTCCCAAGATACAGGCACTGCATAGTTTGGGGACCTCTGCAAATTGTTTTTAACACAATCTGCCTTTGCACATTTTAATGTATGTATTATTTTTATCATGTGTACTGTACCTAAATTTCTAATGTTCAATAAAATTTATTATAATTATTATATTATTATTTATCTGACTCTTTTCTCTCTCTCTTATTGTTGTCTCTTTTCGTTTCTAGTACTCATCGCGCTTGAACAGAGTTTACGTGGACATGAACTGTAACTTCCCTGTCAATTTTGATTGGGACCGGAGATCAGATGTTCATCACCTGGATGCCAAGTTGTTCGTCCGGGCTACCATGGTATTTTCGGATGACGAATACAGCCAGAGGAGGGTCGAGAGATGCTTGCAGCATTACCACGAAAATAATTTGAACAGTAAGTAGTTTTTCAGCTTCAACCGTCTGCCTCCCTGTGGCCCAATTCACGTAAATACATTCGATCTAAAAATCGTTGTAGTTTAGAAATCGTTCAATCGTAGACCTATCCAATTTTGGTATTCACGTGTTACTCAGCTACATTTTGATAGGACGACAACTCAATAGGATCGGAACTAAAGCATATCTGAACGACTTGTCAACGAAACAAAAAAGATGCCCGTAAAATTATTTGATTTTCTACTGAAAGGTTCAAATATACTTTATATTTCAAATACAGTGATTTACGATAAATTAATCAAAATTAAATTAAACAATATCGATATTATTTAACATAGAACGTGATATGAGAATATTTTAGCTGAATACCTCTCAGTTGACATTTCAGGTGCGATTTTAAAACGATTTATTAGCTGAATACGGTTCGACGATGGTTAAACGACATTGCGATCGAGCTACTTCAAAATCGGTTCATTTGACGTACGTGAATACGAAAAAGTGTTTAATGAAAGGGTTTACTGAGAAGAATACAAATAAAGTGACTAAAAAAATAAACAACAAATCTAAAAAAAAATTTTTAGAACGATTTGTCGTAGTCTAGAATCTGACGTGTCTTTATGTAAATTTTATGTTTGCTCGGTTTTATTAGATTTTTTACAATTAAATTCATAGCGTTGCGTTTATCTCACATTTTCTCTCCAAGGTTCCCAGCAATTCCCAATCCCAACTTTTATTTAAATACTCTATAGAAGTTAGACTAAATTTAATAACTACCGTTAATTTATTACATCACTTAATTTATATTATCATATTTTAAAATCTAATCAATACGGTTTCCAAAAATGTAAATCAACTACACATGCAGTCTTTGACTTAGTTAATGAAACTCTTACAGGCTTAAACGATAAGAAATATGCAACTGTCCTTTTCTTTGACATGTCAAAGGCTTTTGACTACGTATCGCATTCTCAACTTTTTACAAAATTAAACCATTGTGGTATTAGAGGTAATGCCTTAAACTGGATCGAATCTTATTTAGAGAATAGGATGCAATCCGTTGAAATAACTAAATTTGACTGTAACAATCGAATAGCTAAAAAATATAGATCGGAATTTAAAGAAAATACATTTGGAGTCCCACAAGGCAGTGTTTTGGGCCCTCTTTTATTCTTGGTTTATATTAATAATCTACCTGATATTATAAATCATCGGTGCATCCTGTTTGCTGATGATATTTCAGTATTAGTGCTAACAAATGGCAAAATGACATTAGATAATCATATCCATGACATTAATATAGCAATTGCAACAATAATAGATTGGCTTGGACAAAATAATTTGCTTATAAATATTGACAAAACAAATTTTATTAATTTTAATAATTTAAGAAACCTGACATTAAATATTAATTATGACGGAAATGTTATCCAAGGTAAGAATACGACAAAATTTTTAGGTATAGAAATTGACGACAAATTAGACTGGAAAAAACAAATAGAAACTGTATGCAATAAAATTAATCGTTTCTCATTTGCGCTTCATAAACTAACAAAAATAACGACAAGAAGTACAGCTCTGACGGCGTATTTTGCTTATGTAGAATCAGTTCTGAGGTACGGCCTCATTATATGGGGAAATAGCACCGACATAAAAAAGGTTTTTATTGCACAGAAAAAATGTGTCAGAGCAATCTGTGGTACTGCACCCGACGAACCATGTAAGCCTCTTTTTAAAAAAATGAATATTTTAACGCTTCCTTGCCTTTACATTTTTGAAACAGGTAAATTTGTGAAACAGAATAAACATCTCTTCTTGCAAGCTAATGATATTTACCCAAGAAGTACAAGAAACAAAAATAGATTAGTTTCTGCAATAATACCTAATAATAAACGGTTTCAGAAAAACTGTTGTTGGATGTGCATATCGGTATATAACAAACTACCTAAAAATATCCAAGACTTGCCATTCAACAGATTTAAATGCGCCCTACGCAGTTGGCTGATTGATAAAAGTTTTTACACTGTGCAGGAATATTTTGATTTTAAACAATAATAATTGTAAATGAATAATTGTATTGTGCCATAATGACGTTGGGTGATTATAATAATATTGTTTGTTTGAAATAATTTGATGTGATGGTGTATTTATTGATAAATTTGATTCTAATTATTGATTGATTGCTTTGATGTTAATTAATTCATTTATATTCGTTGGATCCCAATTTTCGATCCCATTTTTGTCAGTCCAATATTTGCATGCTAACATTAATAGCTGAATAAGTTGATTTTTATTATAATGTTTACCATCTACAGTGTACCTTATTCATAGGCAAATAAATAATTTGAATTTGAATTTGAATTTGAAAGCTTGTCGCGAGATTTACTTTAAAAAGATAAATCGAAGTAAATCTTGCGACAAGCTTTTGTCATTTCAATAGGGGTGTTGACACCGTTCACAAAGAATTACAAGGTGTTAAATTCGTAGGTGTACGTATTCGTATTCGTAGTAAAGGTGATGGCATTTTATGCCAGAAAATCTACATCCGATTCAAAATATCTCTAGAATTTGATTTTTAAGAGTATCAAAACCATTTGATATTCAGTCAGTCGACTATAAGGATTTACGACGTTATGTTTTGACAGCTGATAAAAAGTATCTCAATTGACTTGACAGCCAACATTATTGTGTTGTGTGATGTAAATAAATTGATGGCTTTGTTTCTTTTCTTCTTTGTAAAGCATTTAAATAAAAACTTGTTTATGAAAATGTTTTTTAGAAACTTTTTAGCAAACCCTTTCATTTGATACCCATATTAGTGTAATGTCCAAAAAATAACTTGTCCGCCATCTTGGGCCGTTCGCCATATTGGATCCAGAATGACGTCACTTAGATAATAATCCAAACTAAACATTAAAAAAGCTTATTTTTTCGTTTTACTATTCAATTTAGCACAAATTGTGGTAAAATTAAAACTATTCTATTATTTCTATTTACCAGTCCCCGACAGCATCAAGAAGCACGTGTTACGCTCTTCACGGGAAATGGGCACCGAAGGGGTAACCTACCACGGGGACCCTGCCAAGGTTGACTCCTGGTACTCTGTGCTGGTGGAATTCAGCACCAGCCTGGAGCAGAGCCATCAGCACGCGTACAAGTTTGTTTGCAAGAACAGCTGCAACTCCGGCATCAATAGGCGAGCGACGGCCATCGTGTTTACTCTAGAAAATGAGCAGTGAGTTTTTACCTTGTTGGTTTACTTTAGGGAAAAAGTTGAGCATAGCTTTAAGTAATATTACCCCTTTCGACACAAATGTCTTTTTACTTTCTCGTATACGTAGTATAGAGGAAGTCTTGTAATCGTCAAAAAATTCGACCTCGAGATTTTGACGGATTTACACGTTTTGGACCTCCCTGAGCCCAAATATATATATTTTTTGAATTAATCTAAAATATATAACTCAAAGATGACTGACTGACTGACATAGTGATCTATCAACGCACAGCCCAAACCACTGGACGGATCGGGCTGAAATTTGGCATGCCGGTAGACCGCCCGGATTGTGGAAGATGCGGGTTCGAGTCCCGCCTGAGGCATGTCGATTTTTTTCAGTGCATTTTTCTAGTTTTTCTATGCAGGTAGATGTTATGACGTAGGCATCCGCTAAGACATGATTTTTGGAAATTTCACCCCTAAGGGGGTAAAATGTCCACGCGGACGAAGTCGCGAGCGGAAGCTAGAGTTTACCATAAAAACATAAGCACCAAGCACTGAGAAATTTCGATAGCGAAAGCAGTGCCTCGGTGGCGTAGTGGTGGCGGATTGCGGAAGCTGCTGGGTTCGATTCCCGCCTGAGGCAGGTCGATTTTTTTCACGTGTATTTTTTGTAGTATTAAAGATATCTTGATAATTTCCTATAATTTCCAACTATGTATTGACGATGATGAATATAAGTTTGATGTTACGTTCACCAGGGGCTACATACTGGGTCGTCAAATGGTCGGTGTTCGGGTGTGCTCGTGTCCGCGCCGAGACCTCACGAAGGACGAGGAGACGTTCGGGGAGTACACGCAGGGCAAGAAGCGGGTCACCTCGAACAGGACTTCCGAACCGCCGAAGTCCAAAAAGGTGAAGATAAAAAATGAAGCGGCCTCGGTCGAGGAGCCCGACCAAGGGTTTATTACTTTCCCTCCGGTGAGTAAGATTCACATTTTTATTTAGCATAATGTTTAAACTTATGTATCTGTTACGGGTAATGCTAGAAGATGTATTAAACCTAGGTTTACCCGGGTTTACTTAGCTTAAAGTTTAGGGTAAAGATCAAATAATTAGGCAAATAAATTTTAATTCGGTATTTACCCGTACTCACCTAGGTCTACCCAACTCTGGCTGGGTAATGTTAGGTGTTGCGTCATTTCAATAGATAGTCATCAAACTGTTATTGTCATGATAATTAATTATCCTTTCGAACTCTGTGGTTGAGTGATGGGTAGGTTAGGGTTCTTTTTTTTATGACCAGGCGGAGTGCACAGTTTTTGGGAGAGTCTAGTGTTTTATGCACCTACATGGCTGTGTGATGGCTAGGTTAGGTTAGGGTTATTTTTTTAGCAATTAATCTAACATTACCCAGTAAGCATTGGATACACCTAGGTGAGTTAGTAAATGAGTGGGTAAACCCCGAATTAAAACTTATTTTCATTATTATTTGGACATTACCCAAATACCTTGGGTAATACCACAGATAATATAATACTATAATAGTAATACTAAGTAAACCTAAGTTTATTCCAACCCTACCCGTAAAATATTGATGCCTTTACATTTAAATTGTTTAATTTATCCAATAAACTTTGAACTCTATCCTCTTTATTATAAAATATTGACTAAAGTTAGTCATGGCTTAAAACTGATGCTGTCAGTTTGATCATACGTATCGGAAGCATCGCATCAAACGGATTATTTTTTTACAAAGCTTCCACTGTATCGGCAGTGTTCGGATTTGCCGACACAGCTACTAACAATCGGAATGCTGACGTCACTTTCATTCGGATTTTCGTAAACGTAGGCGTGTGGAATGTATTTGTGAGATAATGGAGGAAAACAAAGAAGACGAATTTGTCGTAATACTTGCTTGTTAGCAGAAGTGGAAGTAAATCGGGAGTGGTCTCCCCTCGACTTTCTCGAATATACCGGAAACGACTCAAAGGTTGATAGAAAACTTATATTTTGATGTCATACATGCATGTTAAATTTTGGTCACCCATCCGAGTACTGACCGCGTACTTGGTTGCTTAACTTTCGTGATCGACTGCTCAAAATTTGATAGAAACCTTATATTTTGATTTCATACACGTATGTTGAATTTGGTTGCAATAAGTTAGAGCATTCTCGAGTTATCGTGCTAGCGCACAGACACACACACACAGACATACTTCCAAGAATGGTATTTTTGGACTCAGGGAGGTCCAAAACGTGTAAATCCGTCAAAATCTCCAAGGTCGAATTTTCTGACGATTACAAGATTTCCGAGAAAAGTAAAGTATACGAGAAAGTGAAAAAGCTAAAAAATGTAAGAAAAGGATACCTAACATATTATTATTTAACCCGGGGTCACGTACAACAATCTAAAAAAAGATAATAGTGCTTAGCGTGAGGTAATAAGAGCTATTTTTAAAAAAATATTTCTTCCTTAAATCATTTTACAACTAAAATTGTATTTTATTGCATGGCAATAAAGTTTACTTCACAAAGACGTTATAATATAAACACAGCTACGAGAACATAACAATAACCTATTTTCTATTTATCTCTCTTTCACAAACGAAATAATACGAAATAGCAACATGTAGGCATTGAGCGCGTGCGACCGAGCCGGCCGACATCGGCAAGCGACTTTCTTTCTTTCAGTTAGAGGTCCTGATAAAGTGATAACAGTGAATATTTTGTTATTACTTTCGCAGACGATCCAAATCAGTGAGACGATGTCTTTTGGTGGTGACTTTGACCGAAATGGTGAGGACATTAGCACGATGCAGTGATAATGTGGCATTAGCATGCAGAACATTCATGGTTGCACACTGCACCCTAAGTAATATTTTAGATTTGTTTTACATGGTTCATATTTTATGTTTTCGTGTTGATAACAATTTTGTTTTGTATATCAATTGTTATTGTTTTTGGGCCTTTGAATATTTCTTGTAAGTTATTTAGGAGAAAAATATTTGGTTATTTAGATTTTGATGTCGCTTTCTACGACACCCATTGGAGGATATGGAGTGATGCTATTCTACTCTGCGGGCATCACATGACCATAAAATAATGTTAATGGGTATAATATACCCTGCCACAACGGCCCTGTTCTGTTTGGTAAGCACAATGACGCCAGGTTAAACGTCAAATTTGAGTTTGACGTTTGCGCACACACTACACTACCTCTTTTTCTACACTAGCACGGCTGAATGACGTCACTCATGACGTCACATTATTTTCGTTGTTGCGAATACGTTGAATTCGGTTCACTCCGTGTGCGCACTTTCGGTGCCGATAGCGCGACATTGCACAATTTGGACCGCAGGGGTCGGCATTGCTGACAAGCAGATTCGTACAATCCGTACGATGCGGATCACTGGACGCCTTGTATGACTTGTATGTCTTCCTATGGGTCCATACTGGCTCACATAATATTTTAAATCCTATTCTTTGTCTTACTACCGATTTGTGTTCATAATAATCACTCTTCATAATTTTATTTTGCATACTTTTTTTATTCATACATTTTTACTACTACCAACGGAGCTCATAACAGTTAGTGATCATAATTTTTTTATTAATACGGTTACTACCTTGTTGCTTACAAAAACAGTGCATTCCGCCTGGTCATAAAAAAATAACCCTAACCTGCTATAGCTATGCTAAGGTACATAAAACACTAGACTCGCCCAAAAATGTATGATTAATGATATTATAAATTTCAATGATTATGTTTTATGAAGTTATGAAGAATGATCATTATGGTTTTAAATGGTATGAGAAATATTTTCGGACCTCCAATGATAGGAATTGAAAAGTTATGTAAGAAAATGCGCACCCGTCTTCCTATACAAAGAATACTACGATCCGTTTGATGCAATGCGCCCGATACGTACTATGCTGATATATGGATGCTTAACTTTAATGGATGCAAAGTATTTTATATCAAATTTGGTATGTTTAAAAATAACGGGTGTAAAAAGACTTATGAGAAAGCCGAGAACTACGTATTCCGCTCATCATTAGGACCATTTTTTTCTTCTAGACCATACCTGGGAAATTAATAGTTATGAAGTTATTGAGGGTCTAAGTTAGAATTTTTTTCAAGATTTTTATGAAAACATTATTTCTTAATTTTTGCCCGTAGAAACATTATCAAAATTTTAAGGTCTAGTATATTTTGAACCTTTCATTAAAATCAGAGGCGTGAATTGGTTAAGACTTCTATGCGACCTTTAATCTATTAATTCAACCACTTCGAGCCTTTTTAGTAAAAACTTCGTGTTTGTTTTTTTTTTATTTTAATCGACATTATTTTGACAGTTAGGAAAGAGAACGCACGAGTCCGGAAAAGGTAAAAAAAAAGCTCGAGTAGTTAGCCCACATCCCGAACGCTATACGTCCCTGCAATACGCCACTTTTTGAGCAACTGTATTGAAAAAATCATTTTATAATGTTCTATTATTAGATTCCCGTCTTTGGCGCCCAAGCTGTCCTTGCTGGTCTGGAGATGGTGGTGCACATGATGCAGCAAGGACAGGCAGCCGATCCATCAAATAGTGAATACGCAGTCACCATAGCCGCTGCACAAAAGGCCGTGCAACAAATTAAGAACGGACAAGAAGATAAACTTTGAGTACGCAAAATTAACTATCTTCTTGTCCTTCCTTAATTTGTTGCACGGCCTTGCAAATTGCAACTGCAATTACGTATCGAAATAGTGCGTGCAATCACACGTTATGTTAGTATGGATACGCGTGGAGTAGGCTATTTGACTGGTTGTGGAAAATCTCAGGTTATTTCATGGTGTTTATGGAATCCAAAAAAAAGTTGTTATAGTGAATTCTTATAACTGTTTATTAAAAAAAAAATACTTGATCTAGGCTGGTGATCGCAGCCATATTGTTCACATCACTGTGTCAACAATTTTTGTGAATCTTTCAAGGTATCTGATAAAAATACAATAAGTTTTTTAGGGTTCTTTAAATTGCCTACACAATAGAATTTTTAATTGCCATAAAAATAAATATTTTTCATACTATCAAATAGCCTATTCTGACAATATTTTTAGGTATAAGTACTTGCTAATTATATACTGAGGGTTCCTTTCTGAAATTAAATTTATTTAAAGGCTTAAGTTTGACAGAATGTTCTTCAGTATCGCGTATTTAGATATTGAAAGTAGGTCACAACTTTCTTGCGTTTATATGTATTGAGTATGACGTATCGGTATTATGATAACAATACAATGTCTCGTGGAATTGCACTATCTATAATTTATAATACTATTTAAAGTAGGTAGCTAGTTTATAATGATGTCAATAAATAAAATGCTCCTTAAGATTATCTGCTCAAGATTCGATTTTGCTCAAATCTTAAGTCTTCGAAGTATAATAAGTGATTGTTGTAATCAATTGTGAAAATAATGGTATGGAACAATTATTTATGTTTATTAAGATTGTCTAGTTATTGTGTCATAATTGTAATGTTATATTCTCTATTTCCAATCATGATTTTCAAAAAATCAAGATATTGTAATTTCTTTTTCAGCGAATGAGTCAAAAATATTTGATGCTATTTTAAATCGAATCGTGTGCTTTGTTCGTAAGGCATATTTTGAAGTACAGTTTGCCATTCACTATGCTAAACAAAAACGTTGTCTCTTTCTTTCAAATGCTACAGGAAAAGGAGGGACGATGTTGTTAGATAAAAAAGGACCAATATACCAAATAATATCATTATTTCACAAATCATTTTAGGGCGTATCTAAATTAATAGTAAATCGGTTATTCTGATAAAACTAGACGGTAATTTAGTTATCAAAGTACATTGCCCCCTTTCATATTTTCCGTCATTAAAAAAGGAAAATCACTGGAGAATTCTATGCAATCTAAAGATTATTCTAGAAGTAAATTTAATAAAGGTGAAGTAATTATCTGCATATACCCGGATAATTTAACATATTACATACAACAGTGCAACCACTTTTGTTTAAGGAATACCTGATTTTTTTTTCGCGGTTTTGATTTTGGTCATAGCAAGAGCTGTTTGTATGGAATATGGGAAGCTTTCCTTACTTTTCCGGGGTAATAAAAAAGTAATGTATAAAAGTCAACCGTTACTTAGTTACTGGTCTATCAACACACAGCTCAGACCACTGAACGGATTGCGCTGAAATTTGCCACGAATATAGTTATTATGACGTAAGCATCCTAGCCTAGAGGATGAAACGGGGGTCCAATGTTTGTATGGACCACGCGGACAAAAAGTTAACTTATACAAAAGTTAGTTTTATACACTTATGTGCAATAAAATTGACCCACCTCGTAGGTTTCGATACGAAATATATCGGTATATAAAAATAAGATTAGATATACAAAACCTGTAAATATAATTTGAATGTATATTACATAAGCTTTATTTACTCTACTCTAAACCTCGATAAAACGAAGTGTTGTTGACAGTAGACTCATTTCTTCGGAAACCCTGGTTTCTCATTTTTACGTCGTACGCCATTTTTGTCACTATTCAGAGTGTTAAAAGTTATTTGAATCATTGTTCATTCAATAATTGATTAATCCTAGAGATTAAATAACCCTTAAAATTCTGATTGATGATCATTCCCTTAAAATGATGATCGCTGATTTCCCCAAAAATTTTAAGTCTTTTAACTGTATTTGGGTATCAGTTTGTAAAATCAATAAATCAAAATCCATCACAGTAAAAACTGGTCTAATGTAAGTTTAGGTTCTTGTTTAACACATAGCGTTAAAAGTTATTATTTATTAATTGTAGTTTTTGATTTATCGAGTTCGAACCAAAGCATACCGGTGGGTCGATTTCATTGCACGTAAGTGTATAAGCGGTCCTCGCGGAATCATATCAAATGCAGCCGAGTAGAGATAAGTCAGGGCAGTGGAGGTGAGTGCTGATCCATCATATTTTAACCCTACACCTTGCGGTCACAAGTCCCAGGCACTGCCCTTGGCTCCCTTTTTAACCGACTTCAGAAAAGGAGGAGGTTATCAATTCGACTGTATGTTTTTTTTTAAATGTTTGTTACCTCGTTACTGGGTGGACCGATTTTTAAGATTCATGGGGTCCCATTTAAATTTTATCGACATCTGGCGAGTAGTTTTTGAGTTATCCCTAATAATGTCTATTTAATTTGACATTGATGATATCGTAATTTTATCACTTGTGTGTCTAAAAGATCTTGAGGTAGTTTGCTGAAAATTTATATACTTAAAACACTAAAAAGCAGAAAAAAATTAAATAAAAAAAAACCGCCTTCAAAACAAAAAACGGGAGAAATAAAAATTTTGTTTATAAATATCTAAATGTTTTTTGAGGTCGGTGCCAAGCTCAATATTTGTAATAAACGTTGTCACTTGTATTTGGGGCCGACCTCAAAAAACATTTAGATTTTTATAGACAAAATTTTTATTTCTCCCGTTTTTAGTTTTGAACATGTCCAAAAAGTCCACCCGTAGAATGCGAAGTTCGTCTCATGATCGCCTCATGAGAGGCTGAATAAAATAAACTTTAGCTGTGCCAGTATTTGATCTTTTGAATTAGGTTATACTTTTCTTTGTGGACGGTCAGCGTCAAAAGTAGATCTAAACGTTTTAGTACGTTGTCATAACAATTTTATTCGTACCGTATATAGTGGCGGCAACTATTACTGAACAAGCGCTGGCGTTGATATAAGACGGTACAGATCACAGCACATCAGTCTACCCAAAACTGTCTAATTCCTCCAATTGATTTTCAACCTTAAACACGTATTATAAAGCGCAAAATCTATTGGAAAAAAATTGACAGCAAGTGGTGACCTGATGTGCTGTTGATAAGTTCAAAAATTAATGTGTTCTGTCAAGGCCGTTCAGAACACCCCAAAAATTTAAATACATATATCGTAAATTATAAGGAAATAAATCTGTGTTTTTGTGCCAAGTACTAGTTTGATAGCAGCAGAACCAGCACAGTATTAAAAATATCAGTCTCTCCTTTTCTCTCTGCATAGAAGGAAAGAGAAGCAATTAGTGAATGGTAAATAGGCCAGTGACTTTAATTCTATTCCACTGCCATTTTCTATTAGTTTTTAAAAGACTAGCATTTATACTGTCGCGTGAATGATGTAGGGTATCCAGTTCTTATTTCTATAAGGATACGGTTCATAATGCAATGTGGCACATTCTATCTTGAACCTACGCTAGTCTCGCTAGTCTTAGTATCTCACGCGATTGTTTAAATATATTTAGGTGTAGCCCCAGTTTGCGTTATCGCAAATCATGTTTTATTGTCAATGTCGCAAGGCTATATTTCAATAACAAAGATTATAATCAGGATGGAGATATTATATGACGTAAGTCAGTTTTGAACAAACAAGGTTTGCTGGTTTAAGGACAGGGAAATGATGATTCAACTCTTTTTATAAGAGCATTTCCCTTAGTCTTCTCACTCACGACTTCTTTTCACTTATGGGTGTTTGGATTCGGTTTTGGAAGATCATGTTCTTTTGACATGATGCAGTATGCAGTGCCTCAAATTGGCACAACCAATGAACCAACAAAGAAAAGACGTTAACAGAACAGATGTTCACTCTGAAATACCTCAGCAGTTCTTTCAGATAGTAAAAAAAATGCAAAATATGATATAAGTCATTATCAACACATAGAAGTCACTTATATAATTAATATAATTATTTCTTTTATAATTTGTCCGAAATCATATTTTGCATTTTTTTACTATCTGAAATTAATTATGCTGAGATATTTCACAGTGATTTTTTTTTTAATTATACTCAACTGTGATTATTCATAAATAATCACAGTTGAGTATATGCCAATTTTGTTTACAAAATACGTTATTTTGGTTTAGTAACACAAAGAAATTAGTCTCCAAACATCGAAGTGTTATTGTTCTAAACATCTATAGGGCAATAGCACTTGCCCAATGTAGACAGAATTGCGTTATGCTCAAAGAAATGATTCTCCAAACTTCGTTCGTAACAACATGCAGGTATATAAACATGATTGGTATCTTTTGTTGTCTGTCAATAGCTCGACACTGATAATAAAACGTCCAATTACGATAGAAGCAAACTTAGGACTTTATAGTATTAAAACGGCATACATGAAACTTATGATTTGAATACGTCTTTGGAAAGACTTTTATTTACATAGAGAGTTTGCATGTTCTTATTTTGGAATAAGGTTGAAAATTCACTGTTTTTTTATTATTATTTTTGATGTAGGCATATACTTGACGCTTCAAAATTATGTATGCTATACTTGTTGGTGCTAACACAAGAGACTCGTATAGATATTTTTGAATCATTGTGTGTGCGTATCTTGTGTGACTAACACAAGTCACCCACAACATTGCCATTTCATTCAATAATACTTTTTACTTTAACGTAAATTACAATCATGTGTGTCTATTTTTAATTAGGTACACGTCACAATTAGTGCCAATTGTAACAAGAATTTGTAAAGCCATATTAACTACCAATGCATAGATATGAAATTCGACTTTTATGCATTTAAAATCAGAAATAGTAGTATTACCCGCTACTATAATCCGTACCCACCTATATAAGTTACAAATATCAAACTAAGACGCATTAGCTACCGTTTTATGGTAAAATAATCCCTATACAGGGTTGCCTATCCGCCTGAGGCTAAGCAGTTTTAAGAGAGGTAGAGAGATTGGTAGAATGAATGGGAATCTTTTTCTCGTCCAATCACCAGAAGAAATCATATCAGTAAAAAACTCTTTAGTTTCCTCATATCGTACATAGTGACCGGGTACCAGACCGGTACATAGTAAGAGCGTCTTTATGTTATCCGATCCGATATGAGGCCGGACAATGTGAGCTTCATACATTTTACTAGTCCGATGTAGATCCGATACCGATATCGGATCTGGTAATGTGGAAACGCTCTTAGTTTTGGAATACTCCTAATAACTTTTATTTATGGATCTAATTTTAGAATCTGTGTCGTCACAATTCTAATACAAACTCTCATAAAATCTGTGTTATAGATTGTGTTCTAATTATGTCTTTTAATATTAATTATGTTATTTTTATTATAATTAAGTCTTTAGTGGTATTTTAGTTAGTAAATAACTAATTAGATACTTAAATATAATAAGACAATACATACCAAAAATATAGCCCTGATTGTCGAACGCAAACCAATCAGAATTATAAGCAAGCTGTGTTGTGATTGGATGCCACATTTTTGACCAATCACAATCGTAGAAGTTTAAAATGACGACCATCCGGTAAAATTATGATAAACTATTATTGTATCTAAATTATTCGCGTTTCATATCATGCATACTGAATATTAGATGTAATTTTCATCACAATAATTTTATTTTTTATATTCCTACATTAGTATTAGATTATGGTTGACACATTTCACAACTTATACCATGTACCAATTGCAGTGTTGGGTGAAATAATATTGTTTTAACTAAATAATTTCATAGCAAGATATCCCATAAAGATAGTAATAAACTATTGTAATTTATCTGATAATAAGACTAACTTTTCGATAACAACGTTACTGAAAAGCTCAAACTTTGCGTTCTTGAAATAAAAATACTTTACTAAATTGAGATAAAGTTAAAACAAATTTAAAAGAAATAGGTTTTTCTTTGCTGAACATTTTAAAATTGTACTTGTGCAGTGTCATTATCATTGAAAAGTATAACAGATAGTGAAGAAAAATGTAGGGCGTGGACTTCAGTTAAAATTTGTAAGACCACGTCCTTGACAATTCAGGTTACTTTATTAAAATATTCACAAATGATACGTTGCTTTGTGACTCACATTAAGATAATTGTGTCTACCTACTTTTTTTGTTTTTGCTTATCTATTGATACGCTTTTGAAATTCAACCGATTAACGGGCAATAACTTGTGCCTAAATTAGATGGTTTTTGATAACCTTCTTCAAATGTTTTATTGCATTATTGTTACTATGTTTTTGCACAATAGCCTAAAGGAGTATTCACACATAACAAAACTATATCACAACGGCGGCAACCCAAAAATAAGGATGAGTTAAGTAACATTCATCAACATCTTGATGTTTATACAAATTAATAAAGTGGTAAACTCATGATCTCATGATCGTTATAAGCCACATCACGCCAAGTCATCACTCCAAAATAAGCCGAAATCGTTCCACGTGTTCGAAATCTCACGTGGCTTGAATAGAATAACGAAAAATATTTGATATCTAAACAATCTGAAATCCATTTCTACATCGCTTCAAATCCGCGTGCTCGTGCGTCTGATCCCACCTTTTCGTGACGTGTCAGAAGTCTCTGCGTGGAATGGTTAATCACATGTTAACAAAATATAAAATCGCATTTTTTAATTTTCATTTTGACTAAATGATAATTTTATCCTAAAAGTAGTTCTCAATTTTTTATTATTTACCTAGTATAAAAATAAAGACACAATATTTGCATGTTCAAACTCCACGTCATAATTCTATTTTATCGGCGCGACGCAGTGCACAGCTCAGTGCGTCGGGTGCTAATTTGTAAAAAAATAATAGTTTACACGGACCACATTTTGCAATGAGGCAAAAATAACAACGCAACGACATTGACATTTTGTAGTGACCGCAACGTAACTGCAACATGATGCAGCTACACTATTCGTACGGAACCACTGCTTGACTACTTACTGTTGCTGCAATGTGAAACGGTTTTGGTATGTGTGAATACTCCCTAACATAAACTTTAGTGCTCTGTCCAGACCTTAACGAAACTTGCGGTTCGCGTGCCTTGCTTAAAAAACCCACATAGTATGACAAATTATAATAATACTTACAGTTCTTTACTAACGATAAACACACAAATATATATAAAAAAAATCACTCGCTAACACTCCGGTCGTTCAGGTTAGAATTGTTAACACAACTAGCCAATCACCACTAAGTATTTCATATCGTTTGACAGCTTACTTCACGTCGTTGTGACTAATCTGAACAGAGCTTAATATTTTCTCAATAGACTGGATTAAACTCACCTTCGTTACGATACGGACTGAATTTATTGGTACAATGGTGTAGTACAATGGCAATTCCCTATTTAGGAACCATACTAGTTAATTGAATTTGAATTGGATTGCAATTGATAATGCTACCTTAACACGGTTTTAATAGCTTTTACTAAAACGTTCCAATAAAAAAATATATTTGACTGCGTTCTGGTAAAGTATTATGTACAGTCAACTAAGCATCAGGGTCTGAAACTGTAAAATTTTCTCAATCCCTTTTTAAACTTTATGTCTCTAAATATAAGGTTGTAAAGTGACTAGAAATTTTATAGCTGATGTTTCCAAACTGACAATTTCCAGTATTTTTTATTGTAATCTAAAGCCAGTTATGCCTTTCGTTATTTGTAAGTAAATGTAATTTTTACAATTAGTCTAATTAAATAGATAATGTTAATTGTTACGTCCTTATTTTATAGAATTTTTTACTTATTAGCGTTATAATTATGAATAGCGTTATAATTTCAATGAATGATGTGATTTGTTGCGTTAAGGGATGTTGTATTTTTAACGTTATCCACTCCGTGTGTAAATTGTTAGCTGGCATTTGTATCTAAACTTCATTCTTTCTATAATATAGCACTCTAAGCAGATATTACTGCATTTCAACTTGCTCTGTGGTCTGTTCAGTACCCGTAGATTAAGATTGTTTTAGTTAAATGTAACTATTTTAGCTGCGTTAAGATTTTAATTTATATCAGAAACATTATTTGCGCTTCTTTCCGCGGGTGTTTCCCGTTGGTCCGATCGGTCGACCTTGTCAGGTGATCCAGCGGTACTTTCTTCCCGTTTGCCATACTGATCTAACATATGGGAAATCGAGCTCCCATTCGATCGATACTAAAAATTAAAAAGTGTACAGTCATCTGCAAAACAGTTTTTTTGAAACATAATTACATAATAACCAAAATTCAAATCTTAAAAGATATAATCATATAGGCGGTCGTGATAACATAAACAGTTTGTATATTTATTAATTATTAGAATGAATATAATTATTAAACATGACTGTACAAAAATTAAAGGCGTCGGTTAAACGCGAAAAAGATTTCCCCATTGGGCCGATTGATCGGTGGACCGATCGACGATCGGATGATAGGGAAACACCCATAGATTTAATAATACAAGGAGATAGACCAAGCCGGCGTTTAACTTGTGACAAGTGTATGCCCTGTGGGCATACATTTCCGCTACTTCGCCTTCCGATAAAGTCAAGTGAATACGTAACTCAGCGATTCGACCGATCTCCTTTGCGGCTGTGCTTAACTTCCATCGTTTCGCAGTCCTAAAGACGCGCGCAATGAATAGTGTATATTACGGCATGCTCAACTAGAACCATGTTATGTAGTACGGCCGCTGATCGCGACACTCAGTCTTCACATGAATTCGGTTATTCGACCGATCTTAGATTGATATATCTGTGAAAACGCCCCTTTCTGCTAGGTCACGTTTCTTAAACTTGAACAACTAAAATGGTTACGTTTTTCATACTACACTACGGTAGTGAGATGAAAGTCAAGAGCTTCCCTTTCAAGTTTAAAAATTTAATAGAAATGCAAGTCTTATATCGCCAACTCAGTATCCTAAAGCAAGGCATATATTACACAAACTTGAAATAGATTCTAATATTCAATTTTATATTGTATTTCGCTACAAGGAGTGGATATTGTTATTCAATTGTAATTATTAGAATATTTTACTTATTTCAAATTACGTATTGGTATTTTTTTTTAATTTGTTACTATTATAATTGTTTAAGAGCCATTCCAAAATTATTTTTAATTTTTTCTTTTGATTATTCAAAATAGTAATTCTATTTTAATTGGCAATCTTTAAAAATGGTCTTCCAATTGTGGTTTGATTTATATGGCAATTTTTGTTTTAAGTATTGATAGTTCATTATATAATAAACATTAGGATATAATAAACCAAATACACGTTGTTAATCAGCACAGACGTTTTATATTTTGAATTATTCGTCTATGGATATTAGATTTGCATTAAACCTATTTTGATTATTATAATATTATTAACTATGTATTGTTATATTATTTCAATGTAACAAAAATAAATAATAAAATAATCGTCTGTGTTGGCTGATCAAGTAGGTACTGTATATTAGATTCAATAGAACTTTGTAATATTGGCTTTAATACGTGCCTTAAATTATTCTTCCGCCTTTATCAAATTTTGAATAAAAATTGTCTGTTGGTATTCTTTTTTTTATTTATAAATCCCACAGAATAGAGAAATAAATCCCGTAATATATAATTATTCTATAAGTAGTTTTAAAAACACATTGTTATATTTTTGTTGTTTGTTTTGTAAGTTCGACGCAGCGGAAATCGTCAGCTAAAATGAATGGAAAAAAGAGCAAAAGCAACCGCGCGCTTATGTAGTTCAAAAATAGACGCACAAATACGGTCTATTACTCTATTATATCGTCTTTCTTATTTCTGCCGTGAAGCAGTTCGCTGTGCTTCGGATTGAACGCAAAGGTGCAGTGTAACTGGGCATATCATCTTTTAGTCCCAATGATGGCAACGCACTTGCAGTGTTAAGTGATTTACCTACCCTTATGCAAGTGTCTATAGGCGACGGTAACCAATTAACACGTGGGGGCCACAACCTTGTTTGCCATCACGTAGTATAAAAAAATGAAATGTCGATCTTCAAGTATTTAACAAAATGCTAATGTCTTGAAAATTGCTGGCACTAATAAGAAGATAAATATGTGGCGATTTGCTGGCCACTGTCGCGGTAAGCTCGCTTTGGTGGGTCCTAAATGTCTGCGCACATGGCGCGTGGAGATCATAGATATAGGAAACTAGATCGGCAATGTAAAAGAGAAAGAGCATACTGACGCGTATATTAGAGCGAGATAGATAGACGAGACCATTTCACGTACACGCAGGGGCCCTAAATCGGCCTGTCAGTCACGTAGAAAAGACAGCAACTGTCAGACTGCAGTACTATTTTTCATGCACACATGCGCATTACGCACATATCGGTGTATTTTTTGGGTCTCACCCTAGTCGATTCATTGCTAAGATTCATTGCCAATCTATAAACGTCAGTAATAATAAATCTATGGTGGAGATGGAGAACTAAAATATCAGCAGGGCGCACGGGCGTGTGTCAAGTTTCGCTTTGTACGAAAACGATTGTGATAACATCCACTGCAACCCACAGACACGCATGATATGACCATTTTCATACAAAGCGAAGCTTGAATCACGTGCGTAGCCTCCGTGCGGAGCAGCGACTCCTAATCACAAGGACACGTCTTTCCTATCGATGGCGGTTCCTGGTGTATCTTGGGTTGGCTCCCAGGCTAAAGTTCGGTACCTACCTACCTTTTTAGGGTTCCGTACCTCAAAAGGAAAAAACGGAATCCTTATAGGATCACTTTGTTGTCCGTCTGTCTGTCAAGACCCTAAAACTGCGAGACTCGATTGCTGAACTATTTATACCTAATACAAATTTCTACTCGGTGGGCGAGTCCAACTCGCACTTGTCCTTTTTTTCAATAAAATACTAAAACATGTCTACTTTTATCAAACTGAAATTATCTATCTAGACAATTTATATTATTTACATCTCAGATCAAGATATACGCATCTGTAGATCGGCAATGTGAAAGCGAAAGAGCATACTAACGCATATATTAGAGTGAGATAGATAGACGAGACCATTTCACTTGGCCTATCAGTCATGTAGAAATGACAGCATTGGTTGAGCCCTAGTCATTCATTGTCAATCTATAAACATCAGTAATTATAAATCTATGCCAACTTAGAGGAATCACCACTGCTTCCTATTTATATCCACCCTAAAGTTAAATATATCTACACAAAGGGAAATGATATAAAAAAATCTTTATTACTTATATTATAATACTTTATATTATACAAATTGACTATTACAACAATTTCAAGTGACCAGTCACTTTATCAACAACGTCTTTAGGAGCCGGTCCAACTCCTAATACAGTGATAGAGTTGGCGGCGATCTGTGTTCTCCCTGCGTCTCTTATTAACGAAGTAATCAACCCCATCTTCTTAGCGTTATCAGCTATCTGCTTAATTTCATCTACAGAGTCAGTCTTAAGGGCTATTTTAGCTTGGCCAGTCATTTGCCAAAGCTTTAGTCCTTCACTGTCTCTTTTGAGTGCTTTTTCGAATGCACCCACTGCAGCGTGGCCACATTGAGCAGCTATTTTCCCTTTACTCATATTAAGGTCAGTTCTAACTACTAAAACCAGCTTGTATTCCGAGTTGGTTGCATACTGAAAAACAAAATAGAAATTTATTTACAATTGTGGCAAAAAATATTTGTCTTCTTCTTGTATAGCTGTCGAGTTGCGGAAACTGCCTATACGAAGAAAAAGAAGAACCAATAGGTATTCATTTATATTTTTAATAGAAATTATAATTAAAAATGAGATAATACTAATAATCATTAATCTGATTCTTGATAATTGTTCTTATCACTGTTGCCTCTTGAACTCTTGAACCTAACTTATTGTATGATATTACTGCAAAATGGAGAAAAATAAATTACTATGTATTGTC